>JAMZEH010000090.1:0-519096 GCA_024699665.1 Ostrea denselamellosa
TTTGTCGGAGGTCCGTGTTGCTCTACACTCGAACTTGTATATGTCTTGATGTCTTGGGGATTCATGATTACGATTTACACATTGTTTACTTCGCCATTCGATATACATGTAGCACTGACTGTGAAGACCAACAGTTTCCTACTCGAAACATTACTTGTACTATTGATTAAGCTTGCTAAATGATTGTATTGATTGATTGCATATTGTTTAACGTTCAGCTCGAAATTTTTCACTCATATGGTGGGGCCTCCGTGGCCGAGTGGTTAGAGCATCGGGCTCAAAATCACAAAGCCTCTCACCTCTGTCGGCGCGTGTTCGAATCTCGGCTGCGGCGTTATGTGCGGAAGGTCGGTGGTCTCTTCCCGGGTACATTGTATCTGGGTTCTCTCCTCCACCAACAAAAACTGGACGCCACCAGATAACTGAAAAATTGTTGAGTGTGGCGGAAAGCAATAAATAATCAGTCACTCATATGGAGACGTCACCATTGCAGGTGAAAGGCTGCAAAATTCAGTCCTTTTTTCGGCGCTTATGACCTTTGAGCTGGGAGGGATCTTTAACGTGCCACACCTGCTGTGATATGGTCTCTATTTTTGTATTCTCATCCGAAGGACCGCCTCCATTTAGTCGCCTTTTACGACAAGCCAGTGGTACTGAGGATCTATTGTAACACGGATCCACATGGGCCGGGCTAAATGAGGAGTAAATAATTGTATTATATTTGAAATAACATTAATATATTGTTTTAATTAGTTTATGAAAATTTCAATCAATACACAAGTATGTACTGTTCATCGTTATGTAGGATTCCCAGCTTAAAATTAAATCAAAATTAACGTTATTAAAGCTACGTCTGATTGATGTTTTCTACAGTGGCATTGCTTTAGCCACAACATCACTGACAACTGAAGTTCTAGCCCGAGTTTTCTCATTGTTTGATTGTTTGTTTTACGTCCCGTCGAGAATTTTTCACTCATATTGAGACGTCACCAGCTGTAGGTGAAGTAACAAGAATTTAGACGTATGCTTAGGGCTCAGGGCCGTAGCAGTGAGGGTTTTTAAGGTCATATCCGAAAGACCCGTGATTCTCACTTCTAAATGCCGAGCGTTTGGCGAAGGAGCAATCACTACCTATTTTTCGTCTTAGGTTTGACGCGGCCATAGCACGAGCAGGACTCGAACTCACGACCTCCCGGTTACGAAGCGAACGCTCTAACCACTGAGCTACTGCTTGTAAAGAGCTGAAAAAGTAAGGCCTTTGATTGTATCTAGTTTAACGCCCCTCTCGAGAATTTTTCACTTAAGGCCTTTGAGCAGGGAGGGGGATCTTTATCGTGCCACCTTCCGGGTTTCTTTGGGGGGGGGGTGTTTTTCGTGGTCTCGTACTTAACTTTGATTTTTTTAACAATTTGAATTAATTTAAAATTATCATTTAGCGCAATTTATAATTGACTTGGGCACTAATTTATTATTTGTATTATAGTCATGTGTGCAATATTTGTGTGTATTATTTTTGTATGGTTCTGTCCATTGCCGAGGCAGTGTTTGCTCTGGGTCTGGACGACAGCCCGGACGGTACAATAATCACGGAGCATCCGACATTCCTGGGAGGGATGGGAATAACCCCATGGGTATCGAGATGGGAGAGGGGGGTTGTAGTCCCAGATCGGAGCATGTTAACTACTTGCCCACCGTTTCACATGAACACCCCTGTGCGAGAGAATAGGTCTGAGCCTGCTCCGAGATCGTCGGCCAATTTTACGCAACTAAGGCCCTGGGGGAGGGTGTGCCGCTACGTGCCGAAGGGAGGTCCGTTTTGATGAGCTAGTGCAAGATGTCGGATCACTTTTTCATTCAGGAAAGGTTGCGGCACTAGGGGAGTACTTTGGAGTTCGTACCAGGAGAGGCTTTGACCGTGATATACCTGTTCTCTCTGTGAGGAGCGGGAGTAATCTGCTAGGGGATTTGGGGGAACCACAGGGTCTGTACATGGCTAGGATTTATTGTTTGTTTGTTTGTTTTCAGCCACACTCAATTTTTCAGTTATCTGAGTTAGGGTTGGGGTTTGGGTTAGGGTTAGGGGTTAGGGTTAGGGTTTGGGTTAGGGTTACAGGTTAAACGGTCACTTGATTTTTTCAAATGGTGATTTTTCTATAAATAGATTGGAAATTCCAAGTCTAAAAATAGATATGTTATTGATTTCTTATTCGTTGTTTTTGTGGAGCATTACATAAACTACTGTATTGAATATTTGGAGGAGCACTTCATTTTTCCTCCAATCAATAAAGCCCAATTAAGGCAATTGAATTATTTCTTAATTATGCTGCTTTAGATTTTCTTTTGTTTTTGTTTTTGCCATTAGAATGGACGTTGCTACCTGAGAACTACACAGCCATTATATAAAGTAATGACTATCTTTAAGAAGACTGATCATTCCTACTTAATGATGAGATGATTTAGTACTACTTGTTTTGTTACGAAAGCTGTATAGAAATGGAATATAACATAGCAATGTGTAACTAAATATGTGTTGCGACAAATGCCAATAAAGAATATTTCTGGTTGGTAATGCTTGACTATTGAAAATTGTAGTGGCGAATAATATTTTGGATAAAGTATGTGTTACGACAGCGTTAGGGTTATCTGAAGTGAAATAATGCATATGAGTGTGTTAATGCAATACTAATGGCAAGAGTTATATATTATTAGAAAGGTGAGTTCCAATGCTGAAGTCTAAAACCCAAATCCAAAGAGAATGCATTTTTCAAATAGCCGTAATGAATGGATAAAGGAGGTTAAATTGGATTGATGAAAACTCTTTTCATTGAAAGAGTTCTGAGCTGTACTTGACTGAAAATCTAGAAAGGTACAAGGTAAGTATTTGTTGAAAAAATGAAGTCTCAATTCCTTTTCAGTACTGAGGAATAACAATTAGAATTTGAAGCTCAACAAATGACAACACCTAACACCAACACCCTACACGCTATACCCTGAACACTATACCTTACACCTTGGAACTCAACCCTATCACCTGCACCCTATACCCTCCACCCTACACCCTTTACCTCTACCCTATACACTGCACTCTATACCTTATGCCATGGGTTGGGGTTAGGGTTAGGGTTTAGGGTTATGGTTGGGTTAGGTTTAGGTTTAGGGTTAGGGTTACAGGTTAAACGGTCACTTGATTTTTTCAACGGGTGATTTTTCTATAAATAGATTGGAAATTCCAAGTCTAAAAATAGATCTGTGATTGATTTCTTATTCGTTGTTTTTGTGGAGCATTACATCAACTACTGTATTGAATATTTGGAGGAGCACTTCATTTTTCCTCCAATCAATAAAGCCCAATTAAGCCAATTGAATTATTTCTTAATTATGCTGCTTTAGTTTTTCTTTTGTTTTTGTTTTTGTCATTAGAATCGACGTTGCTACCTGAGAACTACACAGCCATTATATAAAGCAATGACTATCTTGAAGAAGACTGATCATTCCTACTTCATTATGAGATGATTTAGTACTACTTGTTTTGTTACGAAAGCTGTATAGAAATGGAATATAACATAGCAATGTGTAACTAAATATGTGTTGCGGCAAATGCCAATAAAGAATATTTCTGGTTGGTAATGCTTGACTATTGAAAATTGTAGTCGCGAATAATATTTTGGATAAAGTATGTGTGACGACAGCGTTAGGGTGATCTCAAGTGAAATAATGCATATGAGTGTGTTTATGCAATACTAATGGCAAGAGATATATATTATTAGAAAGGTGAGTTCCAATGCTGAAGTCTAAAACCCAAAGAGAATGCATTTTTCAAATAGCCGTAATGAATGGATAAAGGAGGTTAAATTGGATTGACGAAAACTCTTTTCATTGAAAGAGTTATGAGCTGTACTTGACTGAAAATCTCGAAAAGTACAAGGTAAGTATTTGTTGAAAAAATGAAGTCTCAATTCCTTTTCAGTAATAACAATTAGAATTTGAAGCTCAACAAATGACAACACCTAACACCAACACCCTACACGCTATACCCTGAACACTATACCTTACACCTTGGAACTCCACCCCATCACCTGCACCCTATACCCTACACCCTATACCCTCCACCCTTCACCTATACCCTATACACTGCACTCTATACCTTATACCATGGGTTAGGGTTAGGGTTGGGTTCGGGTTAGGGTTTAGGGGTTAGGGTTAGGGTTTGGGTTAGGGTTACAGGTTAAACGGTCACTTGATTTTTTCAAAGGGTGATTTTTCTATAAATAGATTGGAAATTCCAAGTCTAAAAATAGATATGCGATTGATTTCTTATTCGTTGTTTTTGTGGAGCATTACATCAACTACTGTATTGAATATTTGGAGGAGCACTTCATTTTTCATCCAATCAATAAAGCCCAATTAAGCCAATTGAATTATTTCTTAATTATGCTGCTTTAGTTTTTCTTTTGTTTTTGTCATTAGAATGGACGTTGCTACCTGAGAACTACACAGCCATTATATAAAACAATGACTATCTTGAAGAAGACTGATCATTCCTACTTCATTATGAGATGATTTAGTACTACTTGTTTTGTTACGAAAGCTGTATAGAAATGGAATATAACATAGTAATGTGTAACTAAATATGTGTTGCGACAAATGCCAATAAAGAATATTTCTGGTTGGTAATGCTTGACTATTGAAAATTGTAGTCGCGAATAATATTTGGGAGAAAGTATGTGTTACGACAGCGTTAGGGTGATCTCAAGTGAAATAATGCATATGAGTGTGTTTATGCCATACTAATGGCAAGAGTTATATATGATTAGAAAGGTGAGTTCCAATGCTGAAGTCTTAAAGCCAAATCCAAAGAGAATGCATTTTTCAAATAGCCGTAATGAATGGATAAAGGAGGTTAAATTGGATTGACGAAAACTCTTTTCATTGAAAGAGTTATGAGCTGTACTTGACTGAAAATCTCGAAAAGTACAAGGTAAGTATTTGTTGAAAAAATGAAGTCTCAATTCCTTTTCAGTACTGAGGAATAACAATTAGAATTTGAAGCTCAACAAATGACAACACCTAACACCAACACCCTACACGCTATACCCTGAACACTATACCTTACACCTTGGAACTCAACCCTATCACCTGCACCCTATACCCTACACCCTCCACCCTTCACCTCTACCCTATACACTGCACTCTATACATTATACCATGGGTTGGGGTTAGGGTTAGGGGTTAGGGTTAGAGTTGGGTTCGGGTTAGGGTTTTGGGGGTTAGGGTTAGGTTAGGGTTCGGGTTTAGGGTTAGGGTTGGTTTAGGGTGTTAGGGTTAGGGTTAGGCGTTTGGGATAGGGTTAGGGTTAACGTATCTGGTTTATTAATGTGACTTAAACTAAACTGTCTGTTCAACTCAATCTGACTACTTCGACCTATTTATTGCAATAAAGTTACATAAATCGAACTATCTGTGATATTAAAACCAATCGTTCTCTTATATGTGTGAAATTGATGTCCTTGATATTAACCTATCTGTTATATTGATGTGACTTAAACTAAACTGTCTGTTCAACTCAATCTGACTACTTTGACCTATTTATTGCATTAAAGTTACATAAATTGAGCTATCTGTGATATTAAAGCCAATTGTACTCTTATATGTGTGAAACTGATGTCACTTATATTGACCTATCTGTTATATTGATGTGACTTAAACTAAACCGTCTGTTCAATTCAATCTGAGCACTTTGACCTATTTATTGCATTAAAGTTACATAAATCGAACTATCTGTAATATTAAATTCAATTGTACTCCAATATTTGTGAAGCTGATTCCACTTATATTAACTTATCTGTTATATTGATGTGACTTAAACTAAACTGTCTGTTCAATTCAATCTGAGCACTTTGACCTATTTATTGCATTAAAGTTACATAAATCGAACTATCTGTAATATTAAATTCAATTGTACTCCAATATTTGTGAAGCTGATTCCACTTATATTAACTTATCTGTTATGTTGATGTGACTTAAACTAAACTG
Source organism: Ostrea denselamellosa (assembly GCA_024699665.1). Taxonomy (NCBI): domain Eukaryota; kingdom Metazoa; phylum Mollusca; class Bivalvia; order Ostreida; family Ostreidae; genus Ostrea; species Ostrea denselamellosa. The sequence goes on from JAMZEH010000090.1 coordinate 6,034, forward strand.
TCTGTTCAACTCAATCTGACTACTTTGACCTATTTATTGCAATAAAGTTACATAAATCGAACTATCTGTGCTATTAAAACCAATCGTTCTCTTATATGTGTGAAACTGATGTCACTTATATTAACCTATCTGTTATATTGATGTGGCTTAAACTAAACTGTCTGTTCAACTCAATATGACTACTTTGACCTATTTATTGCATTAAAGGTACATAAATTGAGCTATCTGTGATATTAAAGCCAATTGTAATTTTATATGTGTGAAACTGATGTCACTTATATTAACCTATCTGTTATATTGATGTAACGTAAACTAAACTGTCTGTTCAACTCAATCTGACTACTTTGACCTATTTATTGCATTAAAGTTACATAAATTGAGCTATCTGTCATATTAAAGTCAATTGTACTCCAATAGTTGTGAAGCTGATTCCTGTTATATTAACTTATCTGTTATATTGATGTTACTTAAACTAAACTGTCTGTTCAATTCAATATGACCACATTGACCTATTTATTGCATTAAAGTTACATAAATCGAACTATCTGTGCTATTAAAACCAATCGTTCTCTTATATGTGTGAAATTGATGTCCCTGTTATTAACCTATCTGTTATATTGATGTGACTTAAACTAAACTGTCTGTTCAATTCAATCTTACTACTTTGACCTATTTATTGCATTAAAGTTACATAAATTGAGCTATCTGTAATATTAAAGTCAATTGTACTCCAATAGTTGTGAAGCTGATTCCACTGATATTAACTGATCTCTTATGCTGATGTGACTTAAAGTAAACTGTCTGTTCAACTCAATCTGACTACTTTGACCTATTTATTGCAATAAAGTTACATAAATCGAACTATCTGTGATATTAAAACCAATCGTTCTCTTATATGTGTGAAACTGATGTCACTTAGGGTTAGGGTTAGGGTTAGGGCTAGGGTTAGGGTTAGCGTATCTGGTTTATTAATGTGACTTAAACTAAACTGTCTGTTCAACTCAATCTGACTACTTTGACCTATTTATTGCAATAAAGTTACATAAATCGAACTATTTGTGCTATTAAAACCAATCGTTCTCTTATATGTGTGAAAGTGATGTCACTTATATTAACCTATCTGTTATATTGATGTGACTTAAACTAGACTGTCTGTTCAACTCAATCTGACTACTTTGACCTATTTATTGCATTAAAGTTACATAAATTGAGCTATCTGTGATATTAAAGCCAATTGTACTCTTATATGTGTGAAACTGATGTCACTTATATTGACCTATCTGTTATATTGATGTGACTTAAACTAAACTGTCTGTTCAATTCAATCTGACCACTTTGACCTATTTATTGCATTAAAGTTACATAAATCGAACTATCTGTAATATTAAAGTCAATTGTACTCCAATATTTGTGAAGCTGATTCCACTTATATTAACTTATTTGTTATGTTGATGTGACTTAAACTAAACTGTCTGTTCAACTCAATCTGACTACTTTGACCTATTTATTGCAATAAAGTTACATAAATCGAACTATCTGTGCTATTAAAACCAATCGTTCTCTTATATGTGTGAAACTGATGTCACTTATATTAACCTATCTGTTATATTGATGTGGCTTAAACTAAACTGTCTGTTCAACTCAATATGACTACTTTGACCTATTTATTGCATTAAAGGTACATAAATTGAGCTATCTGTGATATTAAAGCCAATTGTAATTTTATATGTGTGAAACTGATGTCACTTATATTAACCTATCTGTTATATTGATGTAACGTAAACTAAACTGTCTGTTCAACTCAATCTGACTACTTTGACCTATTTATTGCATTAAAGTTACATAAATTGAGCTATCTGTCATATTCAAGTCAATTGTACTCCAATAGTTGTGAAGCTGATTCCTGTTATATTAACTTATCTGTTATATTGATGTTACTTAAACTAAACTGTCTGTTCAATTCAATATGACCACATTGACCTATTTATTGCATTAAAGTTACATAAATCGAACTATCTGTGCTATTAAAACCAATCGTTCTCTTATATGTGTGAAATTGATGTCCCTGTTATTAACCTATCTGTTATATTGATGTGACTTAAACTAAACTGTCTGTTCAATTCAATCTTACTACTTTGACCTATTTATTGCATTAAAGTTACACAAATTGAGCTATCTGTAATATTAAAGTCAATTGTACTCCAATAGTTGTGAAGCTGATTCCACTGATATTAACTGATCTCTTATGTTGATGTGACTTAAAGTAAACTGTCTGTTCAACTCAATCTGACTACTTTGACCTATTTATTGCAATAAAGTTACATAAATCGAACTATCTGTGATATTAAAACCAATCGTTCTCTTATATGTGTGAAACTGATGTCACTTAGGGTTAGGGTTAGGGTTAGGGCTAGGGTTAGGGTTAGCGTATCTGGTTTATTAATGTGACTTAAACTAAACTGTCTGTTCAACTCAATCTGACTACTTTGACCTATTTATTGCAATAAAGTTACATAAATCGAACTATTTGTGCTATTAAAACCAATCGTTCTCTTATATGTGTGAAAGTGATGTCACTTATATTAACCTATCTGTTATATTGATGTGACTTAAACTAGACTGTCTGTTCAACTCAATCTGACTACTTTGACCTATTTATTGCATTAAAGTTACATAAATTGAGCTATCTGTGATATTAAAGCCAATTGTACTCTTATATGTGTGAAACTGATGTCACTTATATTGACCTATCTGTTATATTGATGTGACTTAAACTAAACTGTCTGTTCAATTCAATCTGACCACTTTGACCTATTTATTGCATTAAAGTTACATAAATCGAACTATCTGTAATATTAAAGTCAATTGTACTCCAATATTTGTGAAGCTGATTCCACTTATATTAACTTATTTGTTATGTTGATGTGACTTAAACTAAACTGTCTGTTCAACTCAATCTGACTACTTTGACCTATTTATTGCAATAAAGTTACATAAATCGAACTATCTGTGCTATTAAAACCAATCGTTCTCTTATATGTGTGAAACTGATGTCACTTATTTTAACCTATCTGTTATATTGATGTGACTTAAACTAGACTGTCTGTTCAACTCAATCTGACTACTTTGACCTATTTATTGCATTAAAGTTACATAAATTGAGCTATCTGTCATATTAAAGTCAATTGTAGTCCAATAGTTGTGAAGCTGATTCCACTTATATTAACTGATCTGTTATGTTGATGCGACTGAAACTAAACTGTCTGTTCAATTCAATCTGACTACTTTGACCTATTTATTGCATTAAAGTTACATAAATTGAGCTATCTGTAATATTAAAGTCAATTGTACTCCAATAGTTGTGAAGCTGATTCCACTGATATTAACTGATCTCTTATGTTGATGTGACTTAAACTAAACTGTCTGTTCAACTCAATCTGACTACTTTGACCTATTTATGGCAATAAAGTTACATAAATCGAACTATCTGTGATATTAAAACCAATCGTTCTCTTATATGTGTGAAACTGATGTCACTTAGGGTTAGGGTTAGGGTTAGGGCTATGGTTAGGGTTAGCGTATCTGGTTTATTAATGTGACTTAAACTAAACTGTCTGTTCAACTCAATCTGACTACTTTGACCTATTTATTGCAATAAAGTTACATAAATCGAACTATCTGTGATATTAAATCCAATCGTTCTCTTATATGTGTGAAATTGATGTCCCTGATATTAACCTATCTGTTGTATCGATGTGACTTAAACTAAACTGTCTGTTCAACTCAATGTGACTACTTTGACCTATTTATTGTATTAAAGTTATATAAATTGAGCTATCTGTGATATTAAAGCCAATTGTACTCTTATATGTGTGAAACTGATGTCACTTATATTGACCTATCTGTTATATTGATGTGACTTAAACTAAACTGTCTGTTCAATTCAATCTGACCACTTTGACCTATTTATTGCATTAAAGTTACATAAATCGAACTATCTGTGCTATTAAAACCAATCGTTCTCTTATATGTGTGAAACTGGTGTCACTTATATTAACCTATCTGTTATATTGATGTGACTTAAACTAGACTGTCTGTTCAACTCAATCTGACTACTTTGACCTATTTATTGCATTAAAGTTACATAAATTGAGCTATCTGTGATATTAAAGCCAATTGTACTCTTATATGTGTGAAACTGATGTCACTTATATTGACCTATCTGTTATATTGATGTGACTTAAACTAAACTGTCTGTTCAATTCAATCTGACCACTTTGACCTATTTATTGCAATAAAGTTACATAAATCGAACTATCTGTGCTATTAAAACCAATCGTTCTCTTATATGTGTGAAACTGATGTCACTTATATTAACCTATCTGTTATATTGATGTGACTTAAACTAGACTGTCTGTTCAACTGAATCTGACTACTTTGACCTATTTATTGCATTAAAGTTACATAAATTGAGCTATCTGTCATATTAAAGTCAATTGTACTCCAATATTTGTGAAGCTGATTCCACTTATATTAACTTATCTGTTATGCTGATGTGACTTAAACTAAACTGTCTGTTCAACTCAATCTGACTACTTTGACCTATTTATTGCAATAAAGTTACATAAATCGAACTATCTGTGCTATTAAAACCAATCGTTCTCTTATATGTGTGAAACTGATGTCACTTATTTTAACCTATCTGTTATATTGATGTAACGTAAACTAAACTGTCTGTTCAACTCAATCTGACTACTTTGACCTATTTATTGCATTAAAGTTACATAAATTGAGCTATCTGTGATATTAAAGTCAATTCTACTCCAATAGTTGTGAAGCTGATTCCTGTTATATTAACTTATCTGTTATATTGATGTGACTTAAACTAAACTGTCTGTTCAATTCAATCTGACCACATTGACCTATTTATTGCATTAAAGTTACATAAATCGAACTATCTGTGCTATTAAAACCAATCGTTCTCTTATATGTGTGAAATTGATGTCCCTGATATTAACCTATCTGTTATATTGATGTGACTTAAACTAAACTGTCTGTTCAATTCAATCTGACTACTTTGACCTATTTATTGCATTAAAGTTACATAAATTGAGCTATCTGTAATATTAAAGTCATTTGTAATCCAATAGTTGTGAAGCTGATTCCACTGATATTAACTGATCTCTTATGTTGATGTGACTTAAACTAGACTGTCTGTTCAACTCAATCTGACTACTTTGACCTATTTATTGCAATAAAGTTACATAAATCGAACTATCTGTGATATTAAAACCAATCGTTCTCTTATATGTGTGAAATTGATGTCACTTAGGGTTAGGGTTAGGGTTAGGGCTAGGGTTAGGGTTAGCGTATCTGGTTTATTAATGTGACTTAAACTAAACTGTCTGTTCAACTCAATCTGACTACTTTGACCTATTTATTGCAATAAAGTTACATAAATCGAACTATCTGTGATATTAAAACCAATCGTTCTCTTATATGTGTGAAATTGATGTCCCTGATATTAACTGATCTCTTATGTTGATGTGACTTAAACTAGACTGTCTGTTCAACTCAATCTGACTACTTTGACCTATTTATTGCATTAAAGTTACATAAATTGAGCTATCTGTCATATTAAAGTCAATTGTACTCCAATAGTTGTGAAGCTGATTCCACTTATATTAACTGATCTGTTATGTTGATGCGACTTAAACTAAACTGTCTGTTCAATTCAATCTGACTACTTTGACCTATTTATTGCAATAAAGTTACATAAATCGAACTTTCTGTGCTATTAAAACCAATCGTTCTCTTATATGTGTGAAAGTGATGTCACTTATATTAACCTATCTGTTATCTTGATGTGACTTAAACTAGACTGTCTGTTCAACTCAATCTGACTACTTTGACCTATTTATTGCATTAAAGTTACATAAATTGAGCTATCTGTGATATTAAAGCCAATTGTACTCTTATATGTGTGAAACTGATGTCACTTATATTGACCTATCTGTTATATTGATGTGACTTAAACTAAACTGTCTGTTCAATTCAATCTGTCCACTTTGACCTATTTAGTGCATTAAAGTTACATAAATCGAACTATCTGTAATATTAAAGTCAATTGTACTCCAATATTTGTGAAGCTGATTCCACTTATATTAATTTATTTGTTATGTTGATGTGACTTAAACTAAACTGTCTGTTCAACTCAATCTGACTACTTTGACCTATTTATTGCAATAAAGTTACATAAATCGAACTATCTGTGCTATTAAAACCAATCGTTCTCTTATATGTGTGAAAGTGATGTCACTTATATTAACCTATCTGTTATATTGATGTGACTTAAACTAGACTGTCTGTTGAACTCAATCTGACTACTTTGACCTATTTATTGCATTAAAGTTACATAAATTGAGCTATCTGTCATATTAAAGTCAATTGTACTCCAATAGTTGTGAAGCTGATTCCACTTATATTAACTGATCTGTTATGTTGATGCGACTTAAACTAAACTGTCTGTTCAACTCAATCAGACTACTTTGACCTATTTATTGCAATAAAGTTACATAAATCGAACTATCTTTGATATTAAAACCAATCGTTCTCTTATATGTGTGAAACTGATGTCACTTAGGGTTAGGGTTAGTGTTATGGCTAGGGTTAGGGTTAGCGTATCTGGTTTATTAATGTGACTTAAACTAAACTGTCTGTTCAACTCAATCTGACTACTTTGACCTATTTATTGCAATAAAGTTACATAAATCGAACTATCTGTGATATTAAAACCAATCGTTCTCTTATATGTGTGAAATTGATGTCCCTGATATTAACCTATCTGTTATATTGATGTGACTTAAACTAAACTGTCTGTTCAACTCAATCTGACTACTTTGACCTATTTATTGCATTAAAGTTACATAAATTGAGCTATCTGTAATATTAAAGTCAATTGTACTCCAATAGTTGTGAAGCTGATTCCACTGATATTAACTGATCTGTTATGTTGATGCGACTTAAACTAAACTGTCTGTTCAACTCAATCAGACTACTTTGACCTATTTATTGCAATAAAGTTACATAAATCGAACTATCTTTGATATTAAAACCAATCGTTCTCTTATATGTGTGAAACTGATGTCACTTAGGGTTAGGGTTAGGGTTAGGGCTAGGGTTAGTGTTAGCGTATCTGGTTTATTAATGTGACTTAAACTAAACTGTCTGTTCAACTCAATCTGACTACTTTGACCTATTTATTGCAATAAAGTTACATAAATCGAACTATGTGTGATATTAAAACCAATCGTTCTCTTATATGTGTGAAATTGATGTCCCTGATATTAACCTATCTGTTATATTGATGTGACTTAAACTAAACTGTCTGTTCAACTCAATCTGACTACTTTGACCTATTTATTGCATTAAAGTTACATAAATTGAGCTATCTGTGATATTAAAGCCAATTGTACTCTTATATGTGTGAAACTGATGTCACTTATATTGACCTATCTGTTATATTGATGTGACTTAAACTAAACTGTCTGTTCAACTCAATCTGACTACTTTGACCTATTTATTGCAATAAAGTTACATAAATTGAGCTATCTGTCATATTAAAGTCAATTGTACTCCAATATTTGTGAAGCTGATTCCACTTATATTAACTTATCTGTTATGCTGATGTGACTTAAACTAAACTGTCTGTTCAACTCAATCTGACTACTTTGACCTATTTATTGCAATAAAGTTACATAAATCGAACTATCTGTGCTATTAAAACCAATCGTTCTCTTATATGTGTGAAACTGATGTCACTTATTTTAACCTATCTGTTATATTGATGTAACGTAAACTAAACTGTCTGTTCAACTCAATCTGACTACTTTGACCTATTTATTGCATTAAAGTTACATAAATTGAGCTATCTGTGATATTAAAGTCAATTCTACTCCAATAGTTGTGAAGCTGATTCCTGTTATATTAACTTATCTGTTATATTGATGTGACTTAAACTAAACTGTCTGTTCAATTCAATCTGACCACATTGACCTATTTATTGCATTAAAGTTACATAAATCGAACTATCTGTGCTATTAAAACCAATCGTTCTCTTATATGTGTGAAATTGATGTCCCTGATATTAACCTATCTGTTATATTGATGTGACTTAAACTAAACTGTCTGTTCAATTCAATCTGACTACTTTGACCTATTTATTGCATTAAAGTTACATAAATTGAGCTATCTGTAATATTAAAGTCATTTGTAATCCAATAGTTGTGAAGCTGATTCCACTGATATTAACTGATCTCTTATGTTGATGTGACTTAAACTAGACTGTCTGTTCAACTCAATCTGACTACTTTGACCTATTTATTGCAATAAAGTTACATAAATCGAACTATCTGTGATATTAAAACCAATCGTTCTCTTATATGTGTGAAATTGATGTCACTTAGGGTTAGGGTTAGGGTTAGGGCTAGGGTTAGGGTTAGCGTATCTGGTTTATTAATGTGACTTAAACTAAACTGTCTGTTCAACTCAATCTGACTACTTTGACCTATTTATTGCAATAAAGTTACATAAATCGAACTATCTGTGATATTAAAACCAATCGTTCTCTTATATGTGTGAAATTGATGTCCCTGATATTAACTGATCTCTTATGTTGATGTGACTTAAACTAGACTGTCTGTTCAACTCAATCTGACTACTTTGACCTATTTATTGCATTAAAGTTACATAAATTGAGCTATCTGTCATATTAAAGTCAATTGTACTCCAATAGTTGTGAAGCTGATTCCACTTATATTAACTGATCTGTTATGTTGATGCGACTTAAACTAAACTGTCTGTTCAATTCAATCTGACTACTTTGACCTATTTATTGCAATAAAGTTACATAAATCGAACTATCTGTGCTATTAAAACCAATCGTTCTCTTATATGTGTGAAAGTGATGTCACTTATATTAACCTATCTGTTATCTTGATGTGACTTAAACTAGACTGTCTGTTCAACTCAATCTGACTACTTTGACCTATTTATTGCATTAAAGTTACATAAATTGAGCTATCTGTGATATTAAAGCCAATTGTACTCTTATATGTGTGAAACTGATGTCACTTATATTGACCTATCTGTTATATTGATGTGACTTAAACTAAACTGTCTGTTCAATTCAATCTGTCCACTTTGACCTATTTAGTGCATTAAAGTTACATAAATCGAACTATCTGTAATATTAAAGTCAATTGTACTCCAATATTTGTGAAGCTGATTCCACTTATATTAATTTATTTGTTATGTTGATGTGACTTAAACTAAACTGTCTGTTCAACTCAATCTGACTACTTTGACCTATTTATTGCAATAAAGTTACATAAATCGAACTATCTGTGCTATTAAAACCAATCGTTCTCTTATATGTGTGAAAGTGATGTCACTTATATTAACCTATCTGTTATATTGATGTGACTTAAACTAGACTGTCTGTTGAACTCAATCTGACTACTTTGACCTATTTATTGCATTAAAGTTACATAAATTGAGCTATCTGTCATATTAAAGTCAATTGTACTCCAATAGTTGTGAAGCTGATTCCACTTATATTAACTGATCTGTTATGTTGATGCGACTTAAACTAAACTGTCTGTTCAACTCAATCAGACTACTTTGACCTATTTATTGCAATAAAGTTACATAAATCGAACTATCTTTGATATTAAAACCAATCGTTCTCTTATATGTGTGAAACTGATGTCACTTAGGGTTAGGGTTAGTGTTATGGCTAGGGTTAGGGTTAGCGTATCTGGTTTATTAATGTGACTTAAACTAAACTGTCTGTTCAACTCAATCTGACTACTTTGACCTATTTATTGCAATAAAGTTACATAAATCGAACTATCTGTGATATTAAAACCAATCGTTCTCTTATATGTGTGAAATTGATGTCCCTGATATTAACCTATCTGTTATATTGATGTGACTTAAACTAAACTGTCTGTTCAACTCAATCTGACTACTTTGACCTATTTATTGCATTAAAGTTACATAAATTGAGCTATCTGTCATATTAAAGTCAATTGTACTCCAATAGTTGTGAAGCTGATTCCACTGATATTAACTGATCTGTTATGTTGATGCGACTTAAACTAAACTGTCTGTTCAACTCAATCAGACTACTTTGACCTATTTATTGCAATAAAGTTACATAAATCGAACTATCTTTGATATTAAAACCAATCGTTCTCTTATATGTGTGAAACTGATGTCACTTAGGGTTAGGGTTAGGGTTAGGGCTAGGGTTAGTGTTAGCGTATCTGGTTTATTAATGTGACTTAAACTAAACTGTCTGTTCAACTCAATCTGACTACTTTGACCTATTTATTGCAATAAAGTTACATAAATCGAACTATGTGTGATATTAAAACCAATCGTTCTCTTATATGTGTGAAATTGATGTCCCTGATATTAACCTATCTGTTATATTGATGTGACTTAAACTAAACTGTCTGTTCAACTCAATCTGACTACTTTGACCTATTTATTGCATTAAAGTTACATAAATTGAGCTATCTGTGATATTAAAGCCAATTGTACTCTTATATGTGTGAAACTGATGTCACTTATATTGACCTATCTGTTATATTGATGTGACTTAAACTAAACTGTCTGTTCAACTCAATCTGACTACTTTGACCTATTTATTGCAATAAAGTTACATAAATCGAACTATCTGTGATATTAAAACCAATCGTTCTCTTATATGTGTGAAATTGATGTCCCTGATATTAACTGATCTCTTATGTTGATGTGACTTAAACTAGACTGTCTGTTCAACTCAATCTGACTACTTTGACCTATTTATTGCATTAAAGTTACATAAATTGAGCTATCTGTGATATTAAAGCCAATTGTACTCTTATATGTGTGAAACTGATGTCACTTATATTGACCTATCTGTTATATTGATGTGACTTAAACTAAACTGTCTGTTCAATTCAATCTGACCACTTTGACCTATTTAGTGCATTAAAGTTACATAAATCGAACTATCTGTAATATTAAAGTCAATTGTACTCCAATATTTGTGAAGCTGATTCCACTTATATTAACTTATTTGTTATGTTGATGTGACTTAAACTAAACTGTCTGTTCAACTCAATCTGACTACTTTGACCTATTTATTGCAATAAAGTTACATAAATCGAACTATCTGTGCTATTAAAACCAATCGTTCTCTTATATGTGTGAAAGTGATGTCACTTATATTAACCTATCTGTTATATTGATGTGACTTAAACTAGACTGTCTGTTGAACTCAATCTGACTACTTTGACCTATTTATTGCATTAAAGTTACATAAATTGAGCTATCTGTCAAATTAAAGTCAATTGTACTCCAATAGTTGTGAAGCTGATTCCACTTATATTAACTGATCTGTTATGTTGATGCGACTTAAACTAAACTGTCTGTTCAACTCAATCAGACTACTTTGACCTATTTATTGCAATAAATTTACATAAATCGAACTATCTTTGATATTAAAACCAATCGTTCTCTTATATGTGTGAAACTGATGTCACTTAGGGTTAGGGTTAGTGTTATGGCTAGGGTTAGGGTTAGCGTATCTGGTTTATTAATGTGACTTAAACTAAACTGTCTGTTCAACTCAATCTGACTACTTTGACCTATTTATTGCAATAAAGTTACATAAATCGAACTATCTGTGCTATTAAAACAAATCGTTCTCTTATATGTGTGAAAGTGATGTCACTTATATTAACCTATCTGTTATATTGATGTGACTTAAACTAGACTGTCTGTTGAACTCAATCTGACTACTTTGACCTATTTATTGCATTAAAGTTACATAAATTGAGCTATCTGTCATATTAAAGTCAATTGTACTCCAATAGTTGTGAAGCTGATTCCACTTATATTAACTGATCTGTTATGTTGATGCGACTTAAACTAAACTGTCTGTTCAACTCAATCAGACTACTTTGACCTATTTATTGCAATAAAGTTACATAAATCGAACTATCTTTGATATTAAAACCAATCGTTCTCTTATATGTGTGAAACTGATGTCACTTAGGGTTAGGGTTAGTGTTATGGCTAGGGTTAGGGTTAGCGTATCTGGTTTATTAATGTGACTTAAACTAAACTGTCTGTTCAACTCAATCTGACTACTTTGACCTATTTATTGCAATAAAGTTACATAAATCGAACTATCTGTGATATTAAAACCAATCGTTCTCTTATATGTGTGAAATTGATGTCCCTGATATTAACTGATCTCTTATGTTGATGTGACTTAAACTAGACTGTCTGTTCAACTCAATCTGACTACTTTGACCTATTTATTGCATTAAAGTTACATAAATTGAGCTATCTGTAATATTAAAGTCAATTGTACTCCAATAGTTGTGAAGCTGATTCCACTGATATTAACTGATCTGTTATGTTGATGCGACTTAAACTAAACTGTCTGTTCAACTCAATCAGACTACTTTGACCTATTTATTGCAATAAAGTTACATAAATCGAACTATCTTTGATATTAAAACCAATCGTTCTCTTATATGTGTGAAACTGATGTCACTTAGGGTTAGGGTTAGGGTTAGGGCTAGGGTTAGTGTTAGCGTATCTGGTTTATTAATGTGATTTAAACTAAACTGTCTGTTCAACTCAATCTGACTACTTTGACCTATTTATTGCAATAAAGTTACATAAATCGAACTATGTGTGATATTAAAACCAATCGTTCTCTTATATGTGTGAAATTGATGTCCCTGATATTAACCTATCTGTTATATTGATGTGACTTAAACTAAACTGTCTGTTCAACTCAATCTGACTACTTTGACCTATTTATTGCATTAAAGTTACATAAATTGAGCTATCTGTGATATTAAAGCCAATTGTACTCTTATATGTGTGAAACTGATGTCACTTATATTGACCTATCTGTTATATTGATGTGACTTAAACTAAACTGTCTGTTCAACTCAATCTGACTACTTTGACCTATTTATTGCAATAAAGTTACATAAATCGAACTATCTGTGATATTAAAACCAATCGTTCTCTTATATGTGTGAAATTGATGTCCCTGATATTAACTGATCTCTTATGTTGATGTGACTTAAACTAGACTGTCTGTTCAACTCAATCTGACTACTTTGACCTATTTATTGCATTAAAGTTACATAAATTGAGCTATCTGTGATATTAAAGCCAATTGTACTCTTATATGTGTGAAACTGATGTCACTTATATTGACCTATCTGTTATATTGATGTGACTTAAACTAAACTGTCTGTTCAACTCAATCTGACTACTTTGACCTATTTATTGCAATAAAGTTACATAAATCGAACTATCTGTGATATTAAAACCAATCGTTCTCTTATATGTGTGAAATTGATGTCCCTGATATTAACTGATCTCTTATGTTGATGTGACTTAAACTAGACTGTCTGTTCAACTCAATCTGACTACTTTGACCTATTTATTGCATTAAAGTTACATAAATTGAGCTATCTGTCATATTAAAGTCAATTGTACTCCAATAGTTGTGAAGCTGATTCCACTTATATTAACTGATCTGTTATGTTGATGCGACTTAAACTAAACTGTCTGTTCAATTCAATCTGACTACTTTGACCTATTTATTGCAATAAAGTTACATAAATCGAACTATGTGTGATATTAAAACCAATCGTTCTCTTATATGTGTGAAATTGATGTCCCTGATATTAACCTATCTGTTATATTGATGTGACTTAAACTAAACTGTCTGTTCAACTCAATCTGACTACTTTGACCTATTTATTGCATTAAAGTTACATAAATTGAGCTATCTGTGATATTAAAGCCAATTGTACTCTTATATGTGTGAAACTGATGTCACTTATATTGACCTATCTGTTATATTGATGTGACTTAAACTAAACTGTCTGTTCAACTCAATCTGACTACTTTGACCTATTTATTGCAATAAAGTTACATAAATCGAACTATCTGTGATATTAAAACCAATCGTTCTCTTATATGTGTGAAATTGATGTCCCTGATATTAACTGATCTCTTATGTTGATGTGACTTAAACTAGACTGTCTGTTCAACTCAATCTGACTACTTTGACCTATTTATTGCATTAAAGTTACATAAATTGAGCTATCTGTGATATTAAAGCCAATTGTACTCTTATATGTGTGAAACTGATGTCACTTATATTGACCTATCTGTTATATTGATGTGACTTAAACTAAACTGTCTGTTCAATTCAATCTGACCACTTTGACCTATTTAGTGCATTAAAGTTACATAAATCGAACTATCTGTAATATTAAAGTCAATTGTACTCCAATATTTGTGAAGCTGATTCCACTTATATTAACTTATTTGTTATGTTGATGTGACTTAAACTAAACTGTCTGTTCAACTCAATCTGACTACTTTGACCTATTTATTGCAATAAAGTTACATAAATCGAACTATCTGTGCTATTAAAACCAATCGTTCTCTTATATGTGTGAAAGTGATGTCACTTATATTAACCTATCTGTTATATTGATGTGACTTAAACTAGACTGTCTGTTGAACTCAATCTGACTACTTTGACCTATTTATTGCATTAAAGTTACATAAATTGAGCTATCTGTCATATTAAAGTCAATTGTACTCCAATAGTTGTGAAGCTGATTCCACTTATATTAACTGATCTGTTATGTTGATGCGACTTAAACTAAACTGTCTGTTCAACTCAATCAGACTACTTTGACCTATTTATTGCAATAAAGTTACATAAATCGAACTATCTTTGATATTAAAACCAATCGTTCTCTTATATGTGTGAAACTGATGTCACTTAGGGTTAGGGTTAGTGTTATGGCTAGGGTTAGGGTTAGCGTATCTGGTTTATTAATGTGACTTAAACTAAACTGTCTGTTCAACTCAATCTGACTACTTTGACCTATTTATTGCAATAAAGTTACATAAATCGAACTATGTGTGATATTAAAACCAATCGTTCTCTTATATGTGTGAAATTGATGTCCCTGATATTAACCTATCTGTTATATTGATGTGACTTAAACTAAACTGTCTGTTCAACTCAATCTGACTACTTTGACCTATTTATTGCATTAAAGTTACATAAATTGAGCTATCTGTGATATTAAAGCCAATTGTACTCTTATATGTGTGAAACTGATGTCACTTATATTGACCTATCTGTTATATTGATGTGACTTAAACTAAACTGTCTGTTCAACTCAATCTGACTACTTTGACCTATTTATTGCAATAAAGTTACATAAATCGAACTATCTGTGATATTAAAACCAATCGTTCTCTTATATGTGTGAAATTGATGTCCCTGATATTAACTGATCTCTTATGTTGATGTGACTTAAACTAGACTGTCTGTTCAACTCAATCTGACTACTTTGACCTATTTATTGCATTAAAGTTACATAAATTGAGCTATCTGTGATATTAAAGCCAATTGTACTCTTATATGTGTGAAACTGATGTCACTTATATTGACCTATCTGTTATATTGATGTGACTTAAACTAAACTGTCTGTTCAACTCAATCTGACTACTTTGACCTATTTATTGCAATAAAGTTACATAAATCGAACTATCTGTGATATTAAAACCAATCGTTCTCTTATATGTGTGAAATTGATGTCCCTGATATTAACTGATCTCTTATGTTGATGTGACTTAAACTAGACTGTCTGTTCAACTCAATCTGACTACTTTGACCTATTTATTGCATTAAAGTTACATAAATTGAGCTATCTGTCATATTAAAGTCAATTGTACTCCAATAGTTGTGAAGCTGATTCCACTTATATTAACTGATCTGTTATGTTGATGCGACTTAAACTAAACTGTCTGTTCAATTCAATCTGACTACTTTGACCTATTTATTGCAATAAAGTTACATAAATCGAACTATCTGTGCTATTAAAACCAATCGTTCTCTTATATGTGTGAAAGTGATGTCACTTATATCAACCTATCTGTTATATTGATGTGACTTAAACTAGACTGTCTGTTCAACTCAATCTGACTACTTTGACCTATTTATTGCATTAAAGTTACATAAATCGAACTATCTGTGATATTAAAACCAATCGTTCTCTTATATGTGTGAAATTGATGTCCCTGATATTAACTGATCTCTTATGTTGATGTGACTTAAACTAGACTGTCTGTTCAACTCAATCTGACTACTTTGACCTATTTATTGCATTAAAGTTACATAAATTGAGCTATCTGTGATATTAAAGCCAATTGTACTCTTATATGTGTGAAACTGATGTCACTTATATTGACCTATCTGTTATATTGATGTGACTTAAACTAAACTGTCTGTTCAACTCAATCTGACTACTTTGACCTATTTATTGCAATAAAGTTACATAAATCGAACTATCTGTGATATTAAAACCAATCGTTCTCTTATATGTGTGAAATTGATGTCCCTGATATTAACTGATCTCTTATGTTGATGTGACTTAAACTAGACTGTCTGTTCAACTCAATCTGACTACTTTGACCTATTTATTGCATTAAAGTTACATAAATTGAGCTATCTGTCATATTAAAGTCAATTGTACTCCAATAGTTGTGAAGCTGATTCCACTTATATTAACTGATCTGTTATGTTGATGCGACTTAAACTAAACTGTCTGTTCAATTCAATCTGACTACTTTGACCTATTTATTGCAATAAAGTTACATAAATCGAACTATCTGTGCTATTAAAACCAATCGTTCTCTTATATGTGTGAAAGTGATGTCACTTATATTAACCTATCTGTTATATTGATGTGACTTAAACTAGACTGTCTGTTCAACTCAATCTGACTACTTTGACCTATTTATTGCATTAAAGTTACATAAATTGAGCTATCTGTGATATTAAAGCCAATTGTACTCTTATATGTGTGAAACTGATGTCACTTATATTGACCTATCTGTTATATTGATGTGACTTAAACTAAACTGTCTGTTCAATTCAATCTGACCACTTTGACCTATTTATTGCATTAAAGTTACATAAATCGAACTATCTGTATTATTAAAGTCAATTGTACTCCAATATTTGTGAAGCTGATTCCACTTATATTAACTTATTTGTTATGTTGATGTGACTTAAACTAAACTGTCTGTTCAACTCAATCTGACTACTTTGACCTATTTATTGCAATAAAGTTACATAAATCGAACTATCTGTGATATTAAAACCAATCGTTCTCTTATATGTGTGAAACTGATGTCACTTATATTAACCTATCTGTTATATTGATGTGGCTTTAACTAGACTGTCTGTTCAACTAAATCTGACTACTTAGACCTATTTATTGCATTAAAGCTACATAAATTGAGGTATCTGTCATATTAAAGTTAATTGTACTCCAATAGTTGTGAAGCTGATTCCACTTATATTAACTGATCTGTTATGTTGATGCGACTTAAACTAAACTGTCTGTTCAACTCAATCAGACTACTTTGACCTATTTATTGCAATAAAGTTACATAAATCGAACTATCTTTGATATTAAAACCAATCGTTCTCTTATATGTGTGAAACTGATGTCACTTAGGGTTAGGGTTAGGGTTAGGGCTAGGGTTAGGGTTAGCGTATCTGGTTTATTAATGTGACTTAAACTAAACTGCCTGTTCAACTCAATCTGACTACTTTGACCTATTTATTGCAATAAAGTTACATAAATCGAACTATCTGTGATATTAAAACCAATCGTTCTCTTATATGTGTGAAATTGATGTCCCTGATATTAACCTATCTGTTATATTGATGTGACTTAAACTAAACTGTCTGTTCAACTCAATCTGACTACTTTGACCTATTTATTGCATTAAAGTTACATAAATTGAGCTATCTGTAATATTAAAGTCAATTGTATTCCAATAGTTGTGAAGCTGATTCCACTGATATTAACTGATCTCTTATGTTGATGTGACTTAAACTAAACTGTCTGTTCAACTCAATCTGACTACTTTGACCTATTTATTGCAATAAAGTTACATAAATCGAACTATCTGTGATATTAAAACCAATCGTTCTCTTATATGTGTGAAACTGATGTCACTTAGGGTTAGGGTTAGGGTTAGGGCTAGGGTTAGTGTTAGCGTATCTGGTTTATTAATGTGACTTAAACTAAACTGTCTGTTCAACTCAATCTGACTATTTTGACCTATTTATTGCATGAAAGTTACATAAATCGAACTATCTGTGATATTAAATCCAATCGTTCTCTTATATGTGTGAAATTGATGTCCCTGATATTAACCTATCTGTTGTATTGATGTGACTTAAACTAAACTGTCTGTTCAACTCAATGTGACTACTTTGACCTATTTATTGTATTAAAGTTACATAAATTGAGCTATCTGTGATATTAAAGCCAATTGTACTCTTATATGTGTGAAACTGATGTCACTTATATTGACCTATCTGTTATATTGATGTGACTTAAACTAAACTGTCTGTTTAATTCAATCTGACCACTTTGACCTATTTATTGCATTAAAGTTACATAAATGGAACTATCTGTGCTATTAAAACCAATCGTTCTCTTATATGTGTGAAACTGATGTCACTTATATTAACCTATCTGTTATATTGATGTGACTTAAACTAGACTGTCTGTTCAACTCAATCTGACTACTTTGACCTATTTATTGCATTAAAGTTACATAAATTGAGCTATCTGTGATATTAAAGCCAATTGTACTCTTATATGTGTGAAAATGATGTCACTTATATTGACCTATCTGTTATATTGATGTGACTTAAACTAAACTGTCTGTTCAATTCAATCTGACCACTTTGACCTATTTTTTGCAATAAAGTTACATAAATCGAACTATCTGTGCTATTAAAACCAATCGTTTTCTTATATATGTGAAACTGATGTCACTTATATTAACCTATCTGTTATATTGATGTGACTTAAACTAGACTGTCTGTTCAACTGAATCTGACTACTTTGACCTATTTATTGCATTAAAGTTACATAAATTGAGCTATCTGTCATATTAAAGTCAATTGTACTCCAATAGTTGTGAAGCTGATTCCACTTATATTAACTGATCTGTTATGTTGATGCGACTTAAACTAAACTGTCTGTTCAACTCAATCAGACTACTTTGACCTATTTATTGCAATAAAGTTACATAAATCGAACTATCTTTGATATTAAAACCAATCGTTCTCTTATATGTGTGAAACTGATGTCACTTAGGGTTAGGGTTAGGGCTAGGGTTAGGGTTAGCGTATCTGGTTTATTAATGTGACTTAAACTAAACTGTCTGTTCAACTCAATCTGACTACTTTGACCTATTTATTGCAATAAAGTTACATAAATCGAAATATCTGTGATATTAAAACCAATCGTTCTCTTATATGTGTGAAATTGATGTCCCTGATATTAACCTATCTGTTATATTGATGTGACTTAAACTAAACTGTCTGTTCAACTCAATCTGACTACTTTGACCTATTTATTGCATTAAAGTTACATAAATTGAGCTATCTGTGATATTAAAGCCAATTGTACTCTTATATGTGTGAAACTGATGTCACTTATATTGACCTATCTGTTATATTGATGTGACTTAAACTAAACTGTCTGTTCAATTCAATCTGACCACTTTGACCTATTTATTGCAATAAAGTTACATAAATCGAACTATCTGTGATATTAAATCCAATCGTTCTCTTATATGTGTGAAATTGATGTCCCTGATATTAACCTATCTGTTGTATTGATGTGACTTAAACTAAACTGTCTGTTCAACTCAATGTGACTACTTTGACCTATTTATTGTATTAAAGTTACATAAATTGAGCTATCTGTGATATTAAAGCCATTTGTACTCTTATATGTGTGAAACTGATGTCACTTATATTGACCTATCTGTTATATTGATGTGACTTAAACTAAACTGTCTGTTCAATTCAATCTGACCACTTTGACCTATTTATTGCATTAAAGTTACATAAATGGAACTATCTGTGCTATTAAAACCAATCGTTCTCTTATATGTGTAAAACTGATGTCACTTATATTAACCTATCTGTTATATTGATGTGACTTAAACTAGACTGTCTGTTCAACTCAATCTGACTACTTTGACCTATTTATTGCATTAAAGTTACATAAATTGAGCTATCTGTGATATTAAAGCCAATTGTACTCTTATATGTGTGAAACTGATGTCACTTATATTGACCTATCTGTTATATTGATGTGACTTAAACTAAACTGTCTGTTCAATTCAATCTGACCACTTTGACCTATTTATTGCAATAAAGTTACATAAATCGAACTATCTTTGATATTAAAACCAATCGTTCTCTTATATGTGTGAAACTGATGTCACTTAGGGTTAGGGTTAGGGCTAGGGTTAGGGTTAGCGTATCTGGTTTATTAATGTGACTTAAACTAAACTGTCTGTTCAACTCAATCTGACTACTTTGACCTATTTATTGCAATAAAGTTACATAAATCGAAATATCTGTGATATTAAAACCAATCGTTCTCTTATATGTGTGAAATTGATGTCCCTGATATTAACCTATCTGTTATATTGATGTGACTTAAACTAAACTGTCTGTTCAACTCAATCTGACTACTTTGACCTATTTATTGCATTAAAGTTACATAAATTGAGCTATCTGTGATATTAAAGCCAATTGTACTCTTATATGTGTGAAACTGATGTCACTTATATTGACCTATCTGTTATATTGATGTGACTTAAACTAAACTGTCTGTTCAATTCAATCTGACCACTTTGACCTATTTATTGCAATAAAGTTACATAAATCGAACTATCTGTGCTATTAAAACCAATCGTTCTCTTATATGTGTGAAAGTGATGTCACTTATATTAACCTATCTGTTATATTGATGTGACTTAAACTAGACTGTCTGTTCAACTCAATCTGACTACTTTGACCTATTTATTGCATTAAAGTTACATAAATTGAGCTATCTGTAATATTAAAGTCAATTGTACTCCAATAGTTGTGAAGCTGATTCCACTGATATTAACTGATCTCTTATGTTGATGTGACTTAATCTAAACTGTCTGTTCAACTCAATCTGAATACTTTGACCTATTTATTGTATTAAAGTTACATAAATTGAGCTATCTGTGATATTAAAGCCAATTGTACTCTTATATGTGTGAAACTGATGTCACTTATATTGACCTATCTGTTATATTGATGTGACTTAAACTAAACTGTCTGTTCAATTCAATCTGACCACTTTGACCTATTTATTGCATTAAAGTTACATAAATGGAACTATCTGTGCTATTAAAACCAATCGTTCTCTTATATGTGTGAAACTGATGTCACTTATATTAACCTATCTGTTATATTGATGTGACTTAAACTAGACTGTCTGTTCAACTCAATCTGACTACTTTGACCTATTTATTGCATTAAAGTTACATAAATTGAGCTATCTGTGATATTAAAGCCAATTGTACTCTTATATGTGTGAAAGTGATGTCACTTATATTGACCTATCTGTTATATTGATGTGACTTAAACTAAACTGTCTGTTCAATTCAATCTGACCACTTTGACGTATTTATTGCAATAAAGTTACATAAATCGAACTATCTGTGCTATTAAAACCAATCGTTTTCTTATATGTGTGAAACTGATGTCACTTATATTAACCTATCTGTTATATTGATGTGACTTAAACTAGACTGTCTGTTCAACTGAATCTGACTACTTTGACCTATTTATTGCATTAAAGTTACATAAATTGAGCTATCTGTCATATTAAAGTCAATTGTACTCCAATAGTTGTGAAGCTGATTCCACTAATATTAACTGATCTGTTATGTTGATGCGACTTAAACTAAACTGTCTGTTCAACTCAATCAGACTACTTTGACCTATTTATTGCAATAAAGTTACATAAATCGAACTATCTTTGATATTAAAACCAATCGTTCTCTTATATGTGTGAAACTGATGTCACTTAGGGTTAGGGTTAGGGCTAGGGTTAGGGTTAGCGTATCTGGTTTATTAATGTGACTTAAACTAAACTGTCTGTTCAACTCAATCTGACTACTTTGACCTATTTATTGCAATAAAGTTACATAAATCGAAATATCTGTGATATTAAAACCAATCGTTCTCTTATATGTGTGAAATTGATGTCCCTGATATTAACCTATCTGTTATATTGATGTGACTTAAACTAAACTGTCTGTTCAACTCAATCTGACTACTTTGACCTATTTATTGCATTAAAGTTACATAAATTGAGCTATCTGTGATATTAAAGCCAATTGTACTCTTATATGTGTGAAACTGATGTCACTTATATTGACCTATCTGTTATATTGATGTGACTTAAACTAAACTGTCTGTTCAATTCAATCTGACCACTTTGACCTATTTATTGCAATAAAGTTACATAAATCGAACTACCTGTGCTATTAAAACCAATCGTTCTCTTATATGTGTGAAAGTGATGTCACTTATATTAACCTATCTGTTATATTGATGTGACTTAAACTAGACTGTCTGTTCAACTCAATCTGACTACTTTGACCTATTTATTGCATTAAAGTTACATAAATTGAGCTATCTGTAATATTAAAGTCAATTGTACTCCAATAGTTGTGAAGCTGATTCCACTGATATTAACTGATCTCTTATGTTGATGTGACTTAATCTAAACTGTCTGTTCAACTCAATCTGAATACTTTGACCTATTTATTGTATTAAAGTTACATAAATTGAGCTATCTGTGATATTAAAGCCAATTGTACTCTTATATGTGTGAAACTGATGTCACTTATATTGACCTATCTGTTATATTGATGTGACTTAAACTAAACTGTCTGTTCAATTCAATCTGACCACTTTGACCTATTTATTGCATTAAAGTTACATAAATCGAACTATCTGTGCTATTAAAACCAATCGTTGTCTTATATGTGTGAAACTGATGTCACTTATATTAACCTATCTGTTATATTGATGTGACTTAAACTAGACTGTCTGTTCAACTGAATCTGACTACTTTGACCTATTTATTGCATTAAAGTTACATAAATTGAGCTATCTGTGATATTAAAGCCAATTGTACTCTTATATGTGTGAAAGTGATGTCACTTATATTGACCTATCTGTTATATTGATGTGACTTAAACTAAACTGTCTGTTCAATTCAATCTGACCACTTTGACCTATTTATTGCAATAAAGTTACATAAATCGAACTATCTGTGCTATTAAAACCAATCGTTCTCTTATATGTGTGAAAGTGATGTCACTTATATTAACCTATCTGTTATATTGATGTGACTTAAACTAGACTGTCTGTTCAACTCAATCTGACTACTTTGACCTATTTATTGCATTAAAGTTACATAAATTGAGCTATCTGTAATATTAAAGTCAATTGTACTCCAATAGTTGTGAAGCTGATTCCACTGATATTAACTGATCTCTTATGTTGATGTGACTTAAACTAAACTGTCTGTTCAACTCAATCTGACTACTTTGACCTATTTATTGCAATAAAGTTACATAAATCGAACTATCTGTGATATTAAAACCAATTGTTCTCTTATATGTGTGAAACTGATGTCACTTAGGGTTAGGGTTAGGGTTAGGGCTAGGGTTAGGGTTAGCGCATCTGGTTTATTAATGTGACTTAAACTAAACTGTCTGTTCAACTCAATCTGACTACTTTGACCTATTTATTGCAATAA
The DNA here is from genome assembly GCA_024699665.1 of Ostrea denselamellosa. Lineage (NCBI taxonomy): Eukaryota > Metazoa > Mollusca > Bivalvia > Ostreida > Ostreidae > Ostrea > Ostrea denselamellosa. The sequence continues at coordinate 29,850 of JAMZEH010000090.1, forward strand.
AGTTACATAAATCGAACTATCTGTGATATTAAAACCAATCGTTCTCTTATATGTGTGAAATTGATGTCCCTGATATTAACCTATCTGTTATATTGATGTGACTTAAACTAAACTGTCTGTTCAACTCAATCTGACTACTTTGACCTATTTATTGCATTAAAGTTACATAAATTGAGCTATCTGTCATATTAAAGCCAATTGTACTCTTATATGTGTGAAACTGATGTCACTTATATTGACCTATCTGTTAGATTGATGTGACTTAAACTAAACTGTCTGTTCAATTCAATCTGACCACTTTGACCTATTTATTGCATTAAAGTTACATAAATCGAACTATCTGTGCTATTAAAACCAATCGTTCTCTTATATGTGTGAAAGTGATGTCACTTATATTAACCTATCTGTTATATTGATGTGACTTAAACTAGACTGTCTGTTCAACTCAATCTGACTACTTTGACCTATTTATTGCATTAAAGTTACATAAATTGAGCTATCTGTGATATTAAAGCCAATTGTACTCTTATATGTGTGAAACTGATGTCACTTATATTGACCTATCTGTTATATTGATGTGACTTAAACTAAACTGTCTGTTCAACTGAATCTGACTACTTTGACCTATTTATTGCATTAAAGTTACATAAATTGAGCTATCTGTAATATTAAAGTCAATTGTACTCCAATAGTTGTGAAGCTGATTCCACTGATATTAACTGATCTCTTATGTTGATGTGACTTAAAGTAAACTGTCTGTTCAACTCAATCTGACTACTTTGACCTATTTATTGCAATAAAGTTACATAAATCGAACTATCTGTGATATTAAAACCAATCGTTCTCTTATATGTGTGAAACTGATGTCACTTAGGGTTAGGGTTAGGGCTAGGGTTAGGGTTAGCGCATCTGGTTTATTAATGTGACTTAAACTAAACTGTCTGTTCAACTCAATCTGACTACTTTGACCTATTTATTGCAATAAAGTTACATAAATCGAACTATCTGTGATATTAAATCCAATCGTTCTCTTATATGTGTGAAATTGATGTCTCTGATATTAACCTATCTGTTGTATTGATGTGACTTAAACTAAACTGTCTGTTCAACTCAATCTGACTACTTTGACCTATTTATTGTATTAAAGTTACATATATTGAGCTATCTGTGATATTAAAGCCAATTGTACTCTTATATGTGTGAAAGTGATGTCACTTATATTGACCTATCTGTTATATTGATGTGACTTAAACTAAACTGTCTGTTCAATTCAATCTGAGCACTTTGACCTATTTATTGCAATAAAGTTACATAAATGGAACTATCTGTGCTATTAAAACCAATCGTTCTCTTATATGTGTGAAACTGATGTCACTTATATTAACCTATCTGTTATATTGATGTGACTTAAACTAAACTGTCTGTTCAACTCAATCTGACTACTTTGACCTATTTATTGCATTAAAGTTACATAAATTGAGCTATCTGTGATATTAAAGCCAATTGTACTCATATGTGTGAAAGTGATGTCACTTATATTGACCTATCTGTTATATTGATGTGACTTAAACTAAACTGTCTGTTCAATTCAATCTGACCACTTTGACCTATTTATTGCAATAAAGTTACATAAATCGAACTATCTGTGCTATTAAAACCAATCGTTCTCTTATATGTGTGAAAGTGATGTCACTTATATTAACCTATCTGTTATATTGATGTGACTTAAACTAGACTGTCTGTTCAACTTAATCTGACTACATTGACCTATTTATTGCATTAAAGTTACATAAATTGAGCTATCTGTCATATTAAAGTCAATTGTACTCCAATAGTTGTGAAGCTGATTCCACTTATATTAACTGATCTGTTATGTTGATGCGACTTAAACTAAACTGTCTGTTCAACTCAATCAGACTACTTTGACCTATTTATTGCAATAAAGTTACATAAATCGAACTATCTTTGATATTAAAACCAATCGTTCTCTTATATGTGTGAAACTGATGTCACTTAGGGTTAGGGTTAGGGCTAGGGTTAGGGTTAGCGTATCTGGTTTATTAATGTGACTTAAACTAAACTGTCTGTTCAACTCAATCTGACTACTTTGACCTATTTATTGCATTAAAGTTACATAAATTGAGCTATCTGTGATATTAAAGCCAATTGTACTCTTATATGTGTGAAACTGATGTCACTTATATTGACCTATCTGTTATATTGATGTGACTTAAACTAAACTGTCTGTTCAACTCAATCTGACTACTTTGACCTATTTATTGCATTAAAGTTACATAAATCGAACTATCTGTGATATTAAAACCAATCGTTCTCTTATATGTGTGAAACTGATGTCACTTAGGGTTCGGGTTAGGGTTAGGGCTAGGGTTAGGGTTAGCGTATCTGGTTTATTAATGTGACTTAAACTAAACTGTCTGTTCAACTCAATCTGACTACTTTGACCTATTTATCGCAATAAAGTTACATAAATCGAACTATCTGTGATATTAAAACCAATCGTTCTCTTATATGTGTGAAATTGATGTCCCTGATATTAACCTATCTGTTATATTGATGTGACTTAAACTAAACTGTCTGTTCAACTCAATCTGACTACTTTGACCTATTTCTTGCATTAAAGTTACATAAATTGAGCTATCTGTGATATTAAAGCCAATTGTACTCTTATATGTGTGAAACTGATGTCACTTATATTGACCTATCTGTTATATTGATGTGACTTAAACTAAACTGTCTGTTCAATTCAATCTGAGCACTTTGACCTATTTATTGCATTAAAGTTACATAAATCGAACTATCTGTGCTATTAAAACCAATCGTTCTCTTATATGTGTGAAACGGATGTCACTTATATTGACCTATCTGTTATATTGATGTGACTTAAACTAAACTGTCTGTTCAATTCAATCTGACCACTTTGACCTATTTATTGCAATAAAGTTACATAAATCGAACTATCTGTGCTATTAAAACCAATCGTTCTCTTATATGTGTGAAAGTGATGTTACTTATATTAACCTATCTGTTATATTGATGTGACTTAAACTAGACTGTCTGTTCAACTCAATCTGACTACTTTGACCTATTTATTGCATTAAAGTTACATAAATTGAGCTATCTGTAATATTAAAGTCAATTGTACTCCAATAGTTGTGAAGCTGATTCCACTGATATTAACTGATCTCTTATGTTGATGTGACTTAAAGTAAACTGTCTGTTCAACTCAATCTGACTACTTTGACCTATTTATTGCAATAAAGTTACATAAATCGAACTATCTGTGATATTAAAACCAATCGTTCTCTTATATGTGTGAAATTGATGTCCCTGATATTAACCTATCTGTTATATTGATGTGACTTAAACTAAACTGTCTGTTCAACTCAATCTGACTACTTTGACCTATTTATTGCATTAAAGTTACATAAATTGAGCTATCTGTAATATTAAAGTCAATTGTACTCCAATAGTTGTGAAGCTGATTCCACTGATATTAACTGATCTCTTATGTTGATGTGACTTAAACTAGACTGTCTGTTCAACTCAATCTGACTACTTTGACCTATTTATTGTATTAAAGTTACATAAATTGAGCTATCTGTGATATTAAAGCCAATTGTACTCTTATATGCGTGAAACTGATGTCACTTATATTGACCTATCTGTTATATTGATGTGACTTAAACTAAACTGTCTGTTCAATTCAATCTGACCACTTTGACCTATTTATTGCATTAAAGTTACATAAATCGAACTATCTGTGCTATTAAAACCAATCGTTCTCTTATATGTGTGAAAGTGATGTCACTTATATTAACCTATCTGTTATATTGATGTGACTTAAACTAGACTGTCTGTTCAACTCAATCTGACTACTTTGACCTATTTATTGCATTAAAGTTACATAAATTGAGCTATCTGTGATATTAAAGCCAATTGTACTCTTATATGTGTGAAACTGATGTCACTTATATTAACCTATCTGTTATATTGATGTTACTTAAACTAGACTGTCTGTTCAACTCAATCTGACTACTTTGACCTATTTATTGCATTAAAGTTACATAAATTGAGCTATCTGTAATATTAAAGTCAATTGTACTCCAATAGTTGTGAAGCTGATTCCACTGATATTAACTGATCTCTTATGTTGATGTGACTTAAAGTAAACTGTCTGTTCAACTCAATCTGACTACTTTGACCTATTTATTGCAATAAAGTTACATAAATCGAACTATCTGTGATATTAAAACCAATCGTTCTCTTATATGTGTGAAACTGATGTCACTTAGGGTTAGGGTTAGGGCTAGGGTTAGGGTTAGCGCATCTGGTTTATTAATGTGACTTAAACTAAACTGTCTGTTCAACTCAATCTGACTACTTTGACCTATTTATTGCAATAAAGTTACATAAATCGAACTATCTGTGATATTAAATCCAATCGTTCTCTTATATGTGTGAAATTGATGTCTCTGATATTAACCTATCTGTTGTATTGATGTGACTTAAACTAAACTGTCTGTTCAACTCAATCTGACTACTTTGACCTATTTATTGTATTAAAGTTACATATATTGAGCTATCTGTGATATTAAAGCCAATTGTACTCTTATATGTGTGAAAGTGATGTCACTTATATTGACCTATCTGTTATATTGATGTGACTTAAACTAAACTGTCTGTTCAATTCAATCTGACCACTTTGACCTATTTATTGCATTAAAGTTACATAAATCGAACTATCTGTGCTATTAAAACCAATCGTTCTCTTATATGTGTGAAAGTGATGTCACTTATATTAACCTATCTGTTATATTGATGTGACTTAAACTAGACTGTCTGTTCAACTCAATCTGACTACTTTGACCTATTTATTGCATTAAAGTTACATAAATTGAGCTATCTGTGATATTAAAGCCAATTGTACTCTTATATGTGTGAAACTGATGTCACTTATATTAACCTATCTGTTATATTGATGTTACTTAAACTAGACTGTCTGTTCAACTCAATCTGACTACTTTGACCTATTTATTGCATTAAAGTTACATAAATTGAGCTATCTGTAATATTAAAGTCAATTGTACTCCAATAGTTGTGAAGCTGATTCCACTGATATTAACTGATCTCTTATGTTGATGTGACTTAAAGTAAACTGTCTGTTCAACTCAATCTGACTACTTTGACCTATTTATTGCAATAAAGTTACATAAATCGAACTATCTGTGATATTAAAACCAATCGTTCTCTTATATGTGTGAAACTGATGTCACTTAGGGTTAGGGTTAGGGCTAGGGTTAGGGTTAGCGCATCTGGTTTATTAATGTGACTTAAACTAAACTGTCTGTTCAACTCAATCTGACTACTTTGACCTATTTATTGCAATAAAGTTACATAAATCGAACTATCTGTGATATTAAATCCAATCGTTCTCTTATATGTGTGAAATTGATGTCTCTGATATTAACCTATCTGTTGTATTGATGTGACTTAAACTAAACTGTCTGTTCAACTCAATCTGACTACTTTGACCTATTTATTGTATTAAAGTTACATATATTGAGCTATCTGTGATATTAAAGCCAATTGTACTCTTATATGTGTGAAAGTGATGTCACTTATATTGACCTATCTGTTATATTGATGTGACTTAAACTAAACTGTCTGTTCAATTCAATCTGAGCACTTTGACCTATTTATTGCAATAAAGTTACATAAATGGAACTATCTGTGCTATTAAAACCAATCGTTCTCTTATATGTGTGAAACTGATGTCACTTATATTAACCTATCTGTTATATTGATGTGACTTAAACTAAACTGTCTGTTCAACTCAATCTGACTACTTTGACCTATTTATTGCATTAAAGTTACATAAATTGAGCTATCTGTGATATTAAAGCCAATTGTACTCATATGTGTGAAAGTGATGTCACTTATATTGACCTATCTGTTATATTGATGTGACTTAAACTAAACTGTCTGTTCAATTCAATCTGACCACTTTGACCTATTTATTGCAATAAAGTTACATAAATCGAACTATCTGTGCTATTAAAACCAATCGTTCTCTTATATGTGTGAAAGTGATGTCACTTATATTAACCTATCTGTTATATTGATGTGACTTAAACTAGACTGTCTGTTCAACTTAATCTGACTACATTGACCTATTTATTGCATTAAAGTTACATAAATTGAGCTATCTGTCATATTAAAGTCAATTGTACTCCAATAGTTGTGAAGCTGATTCCACTTATATTAACTGATCTGTTATGTTGATGCGACTTAAACTAAACTGTCTGTTCAACTCAATCAGACTACTTTGACCTATTTATCGCAATAAAGTTAGATAAATCGAACTATCTTTGATATTAAAACCAATCGTTCTCTTATATGTGTGAAACTGATGTCACTTAGGGTTAGGGTTAGGGCTAGGGTTAGGGTTAGCGTATCTGGTTTATTAATGTGACTTAAACTAAACTGTCTGTTCAACTCAATCTGACTACTTTGACCTATTTATTGCATTAAAGTTACATAAATTGAGCTATCTGTGATATTAAAGCCAATTGTACTCTTATATGTGTGAAACTGATGTCACTTATATTGACCTATCTGTTATATTGATGTGACTTAAACTAAACTGTCTGTTCAACTCAATCTGACTACTTTGACCTATTTATTGCATTAAAGTTACATAAATCGAACTATCTGTGATATTAAAACCAATCGTTCTCTTATATGTGTGAAACTGATGTCACTTAGGGTTCGGGTTAGGGTTAGGGCTAGGGTTAGGGTTAGCGTATCTGGTTTATTAATGTGACTTAAACTAAACTGTCTGTTCAACTCAATCTGACTACTTTGACCTATTTATCGCAATAAAGTTACATAAATCGAACTATCTGTGATATTAAAACCAATCGTTCTCTTATATGTGTGAAATTGATGTCCCTGATATTAACCTATCTGTTATATTGATGTGACTTAAACTAAACTGTCTGTTCAACTCAATCTGACTACTTTGACCTATTTCTTGCATTAAAGTTACATAAATTGAGCTATCTGTGATATTAAAGCCAATTGTACTCTTATATGTGTGAAACTGATGTCACTTATATTGACCTATCTGTTATATTGATGTGACTTAAACTAAACTGTCTGTTCAATTCAATCTGAGCACTTTGACCTATTTATTGCATTAAAGTTACATAAATCGAACTATCTGTGCTATTAAAACCAATCGTTCTCTTATATGTGTGAAACGGATGTCACTTATATTGACCTATCTGTTATATTGATGTGACTTAAACTAAACTGTCTGTTCAATTCAATCTGACCACTTTGACCTATTTATTGCAATAAAGTTACATAAATCGAACTATCTGTGCTATTAAAACCAATCGTTCTCTTATATGTGTGAAAGTGATGTCACTTATATTAACCTATCTGTTATATTGATGTGACTTAAACTAGACTGTCTGTTCAACTCAATCTGACTACTTTGACCTATTTATTGCATTAAAGTTACATAAATTGAGCTATCTGTAATATTAAAGTCAATTGTACTCCAATAGTTGTGAAGCTGATTCCACTGATATTAACTGATCTGTTATGTTGATGTGACTTAAAGTAAACTGTCTGTTCAACTCAATCTGACTACTTTGACCTATTTATTGCAATAAAGTTACATAAATCGAACTATCTGTGATATTAAAACCAATCGTTCTCTTATATGTGTGAAATTGATGTCCCTGATATTAACCTATCTGTTATATTGATGTGACTTAAACTAAACTGTCTGTTCAACTCAATCTGACTACTTTGACCTATTTATTGCATTAAAGTTACATAAATTGAGCTATCTGTAATATTAAAGTCAATTGTACTCCAATAGTTGTGAAGCTGATTCCACTGATATTAACTGATCTCTTATGTTGATGTGACTTAAACTAGACTGTCTGTTCAACTCAATCTGACTACTTTGACCTATTTATTGTATTAAAGTTACATAAATTGAGCTATCTGTGATATTAAAGCCAATTGTACTCTTATATGCGTGAAACTGATGTCACTTATATTGACCTATCTGTTATATTGATGTGACTTAAACTAAACTGTCTGTTCAATTCAATCTGACCACTTTGACCTATTTATTGCATTAAAGTTACATAAATCGAACTATCTGTGCTATTAAAACCAATCGTTCTCTTATATGTGTGAAACTGATGTCACTTATATTAACCTATCTGTTATATTGATGTGACTTAAACTAAACTGTCTGTTCAATTCAATCTGACCACTTTGACCTATTTATTGCATTAAAGTTACATAAATCGAACTATCTGTGCTATTAAAACCAATCGTTCTCTTATATGTGTGAAAGTGATGTCACTTATATTAACCTATCTGTTATATTGATGTGACTTAAACTAGACTGTCTGTTCAACTCAATCTGACTACTTTGACCTATTTATTGCATTAAAGTTACATAAATTGAGCTATCTGTGATATTAAAGCCAATTGTACTCTTATATGTGTGAAACTGATGTCACTTATATTGACCTATCTGTTATATTGATGTGACTTAAACTAAACTGTCTGTTCAATTCAATCAGACCACTTTGACCTATTTATTGCAATAAAGTTACATAAATCGAACTATCTGTGCTATTAAAACCAATCGTTCTCTTATATGTGTGAAAGTGATGTCACTTATATTAACCTATCTGTTATATTGATGTGACTTAAACTAGACTGTCTGTTCAACTCAATCTGACTACTTTGACCTATTTATTGTATTAAAGTTACATAAATTGAGCTATCTGTGATATTAAAGCCAATTGTACTCTTATATGCGTGAAACTGATGTCACTTATATTGACCTATCTGTTATATTGATGTGACTTAAACTAAACTGTCTGTTCAATTCAATCTGACCACTTTGACCTATTTATTGCATTAAAGTTACATAAATCGAACTATCTGTGCTATTAAAACCAATCGTTCTCTTATATGTGTGAAACTGATGTCACTTATATTAACCTATCTGTTATATTGATGTGACTTAAACTAAACTGTCTGTTCAATTCAATCTGACCACTTTGACCTATTTATTGCATTAAAGTTACATAAATCGAACTATCTGTGCTATTAAAACCAATCGTTCTCTTATATGTGTGAAAGTGATGTCACTTATATTAACCTATCTGTTATATTGATGTGACTTAAACTAGACTGTCTGTTCAACTCAATCTGACTACTTTGACCTATTTATTGCATTAAAGTTACATAAATTGAGCTATCTGTGATATTAAAGCCAATTGTACTCTTATATGTGTGAAACTGATGTCACTTATATTGACCTATCTGTTATATTGATGTGACTTAAACTAAACTGTCTGTTCAATTCAATCAGACCACTTTGACCTATTTATTGCAATAAAGTTACATAAATCGAACTATCTGTGCTATTAAAACCAATCGTTCTCTTATATGTGTGAAAGTGATGTCACTTATATTAACCTATCTGTTATATTGATGTGACTTAAACTAGACTGTCTGTTCAACTCAATCTGACTACTTTGACCTATTTATTGCATTAAAGTTACATAAATTGAGCTATCTGTAATATTAAAGTCAATTGTACTCCAATAGTTGTGAAGCTGATTCCACTGATATTAACTGATCTCTTATGTTGATGTGACTTAAAGTAAACTGTCTGTTCAACTCAATCTGACTACTTTGACCTATTTATTGCAATAAAGTTACATAAATCGAACTATCTGTGATATTAAAACCAATCGTTCTCTTATATGTGTGAAACTGATGTCACTTAGGGTTAGGGTTAGGGCTAGGGTTAGGGTTAGCGCATCTGGTTTATTAATGTGACTTAAGCTAAACTGTCTGTTCAACTCAATCTGACTACTTTGACCTATTTATTGCAATAAAGTTACATAAATCGAACTATCTGTGATATTAAATCCAATCGTTCTCTTATATGTGTGAAATTGATGTCTCTGATATTAACCTATCTGTTGTATTGATGTGACTTAAACTAAACTGTCTGTTCAACTCAATCTGACTACTTTGACCTATTTATTGTATTAAAGTTACATATATTGAGCTATCTGTGATATTAAAGGCAATTGTACTCTTATATGTGTGAAACTGATGTCACTTATATTGACCTATCTGTTATATTGATGTGACTTAAACTAAACTGTCTGTTCAATTCAATCTGAGCACTTTGACCTATTTATTGCAATAAAGTTACATAAATGGAACTATCTGTGCTATTAAAACCAATCGTTCTCTTATATGTGTGAAACTGATGTCACTTATATTAACCTATCTGTTATATTGATGTGACTTAAACTAGACTGTCTGTTCAACTCAATCTGACTACTTTGACCTATTTATTGCATTAAAGTTACATAAATTGAGCTATCTGTGATATTAAAGCCAATTGTACTCTTATATGTGTGAAAGTGATGTCACTTATATTGACCTATCTGTTATATTGATGTGACTTAAACTAAACTGTCTGTTCAATTCAATCTGACCACTTTGACCTATTTATTGCAATAAAGTTACATAAATCGAACTATCTGTGCTATTAAAACCAATCGTTCTCTTATATGTGTGAAAGTGATGTCACTTATATTAACCTATCTGTTATATTGATGTGACTTAAACTAGACTGTCTGTTCAACTTAATCTGACTACATTGACCTATTTATTGCATTAAAGTTACATAAATTGAGCTATCTGTCATATTAAAGTCAATTGTACTCCAATAGTTGTGAAGCTGATTCCACTTATATTAACTGATCTGTTATGTTGATGCGACTTAAACTAAACTGTCTGTTCAACTCAATCAGACTACTTTGACCTATTTATCGCAATAAAGTTAGATAAATCGAACTATCTTTGATATTAAAACCAATCGTTCTCTTATATGTGTGAAACTGATGTCACTTAGGGTTAGGGTTAGGGCTAGGGTTAGGGTTAGCGTATCTGGTTTATTAATGTGACTTAAACTAAACTGTCTGTTCAACTCAATCTGACTACTTTGACCTATTTATTGCATTAAAGTTACATAAATTGAGCTATCTGTGATATTAAAGCCAATTGTACTCTTATATGTGTGAAACTGATGTCACTTATATTGACCTATCTGTTATATTGATGTGACTTAAACTAAACTGTCTGTTCAATTCAATCTGAGCACTTTGACCTATTTATTGCATTAAAGTTACATAAATCGAACTATCTGTGCTATTAAAACCAATCGTTCTCTTATATGTGTGAAACTGATGTCACTTATATTAACCTATCTGTTATATTGATGTGACTTAAACTAGACTGTCTGTTCAACTCAATCTGACTACTTTGACCTATTTATTGCATTAAAGTTACATAAATTGAGCTATCTGTGATATTAAAGCCAATTGTACTCTTATATGTGTGAAAGTGATGTCACTTATATTGACCTATCTGTTATATTGATGTGACTTAAACTAAACTGTCTGTTCAATTCAATCTGACCACTTTGACCTATTTATTGCAATAAAGTTACATAAATCGAACTATCTGTGCTATTAAAACCAATCCTTCTCTTATATGTGTGAAAGTGATGTCACTTATATTAACCTATCTGTTATATTGATGTGACTTAAACTAGACTGTCTGTTCAACTCAATCTGACTACTTTGACCTATTTATTGCATTAAAGTTACATAAATTGAGCTATCTGTAATATTAAAGTCAATTGTACTCCAATAGTTGTGAAGCTGATTCCACTGATATTAACTGATCTCTTATGTTGATGTGACTTAAAGTAAACTGTCTGTTCAACTCAATCTGACTACTTTGACCTATTTATTGCAATAAAGTTACATAAATCGAACTATCTGTGTTATTAAAACCAATCGTTCTCTTATATGTGTGAAAACAGTCGCCGGATAGCTGAAAAATTGCTCAGGCGACTATAAATAAAAAAACAAAACAAACAAATATATGTGTGAAACTGATGTCACTTAGGGTTCGGGTTAGGGTTAGGGCTAGGGTTAGGGTTAGCGTATCTGGTTTATTAATGTGACTTAAACTAAACTGTCTGTTCAACTCAATCTGACTACTTTGACCTATTTATTGCAATAAAGTTACATAAATCGAACTATCTGTGATATTAAAACCAATCGTTCTCTTATATGTGTGAAATTGATGTCCCTGATATTAACCTATCTGTTATATTGATGTGACTTAAACTAAACTGTCTGTTCAACTCAATCTGACTACTTTGACCTATTTCTTGCATTAAAGTTACATAAATTGAGCTATCTGTGATATTAAAGCCAATTGTACTCTTATATGTGTGAAACTGATGTCACTTATATTGACCTATCTGTTATATTGATGTGACTTAAACTAAACTGTCTGTTCAATTCAATCTGAGCACTTTGACCTATTTATTGCATTAAAGTTACATAAATCGAACTATCTGTGCTATTAAAACCAATCGTTTTCTTATATGTGTGAAACGGATGTCACTTATATTGACCTATCTGTTATATTGATGTGACTTAAACTAAACTGTCTGTTCAATTCAATCTGACCACTTTGACCTATTTATTGCAATAAAGTTACATAAATGGAACTATCTGTGCTATTAAAACCAATCGTTCTCTTATATGTGTGAAAGTGATGTCACTTATATTAACCTATCTGTTATATTGATGTGACTTAAACTAGACTGTCTGTTCAACTCAATCTGACTACTTTGACCTATTTATTGCATTAAAGTTACATAAATTGAGCTATCTGTAATATTAAAGTCAATTGTACTCCAATAGTTGTGAAGCTGATTCCACTGATATTAACTGATCTCTTATGTTGATGTGACTTAAAGTAAACTGTCTGTTCAACTCAATCTGACTACTTTGACCTATTTATTGCAATAAAGTTACATAAATCGAACTATCTGTGATATTAAAACCAATCGTTCTCTTATATGTGTGAAATTGATGTCCCTGATATTAACCTATCTGTTATATTGATGTGACTTAAACTAAACTGTCTGTTCAACTCAATCTGACTACTTTGACCTATTTCTTGCATTAAAGTTACATAAATTGAGCTATCTGTGATATTAAAGCCAATTGTACTCTTATATGTGTGAAACTGATGTCACTTATATTGACCTATCTGTTATATTGATGTGACTTAAACTAAACTGTCTGTTCAATTCAATCTGAGCACTTTGACCTATTTATTGCATTAAAGTTACATAAATCGAACTATCTGTGCTATTAAAACCAATCGTTCTCTTATATGTGTAAAACTGATGTCACTTATATTAACCTATCTGTTATATTGATGTGACTTAAACTAGACTGTCTGTTCAACTCAATCTGACTACTTTGACCTATTTATTGCATTAAAGTTACATAAATTGAGCTATCTGTGATATTAAAGCCAATTGTACTCTTATATGTGTGAAAGTGATGTCACTTATATTGACCTATCTGTTATATTGATGTGACTTAAACTAAACTGTCTGTTCAATTCAATCTGACCACTTTGACCTATTTATTGCAATAAAGTTACATAAATCGAACTATCTGTGCTATTAAAACCAATCCTTCTCTTATATGTGTGAAAGTGATGTCACTTATATTAACCTATCTGTTATATTGATGTGACTTAAACTAGACTGTCTGTTCAACTCAATCTGACTACTTTGACCTATTTATTGCATTAAAGTTACATAAATTGAGCTATCTGTAATATTAAAGTCAATTGTACTCCAATAGTTGTGAAGCTGATTCCACTGATATTAACTGATCTCTTATGTTGATGTGACTTAAAGTAAACTGTCTGTTCAACTCAATCTGACTACTTTGACCTATTTATTGCAATAAAGTTACATAAATCGAACTATCTGTGTTATTAAAACCAATCGTTCTCTTATATGTGTGAAAACAGTCGCCGGATAGCTGAAAAATTGCTCAGGCGACTATAAATAAAAAAACAAAACAAACAAATATATGTGTGAAACTGATGTCACTTAGGGTTCGGGTTAGGGTTAGGGCTAGGGTTAGGGTTAGCGTATCTGGTTTATTAATGTGACTTAAACTAAACTGTCTGTTCAACTCAATCTGACTACTTTGACCTATTTATTGCAATAAAGTTACATAAATCGAACTATCTGTGATATTAAAACCAATCGTTCTCTTATATGTGTGAAATTGATGTCCCTGATATTAACCTATCTGTTATATTGATGTGACTTAAACTAAACTGTCTGTTCAACTCAATCTGACTACTTTGACCTATTTCTTGCATTAAAGTTACATAAATTGAGCTATCTGTGATATTAAAGCCAATTGTACTCTTATATGTGTGAAACTGATGTCACTTATATTGACCTATCTGTTATATTGATGTGACTTAAACTAAACTGTCTGTTCAATTCAATCTGAGCACTTTGACCTATTTATTGCATTAAAGTTACATAAATCGAACTATCTGTGCTATTAAAACCAATCGTTCTCTTATATGTGTGAAACGGATGTCACTTATATTGACCTATCTGTTATATTGATGTGACTTAAACTAAACTGTCTGTTCAATTCAATCTGACCACTTTGACCTATTTATTGCAATAAAGTTACATAAATGGAACTATCTGTGCTATTAAAACCAATCGTTCTCTTATATGTGTGAAAGTGATGTCACTTATATTAACCTATCTGTTATATTGATGTGACTTAAACTAGACTGTCTGTTCAACTCAATCTGACTACTTTGACCTATTTATTGCATTAAAGTTACATAAATTGAGCTATCTGTAATATTAAAGTCAATTGTACTCCAATAGTTGTGAAGCTGATTCCACTGATATTAACTGATCTCTTATGTTGATGTGACTTAAAGTAAACTGTCTGTTCAACTCAATCTGACTACTTTGACCTATTTATTGCAATAAAGTTACATAAATCGAACTATCTGTGATATTAAAACCAATCGTTCTCTTATATGTGTGAAATTGATGTCCCTGATATTAACCTATCTGTTATATTGATGTGACTTAAACTAAACTGTCTGTTCAACTCAATCTGACTACTTTGACCTATTTCTTGCATTAAAGTTACATAAATTGAGCTATCTGTGATATTAAAGCCAATTGTACTCTTATATGTGTGAAACTGATGTCACTTATATTGACCTATCTGTTATATTGATGTGACTTAAACTAAACTGTCTGTTCAATTCAATCTGAGCACTTTGACCTATTTATTGCATTAAAGTTACATAAATCGAACTATCTGTGCTATTAAAACCAATCGTTCTCTTATATGTGTAAAACTGATGTCACTTATATTAACCTATCTGTTATATTGATGTGACTTAAACTAGACTGTCTGTTCAACTCAATCTGACTACTTTGACCTATTTATTGCATTAAAGTTACATAAATTGAGCTATCTGTGATATTAAAGCCAATTGTACTCTTATATGTGTGAAAGTGATGTCACTTATATTGACCTATCTGTTATATTGATGTGACTTAAACTAAACTGTCTGTTCAATTCAATCTGACCACTTTGACCTATTTATTGCAATAAACTTACATAAATCGAACTATCTGTGCTATTAAAACCAATCGTTCTCTTATATGTGTGAAAGTGATGTCACTTATATTAACCTATCTGTTATATTGATGTGACTTAAACTAGACTGTCTGTTCAACTCAATCTGACTACTTTGACCTATTTATTGCATTAAAGTTACATAAATTGAGCTATCTGTAATATTAAAGTCAATTGTACTCCAATAGTTGTGAAGCTGATTCCACTGATATTAACTGATCTCTTATGTTGATGTGACTTAAAGTAAACTGTCTGTTCAACTCAATCTGACTACTTTGACCTATTTATTGCAATAAAGTTACATAAATCGAACTATCTGTGATATTAAAACCAATCGTTCTCTTATATGTGTGAAACTGATGTCACTTAGGGTTAGGGTTAGGGTTAGGGCTAGGGTTAGGGTTAGCGTATCTGGTTTATTAATGTGACTTAAACTAAACTGTCTGCTCAACTCAATCTGACTACTTTGACCTATTTATTGCAATAAAGTTACATAAATCGAACTATCTGTGATATTAAAACCAATCGTTCTCTTATATGTGTGAAATTGATGTCCCTGATATTAACCTATCTGTTTTATTGATGTGACTTAAACTAAACTGTCTGTTCAACTCAATCTGACTACTTTGACCTATTTATTGCATTAAAGTTACATAAATTGAGCTATCTGTGCTATTAAAGTCAATTGTACTCCAATAGTTGTGAAGCTGATTCCACTGATATTAACTGATCTCTTATGTTGATGTGACTTAAACTAGACTGTCTGTTCAACTCAATCTGACTACTTTGACCTATTTATTGTATTAAAGTTACATAAATTGAGCTATCTGTGATATTAAAGCCAATTGTACTCTTATATGCGTGAAACTGATGTCACTTATATTGACCTATCTGTTATATTGATGTGACTTAAACTAAACTGTCTGTTCAATTCAATCTGACCACTTTGACCTATTTATTGCAATAAAGTTACATAAATCGAACTATCTGTGCTATTAAAACCAATCGTTCTCTTATATGTGTGAAAGTGATGTCACTTATATTAACCTATCTGTTATATTGATGTGACTTAAACTAGACTGTCTGTTCAACTCAATCTGACTACTTTGACCTATTTATTGCATTAAAGTTACATAAATTGAGCTATCTGTCATATTAAAGTCAATTGTACTCCAATAGTTGTGAAGCTGATTCCACTTATATTAACTGATCTGTTATGTTGATGCGACTTAAACTAAACTGTCTGTTCAACTCAATCAGACTACTTTGACCTATTTATTGCAATAAAGTTACATAAATCGAACTATCTTTGATATTAAAACCAATCGTTCTCTTATATGTGTGAAACTGATGTCACTTAGGGTTAGGGTTAGGGTTAGGGTTAGTGTATCTGGTTTATTAATGTGACTTAAACTAAACTGTCTGTTCAACTCAATCTGACTACTTTGACCTATTTATTGCATTAAAGTTACATAAATTGAGCTATCTGTGATATTAAAGCCATTTGTACTCTTATATGTGTGAAACTGATGTCACTTATATTGACCTATCTGTTATATTGATGTGACTTAAACTAAACTGTCTGTTCAATTCAATCTGAGCACTTTGACCTATTTATTGCATTAAAGTTACATAAATCGAACTATCTGTGCTATTAAAACCAATCGTTCTCTTATATGTGTGAAACTGATGTCACTTATATTAACCTATCTGTTATATTGATGTGACTTAAACTAGACTGTCTGTTCAACTCAATCTGACTACTTTGACCTATTTATTGCATTAAAGTTACATAAATTGAGCTATCTGTGATATTAAAGCCAATTGTACTCTTATATGTGTGAAACTGATGTCACTTATATTGACCTATCTGTTATATTGATGTGACTTAAACTAAACTGTCTGTTCAATTCAATCTGACCACTTTGACCTATTTATTGCAATAAAGTTACATAAATCGAACTATCTGTGCTATTAAAACCAATCGTTCTCTTATATGTGTGAAACTGATGTCACTTATATTAACCTATCTGTTATATTGATGTGACTTAAACTAGACTGTCTGTTCAACTCAATCTGACTACTTTGACCTATTTATTGCATTAAAGTTACATAAATTGAGCTATCTGTAATATTAAAGTCAATTGTACTCCAATAGTTGTGAAGCTGATTCCACTGATATTAACTGATCTCTTATGTTGATGTGACTTAAAGTAAACTGTCTGTTCAACTCAATCTGACTACTTTGACCTATTTATTGCAATAAAGTTACATAAATCGAACTATCTGTGATATTAAAACCAATCGTTCTCTTATATGTGTGAAACTGATGTCACTTAGGGTTAGGGTTAGGGTTAGGGCTAGGGTTAGGGTTAGCGTATCTGGTTTATTAATGTGACTTAAACTAAACTGTCTGTTCAACTCAATCTGACTACTTTGACCTATTTATTGCAATAAAGTTACATAAATCGAACTATCTGTGATATTAAAACCAATCGTTCTCTTATATGTGTGAAATTGATGTCCCTGATATTAACCTATCTGTTATATTGATGTGACTTAAACTAAACTGTCTGTTCAACTCAATCTGACTACTTTGACCTATTTATTGCATTAAAGTTACATAAATTGAGCTATCTGTAATATTAAAGTCAATTGTACTCCAATAGTTGTGAAGCTGATTCCACTGATATTAACTGATCTCTTATGTTGATGTGACTTAAAGTAAACTGTCTGTTCAACTCAATCTGACTACTTTGACCTATTTATTGCAATAAAGTTACATAAATCGAACTATCTGTGATATTAAAACCAATCGTTCTCTTATATGTGTGAAACTGATGTCACTTAGGGTTAGGGTTAGGGCTAGGGTTAGGGTTAGCGCATCTGGTTTATTAATGTGACTTAAACTAAACTGTCTGTTCAACTCAATCTGACTACTTTGACCTATTTATTGCAATAAAGTTACATAAATCGAACTATCTGTGATATTAAATCCAATCGTTCTCTTATATGTGTGAAATTGATGTCTCTGATATTAACCTATCTGTTGTATTGATGTGACTTAAACTAAACTGTCTGGTCAACTCAATCTGACTACTTTGACCTATTTATTGTATTAAAGTTACATATATTGAGCTATCTGTGATATTAAAGCCAATTGTACTCTTATATGTGTGAAAGTGATGTCACTTATATTGACCTATCTGTTATATTGATGTGACTTAAACTAAACTGTCTGTTCAATTCAATCTGAGCACTTTGACCTATTTATTGCAATAAAGTTACATAAATGGAACTATCTGTGCTATTAAAACCAATCGTTCTCTTATATGTGTGAAACTGATGTCACTTATATTAACCTATCTGTTATATTGATGTGACTTAAACTAAACTGTCTGTTCAACTCAATCTGACTACTTTGACCTATTTATTGCATTAAAGTTACATAAATTGAGCTATCTGTGATATTAAAGCCAATTGTACTCATATGTGTGAAAGTGATGTCACTTATATTGACCTATCTGTTATATTGATGTGACTTAAACTAAACTGTCTGTTCAATTCAATCTGACCACTTTGACCTATTTATTGCAATAAAGTTACATAAATCGAACTATCTGTGCTATTAAAACCAATCGTTCTCTTATATGTGTGAAAGTGATGTCACTTATATTAACCTATCTGTTATATTGATGTGACTTAAACTAGACTGTCTGTTCAACTTAATCTGACTACATTGACCTATTTATTGCATTAAAGTTACATAAATTGAGCTATCTGTCATATTAAAGTCAATTGTACTCCAATAGTTGTGAAGCTGATTCCACTTATATTAACTGATCTGTTATGTTGATGCGACTTAAACTAAACTGTCTGTTCAACTCAATCAGACTACTTTGACCTATTTATTGCAATAAAGTTACATAAATCGAACTATCTTTGATATTAAAACCAATCGTTCTCTTATATGTGTGAAACTGATGTCACTTAGGGTTAGGGTTAGGGCTAGGGTTAGGGTTAGCGTATCTGGTTTATTAATGTGACTTAAACTAAACTGTCTGTTCAACTCAATCTGACTACTTTGACCTATTTATTGCATTAAAGTTACATAAATTGAGCTATCTGTGATATTAAAGCCAATTGTACTCTTATATGTGTGAAACTGATGTCACTTATATTGACCTATCTGTTATATTGATGTGACTTAAACTAAACTGTCTGTTCAACTCAATCTGACTACTTTGACCTATTTATTGCATTAAAGTTACATAAATCGAACTATCTGTGATATTAAAACCAATCGTTCTCTTATATGTGTGAAACTGATGTCACTTAGGGTTCGGGTTAGGGTTAGGGCTAGGGTTAGGGTTAGCGTATCTGGTTTATTAATGTGACTTAAACTAAACTGTCTGTTCAACTCAATCTGACTACTTTGACCTATTTATCGCAATAAAGTTACATAAATCGAACTATCTGTGATATTAAAACAAATCGTTCTCTTATATGTGTGAAATTGATGTCCCTGATATTAACCTATCTGTTATATTGATGTGACTTAAACTAAACTGTCTGTTCAACTCAATCTGACTACTTTGACCTATTTCTTGCATTAAAGTTACATAAATTGAGCTATCTGTGATATTAAAGCCAATTGTACTCTTATATGTGTGAAACTGATGTCACTTATATTGACCTATCTGTTATATTGATGTGACTTAAACTAAACTGTCTGTTCAATTCAATCTGAGCACTTTGACCTATTTATTGCATTAAAGTTACATAAATCGAACTATCTGTGCTATTAAAACCAATCGTTCTCTTATATGTGTGAAACGGATGTCACTTATATTGACCTATCTGTTATATTGATGTGACTTAAACTAAACTGTCTGTTCAATTCAATCTGACCACTTTGACCTATTTATTGCAATAAAGTTACATAAATCGAACTATCTGTGCTATTAAAACCAATCGTTCTCTTATATGTGTGAAAGTGATGTCACTTATATTAACCTATCTGTTATATTGATGTGACTTAAACTAGACTGTCTGTTCAACTCAATCTGACTACTTTGACCTATTTATTGCATTAAAGTTACATAAATTGAGCTATCTGTAATATTAAAGTCAATTGTACTCCAATAGTTGTGAAGCTGATTCCACTGATATTAACTGATCTCTTATGTTGATGTGACTTAAAGTAAACTGTCTGTTCAACTCAATCTGACTACTTTGACCTATTTATTGCAATAAAGTTACATAAATCGAACTATCTGTGATATTAAAACCAATCGTTCTCTTATATGTGTGAAATTGATGTCCCTGATATTAACCTATCTGTTATATTGATGTGACTTAAACTAAACTGTCTGTTCAACTCAATCTGACTACTTTGACCTATTTATTGCATTAAAGTTACATAAATTGAGCTATCTGTAATATTAAAGTCAATTGTACTCCAATAGTTGTGAAGCTGATTCCACTGATATTAACTGATCTCTTATGTTGATGTGACTTAAACTAGACTGTCTGTTCAACTCAATCTGACTACTTTGACCTATTTATTGTATTAAAGTTACATAAATTGAGCTATCTGTGATATTAAAGCCAATTGTACTCTTATATGCGTGAAACTGATGTCACTTATATTGACCTATCTGTTATATTGATGTGACTTAAACTAAACTGTCTGTTCAATTCAATCTGACCACTTTGACCTATTTATTGCATTAAAGTTACATAAATCGAACTATCTGTGCTATTAAAACCAATCGTTCTCTTATATGTGTGAAACTGATGTCACTTATATTAACCTATCTGTTATATTGATGTGACTTAAACTAAACTGTCTGTTCAATTCAATCTGAGCACTTTGACCTATTTATTGCATTAAAGTTACATAAATCGAACTATCTGTGCTATTAAAACCAATCGTTCTCTTATATGTGTGAAAGTGATGTCACTTATATTAACCTATCTGTTATATTGATGTGACTTAAACTAGACTGTCTGTTCAACTCAATCTGACTACTTTGACCTATTTATTGCATTAAAGTTACATAAATTGAGCTATCTGTGATATTAAAGCCAATTGTACTCTTATATGTGTGAAAGTGATGTCACTTATATTGACCTATCTGTTATATTGATGTGACTTAAACTAAACTGTCTGTTCAATTCAATCTGACCACTTTGACCTATTTATTGCAATAAAGTTACATAAATCGAACTATCTGTGCTATTAAAACCAATCGTTCTCTTATATGTGTGAAAGTGATGTCACTTATATTAACCTATCTGTTATATTGATGTTACTTAAACTAGACTGTCTGTTCAACTCAATCTGACTACTTTGACCTATTTATTGCATTAAAGTTACATAAATTGAGCTATCTGTAATATTAAAGTCAATTGTACTCCAATAGTTGTGAAGCTGATTCCACTGATATTAACTGATCTCTTATGTTGATGTGACTTAAAGTAAACTGTCTGTTCAACTCAATCTGACTACTTTGACCTATTTATTGCAATAAAGTTACATAAATCGAACTATCTGTGATATTAAAACCAATCGTTCTCTTATATGTGTGAAACTGATGTCACTTAGGGTTAGGGTTAGGGCTAGTGTTAGGGTTAGCGCATCTGGTTTATTAATGTGACTTAAACTAAACTGTCTGTTCAACTCAATCTGACTACTTTGACCTATTTATTGCAATAAAGTTACATAAATCGAACTATCTGTGATATTAAATCCAATCGTTCTCTTATATGTGTGAAATTGATGTCTCTGATATTAACCTATCTGTTGTATTGATGTGACTTAAACTAAACTGTCTGTTCAACTCAATCTGACTACTTTGACCTATTTATTGTATTAAAGTTACATATATTGAGCTATCTGTGATATTAAAGGCAATTGTACTCTTATATGTGTGAAACTGATGTCACTTATATTGACCTATCTGTTATATTGATGTGACTTAAACTAAACTGTCTGTTCAATTCAATCTGACCACTTTGACCTATTTATTGCAATAAAGTTACATAAATGGAACTATCTGTGCTATTAAAACCAATCGTTCTCTTATATGTGTGAAACTGATGTCACTTATATTAACCTATCTGTTATATTGATGTGACTTAAACTAGACTGTCTGTTCAACTCAATCTGACTACTTTGACCTATTTATTGCATTAAAGTTACATAAATTGAGCTATCTGTGATATTAAAGCCAATTGTACTCTTATATGTGTGAAAGTGATGTCACTTATATTGACCTATCTGTTATATTGATGTGACTTAAACTAAACTGTCTGTTCAATTCAATCTGACCACTTTGACCTATTTATTGCAATAAAGTTACATAAATCGAACTATCTGTGCTATTAAAACCAATCGTTCTCTTATATGTGTGAAAGTGATGTCACTTATATTAACCTATCTGTTATATTGATGTGACTTAAACTAGACTGTCTGTTCAACTTAATCTGACTACATTGACCTATTTATTGCATTAAAGTTACATAAATTGAGCTATCTGTCATATTAAAGTCAATTGTACTCCAATAGTTGTGAAGCTGATTCCACTTATATTAACTGATCTGTTATGTTGATGCGACTTAAACTAAACTGTCTGTTCAACTCAATCAGACTACTTTGACCTATTTATCGCAATAAAGTTAGATAAATCGAACTATCTTTGATATTAAAACCAATCGTTCTCTTATATGTGTGAAACTGATGTCACTTAGGGTTAGGGTTAGGGCTAGGGTTAGGGTTAGCGTATCTGGTTTATTAATGTGACTTAAACTAAACTGTCTGTTCAACTCAATCTGACTACTTTGACCTATTTATTGCATTAAAGTTACATAAATTGAGCTATCTGTGATATTAAAGCCAATTGTACTCTTATATGTGTGAAACTGATGTCACTTATATTGACCTATCTGTTATATTGATGTGACTTAAACTAAACTGTCTGTTCAATTCAATCTGAGCACTTTGACCTATTTATTGCATTAAAGTTACATAAATCGAACTATCTGTGCTATTAAAACCAATCGTTCTCTTATATGTGTGAAACTGATGTCACTTATATTAACCTATCTGTTATATTGATGTGACTTAAACTAGACTGTCTGTTCAACTCAATCTGACTACTTTGACCTATTTATTGCATTAAAGTTACATAAATTGAGCTATCTGTGATATTAAAGGCAATTGTACTCTTATATGTGTGAAAGTGATGTCACTTATATTGACCTATCTGTTATATTGATGTGACTTAAACTAAACTGTCTGTTCAATTCAATCTGACCACTTTGACCTATTTATTGCAATAAAGTTACATAAATCGAACTATCTGTGCTATTAAAACCAATCCTTCTCTTATATGTGTGAAAGTGATGTCACTTATATTAACCTATCTGTTATATTGATGTGACTTAAACTAGACTGTCTGTTCAACTCAATCTGACTACTTTGACCTATTTATTGCATTAAAGTTACATAAATTGAGCTATCTGTAATATTAAAGTCAATTGTACTCCAATAGTTGTGAAGCTGATTCCACTGATATTAACTGATCTCTTATGTTGATGTGACTTAAAGTAAACTGTCTGTTCAACTCAATCTGACTACTTTGACCTATTTATTGCAATAAAGTTACATAAATCAAACTATCTGTGATATTAAAACCAATCGTTCTCTTATATGTGTGAAAACAGTCGCCGGATAGCTGAAAAATTGCTCAGGCGACTATAAATAAAAAAACAAAACAAACAAATATATGTGTGAAACTGATGTCACTTAGGGTTCGGGTTAGGGTTAGGGCTAGGGTTAGGGTTAGCGTATCTGGTTTATTAATGTGACTTAAACTAAACTGTCTGTTCAACTCAATCTGACTACTTTGACCTATTTATTGCAATAAAGTTACATAAATCGAACTATCTGTGATATTAAAACCAATCGTTCTCTTATATGTGTGAAATTGATGTCCCTGATATTAACCTATCTGTTATATTGATGTGACTTAAACTAAACTGTCTGTTCAACTCAATCTGACTACTTTGACCTATTTCTTGCATTAAAGTTACATAAATTGAGCTATCTGTGATATTAAAGCCAATTGTACTCTTATATGTGTGAAACTGATGTCACTTATATTGACCTATCTGTTATATTGATGTGACTTAAACTAAACTGTCTGTTCAATTCAATCTGAGCACTTTGACCTATTTATTGCATTAAAGTTACATAAATCGAACTATCTGTGCTATTAAAACCAATCGTTCTCTTATATGTGTGAAACGGATGTCACTTATATTGACCTATCTGTTATATTGATGTGACTTAAACTAAACTGTCTGTTCAATTCAATCTGACCACTTTGACCTATTTATTGCAATAAAGTTACATAAATGGAACTATCTGTGCTATTAAAACCAATCGTTCTCTTATATGTGTGAAAGTGATGTCACTTATATTAACCTATCTGTTATATTGATGTGACTTAAACTAGACTGTCTGTTCAACTCAATCTGACTACTTTGACCTATTTATTGCATTAAAGTTACATAAATTGAGCTATCTGTAATATTAAAGTCAATTGTACTCCAATAGTTGTGAAGCTGATTCCACTGATATTAACTGATCTCTTATGTTGATGTGACTTAAAGTAAACTGTCTGTTCAACTCAATCTGACTACTTTGACCTATTTATTGCAATAAAGTTACATAAATCGAACTATCTGTGATATTAAAACCAATCGTTCTCTTATATGTGTGAAATTGATGTCCCTGATATTAACCTATCTGTTATATTGATGTGACTTAAACTAAACTGTCTGTTCAATTCAATCTGAGCACTTTGACCTATTTATTGCATTAAAGTTACATAAATCGAACTATCTGTGCTATTAAAACCAATCGTTCTCTTATATGTGTGAAAGTGATGTCACTTATATTAACCTATCTGTTATATTGATGTGACTTAAACTAGACTGTCTGTTCAACTCAATCTGACTACTTTGACCTATTTATTGCATTAAAGTTACATAAATTGAGCTATCTGTAATATTAAAGTCAATTGTACTCCAATAGTTGTGAAGCTGATTCCACTGATATTAACTGATCTCTTATGTTGATGTGACTTAAAGTAAACTGTCTGTTCAACTCAATCTGACTACTTTGACCTATTTATTGCAATAAAGTTACATAAATCGAACTATCTGTGATATTAAAACCAATCGTTCTCTTATATGTGTGAAATTGATGTCCCTGATATTAACCTATCTGTTATATTGATGTGACTTAAACTAAACTGTCTGTTCAACTCAATCTGACTACTTTGACCTATTTATTGCATTAAAGTTACATAAATTGAGCTATCTGTAATATTAAAGTCAATTGTACTCCAATAGTTGTGAAGCTGATTCCACTGATATTAACTGATCTCTTATGTTGATGTGACTTAAACTAGACTGTCTGTTCAACTCAATCTGACTACTTTGACCTATTTATTGTATTAAAGTTACATAAATTGAGCTATCTGTGATATTAAAGCCAATTGTACTCTTATATGCGTGAAACTGATGTCACTTATATTGACCTATCTGTTATATTGATGTGACTTAAACTAAACTGTCTGTTCAATTCAATCTGACCACTTTGACCTATTTATTGCATTAAAGTTACATAAATCGAACTATCTGTGCTATTAAAACCAATCGTTCTCTTATATGTGTGAAAGTGATGTCACTTATATTAACCTATCTGTTATATTGATGTGACTTAAACTAGACTGTCTGTTCAACTCAATCTGACTACTTTGACCTATTTATTGCATTAAAGTTACATAAATTGAGCTATCTGTGATATTAAAGCCAATTGTACTCTTATATGTGTGAAACTGATGTCACTTATATTGACCTATCTGTTATATTGATGTGACTTAAACTAAACTGTCTGTTCAATTCAATCTGACCACTTTGACCTATTTATTGCAATAAAGTTACATAAATCGAACTATCTGTGCTATTAAAACCAATCGTTCTCTTATATGTGTGAAAGTGATGTCACTTATATTAACCTATCTGTTATATTGATGTTACTTAAACTAGACTGTCTGTTCAACTCAATCTGACTACTTTGACCTATTTATTGCATTAAAGTTACATAAATTGAGCTATCTGTAATATTAAAGTCAATTGTACTCCAATAGTTGTGAAGCTGATTCCACTGATATTAACTGATCTCTTATGTTGATGTGACTTAAAGTAAACTGTCTGTTCAACTCAATCTGACTACTTTGACCTATTTATTGCAATAAAGTTACATAAATCGAACTATCTGTGATATTAAAACCAATCGTTCTCTTATATGTGTGAAACTGATGTCACTTAGGGTTAGGGTTAGGGCTAGGGTTAGGGTTAGCGCATCTGGTTTATTAATGTGACTTAAACTAAACTGTCTGTTCAACTCAATCTGACTACTTTGACCTATTTATTGCAATAAAGTTACATAAATCGAACTATCTGTGATATTAAATCCAATCGTTCTCTTATATGTGTGAAATTGATGTCTCTGATATTAACCTATCTGTTGTATTGATGTGACTTAAACTAAACTGTCTGTTCAACTCAATCTGACTACTTTGACCTATTTATTGTATTAAAGTTACATATATTGAGCTATCTGTGATATTAAAGGCAATTGTACTCTTATATGTGTGAAACTGATGTCACTTATATTGACCTATCTGTTATATTGATGTGACTTAAACTAAACTGTCTGTTCAATTCAATCTGAGCACTTTGACCTATTTATTGCAATAAAGTTACATAAATGGAACTATCTGTGCTATTAAAACCAATCGTTCTCTTATATGTGTGAAACTGATGTCACTTATATTAACCTATCTGTTATATTGATGTGACTTAAACTAGACTGTCTGTTCAACTCAATCTGACTACTTTGACCTATTTATTGCATTAAAGTTACATAAATTGAGCTATCTGTGATATTAAAGCCAATTGTACTCTTATATGTGTGAAAGTGATGTCACTTATATTGACCTATCTGTTATATTGATGTGACTTAAACTAAACTGTCTGTTCAATTCAATCTGACTACTTTGACCTATTTATTGCAATAAAGTTACATAAATCGAACTATCTGTGCTATTAAAACCAATCGTTCTCTTATATGTGTGAAAGTGATGTCACTTATATTAACCTATCTGTTATATTGATGTGACTTAAACTAGACTGTCTGTTCAACTTAATCTGACTACATTGACCTATTTATTGCATTAAAGTTACATAAATTGAGCTATCTGTCATATTAAAGTCAATTGTACTCCAATAGTTGTGAAGCTGATTCCACTTATATTAACTGATCTGTTATGTTGATGCGACTTAAACTAAACTGTCTGTTCAACTCAATCAGACTACTTTGACCTATTTATCGCAATAAAGTTAGATAAATCGAACTATCTTTGATATTAAAACCAATCGTTCTCTTATATGTGTGAAACTGATGTCACTTAGGGTTAGGGTTAGGGCTAGGGTTAGGGTTAGCGTATCTGGTTTATTAATGTGACTTAAACTAAACTGTCTGTTCAACTCAATCTGACTACTTTGACCTATTTATTGCATTAAAGTTACATAAATTGAGCTATCTGTGATATTAAAGCCAATTGTACTCTTATATGTGTGAAACTGATGTCACTTATATTGACCTATCTGTTATATTGATGTGACTTAAACTAAACTGTCTGTTCAATTCAATCTGAGCACTTTGACCTATTTATTGCATTAAAGTTACATAAATCGAACTATCTGTGCTATTAAAACCAATCGTTCTCTTATATGTGTGAAACTGATGTCACTTATATTAACCTATCTGTTATATTGATGTGACTTAAACTAGACTGTCTGTTCAACTCAATCTGACTACTTTGACCTATTTATTGCATTAAAGTTACATAAATTGAGCTATCTGTGATATTAAAGCCAATTGTACTCTTATATGTGTGAAAGTGATGTCACTTATATTGACCTATCTGTTATATTGATGTGACTTAAACTAAACTGTCTGTTCAATTCAATCTGACCACTTTGACCTATTTATTGCAATAAAGTTACATAAATCGAACTATCTGTGCTATTAAAACCAATCCTTCTCTTATATGTGTGAAAGTGATGTCACTTATATTAACCTATCTGTTATATTGATGTGACTTAAACTAGACTGTCTGTTCAACTCAATCTGACTACTTTGACCTATTTATTGCATTAAAGTTACATAAATTGAGCTATCTGTAATATTAAAGTCAATTGTACTCCAATAGTTGTGAAGCTGATTCCACTGATATTAACTGATCTCTTATGTTGATGTGACTTAAAGTAAACTGTCTGTTCAACTCAATCTGACTACTTTGACCTATTTATTGCAATAAAGTTACATAAATCGAACTATCTGTGATATTAAAACCAATCGTTCTCTTATATGTGTGAAAACAGTCGCCGGATAGCTGAAAAATTGCTCAGGCGACTATAAATAAAAAAACAAAACAAACAAATATATGTGTGAAACTGATGTCACTTAGGGTTCGGGTTAGGGTTAGGGCTAGGGTTAGGGTTAGCGTATCTGGTTTATTAATGTGACTTAAACTAAACTGTCTGTTCAACTCAATCTGACTACTTTGACCTATTTATTGCAATAAAGTTACATAAATCGAACTATCTGTGATATTAAAACCAATCGTTCTCTTATATGTGTGAAATTGATGTCCCTGATATTAACCTATCTGTTATATTGATGTGACTTAAACTAAACTGTCTGTTCAACTCAATCTGACTACTTTGACCTATTTCTTGCATTAAAGTTACATAAATTGAGCTATCTGTGATATTAAAGCCAATTGTACTCTTATATGTGTGAAACTGATGTCACTTATATTGACCTATCTGTTATATTGATGTGACTTAAACTAAACTGTCTGTTCAATTCAATCTGAGCACTTTGACCTATTTATTGCATTAAAGTTACATAAATCGAACTATCTGTGCTATTAAAACCAATCGTTCTCTTATATGTGTGAAACGGATGTCACTTATATTGACCTATCTGTTATATTGATGTGACTTAAACTAAACTGTCTGTTCAATTCAATCTGACCACTTTGACCTATTTATTGCAATAAAGTTACATAAATGGAACTATCTGTGCTATTAAAACCAATCGTTCTCTTATATGTGTGAAAGTGATGTCACTTATATTAACCTATCTGTTATATTGATGTGACTTAAACTAGACTGTCTGTTCAACTCAATCTGACTACTTTGACCTATTTATTGCATTAAAGTTACATAAATTGAGCTATCTGTAATATTAAAGTCAATTGTACTCCAATAGTTGTGAAGCTGATTCCACTGATATTAACTGATCTCTTATGTTGATGTGACTTAAAGTAAACTGTCTGTTCAACTCAATCTGACTACTTTGACCTATTTATTGCAATAAAGTTACATAAATCGAACTATCTGTGATATTAAAACCAATCGTTCTCTTATATGTGTGAAATTGATGTCCCTGATATTAACCTATCTGTTATATTGATGTGACTTAAACTAAACTGTCTGTTCAACTCAATCTGACTACTTTGACCTATTTCTTGCATTAAAGTTACATAAATTGAGCTATCTGTGATATTAAAGCCAATTGTACTCTTATATGTGTGAAACTGATGTCACTTATATTGACCTATCTGTTATATTGATGTGACTTAAACTAAACTGTCTGTTCAATTCAATCTGAGCACTTTGACCTATTTATTGCATTAAAGTTACATAAATCGAACTATCTGTGCTATTAAAACCAATCGTTCTCTTATATGTGTAAAACTGATGTCACTTATATTAACCTATCTGTTATATTGATGTGACTTAAACTAGACTGTCTGTTCAACTCAATCTGACTACTTTGACCTATTTATTGCATTAAAGTTACATAAATTGAGCTATCTGTGATATTAAAGCCAATTGTACTCTTATATGTGTGAAAGTGATGTCACTTATATTGACCTATCTGTTATATTGATGTGACTTAAACTAAACTGTCTGTTCAATTCAATCTGACCACTTTGACCTATTTATTGCAATAAACTTACATAAATCGAACTATCTGTGCTATTAAAACCAATCGTTCTCTTATATGTGTGAAAGTGATGTCACTTATATTAACCTATCTGTTATATTGATGTGACTTAAACTAGACTGTCTGTTCAACTCAATCTGACTACTTTGACCTATTTATTGCATTAAAGTTACATAAATTGAGCTATCTGTAATATTAAAGTCAATTGTACTCCAATAGTTGTGAAGCTGATTCCACTGATATTAACTGATCTCTTATGTTGATGTGACTTAAAGTAAACTGTCTGTTCAACTCAATCTGACTACTTTGACCTATTTATTGCAATAAAGTTACATAAATCGAACTATCTGTGATATTAAAACCAATCGTTCTCTTATATGTGTGAAACTGATGTCACTTAGGGTTAGGGTTAGGGTTAGGGCTAGGGTTAGGGTTAGCGTATCTGGTTTATTAATGTGACTTAAACTAAACTGTCTGCTCAACTCAATCTGACTACTTTGACCTATTTATTGCAATAAAGTTACATAAATCGAACTATCTGTGATATTAAAACCAATCGTTCTCTTATATGTGTGAAATTGATGTCCCTGATATTAACCTATCTGTTATATTGATGTGACTTAAACTAAACTGTCTGTTCAACTCAATCTGACTACTTTGACCTATTTATTGCATTAAAGTTACATAAATTGAGCTATCTGTGCTATTAAAGTCAATTGTACTCCAATAGTTGTGAAGCTGATTCCACTGATATTAACTGATCTCTTATGTTGATGTGACTTAAACTAGACTGTCTGTTCAACTCAATCTGACTACTTTGACCTATTTATTGTATTAAAGTTACATAAATTGAGCTATCTGTGATATTAAAGCCAATTGTACTCTTATATGCGTGAAACTGATGTCACTTATATTGACCTATCTGTTATATTGATGTGACTTAAACTAAACTGTCTGTTCAATTCAATCTGACCACTTTGACCTATTTATTGCAATAAAGTTACATAAATCGAACTATCTGTGCTATTAAAACCAATCGTTCTCTTATATGTGTGAAAGTGATGTCACTTATATTAACCTATCTGTTATATTGATGTGACTTAAACTAGACTGTCTGTTCAACTCAATCTGACTACTTTGACCTATTTATTGCATTAAAGTTACATAAATTGAGCTATCTGTCATATTAAAGTCAATTGTACTCCAATAGTTGTGAAGCTGATTCCACTTATATTAACTGATCTGTTATGTTGATGCGACTTAAACTAAACTGTCTGTTCAACTCAATCAGACTACTTTGACCTATTTATTGCAATAAAGTTACATAAATCGAACTATCTTTGATATTAAAACCAATCGTTCTCTTATATGTGTGAAACTGATGTCACTTAGGGTTAGGGTTAGGGTTAGGGTTAGTGTATCTGGTTTATTAATGTGACTTAAACTAAACTGTCTGTTCAACTCAATCTGACTACTTTGACCTATTTATTGCATTAAAGTTACATAAATTGAGCTATCTGTGATATTAAAGCCATTTGTACTCTTATATGTGTGAAACTGATGTCACTTATATTGACCTATCTGTTATATTGATGTGACTTAAACTAAACTGTCTGTTCAATTCAATCTGAGCACTTTGACCTATTTATTGCATTAAAGTTACATAAATCGAACTATCTGTGCTATTAAAACCAATCGTTCTCTTATATGTGTGAAACTGATGTCACTTATATTAACCTATCTGTTATATTGATGTGACTTAAACTAGACTGTCTGTTCAACTCAATCTGACTACTTTGACCTATTTATTGCATTAAAGTTACATAAATTGAGCTATCTGTGATATTAAAGCCAATTGTACTCTTATATGTGTGAAACTGATGTCACTTATATTGACCTATCTGTTATATTGATGTGACTTAAACTAAACTGTCTGTTCAATTCAATCTGACCACTTTGACCTATTTATTGCAATAAAGTTACATAAATCGAACTATCTGTGCTATTAAAACCAATCGTTCTCTTATATGTGTGAAACTGATGTCACTTATATTAACCTATCTGTTATATTGATGTGACTTAAACTAGACTGTCTGTTCAACTCAATCTGACTACTTTGACCTATTTATTGCATTAAAGTTACATAAATTGAGCTATCTGTAATATTAAAGTCAATTGTACTCCAATAGTTGTGAAGCTGATTCCACTGATATTAACCGATCTCTTATGTTGATGTGACTTAAAGTAAACTGTCTGTTCAACTCAATCTGACTACTTTGACCTATTTATTGCAATAAAGTTACATAAATCGAACTATCTGTGATATTAAAACCAATCGTTCTCTTATATGTGTGAAACTGATGTCACTTAGGGTTAGGGTTAGGGTTAGGGCTAGGGTTAGGGTTAGCGTATCTGGTTTATTAATGTGACTTAAACTAAACTGTCTGTTCAACTCAATCTGACTACTTTGACCTATTTATTGCAATAAAGTTACATAAATCGAACTATCTGTGATATTAAAACCAATCGTTCTCTTATATGTGTGAAATTGATGTCCCTGATATTAACCTATCTGTTATATTGATGTGACTTAAACTAAACTGTCTGTTCAACTCAATCTGACTACTTTGACCTATTTATTGCATTAAAGTTACATAAATTGAGCTATCTGTAATATTAAAGTCAATTGTACTCCAATAGTTGTGAAGCTGATTCCACTGATATTAACTGATCTCTTATGTTGATGTGACTTAAAGTAAACTGTCTGTTCAACTCAATCTGAATACTTTGACCTATTTATTGTATTAAAGTTACATAAATTGAGCTATCTGTGATATTAAAGCCAATTGTACTCTTATATGTGTGAAACTGATGTCACTTATATTGACCTATCTGTTATATTGATGTGACTTAAACTAAACTGTCTGTTCAATTCAATCTGACCACTTTGACCTATTTATTGCATTAAAGTTACATAAATCGAACTATCTGTGCTATTAAAACCAATCGTTCTCTTATATGTGTGAAAGTGATGTCACTTATATTAACCTATCTGTTATATTGATGTGACTTAAACTAGACTGTCTGTTCAACTGAATCTGACTACTTTGACCTATTTATTGCATTAAAGTTACATAAATTGAGCTATCTGTGATATTAAAGCCAATTGTACTCTTATATGTGTGAAACTGATGTCACTTATATTGACCTATCTGTTATATTGATGTGACTTAAACTAAACTGTCTGTTCAATTCAATCTGACCACTTTGACCTATTTATTGCAATAAAGTTACATAAATCGAACTATCTGTGCTATTAAAACCAATCGTTCTCTTATATGTGTGAAAGTGATATCACTTATATTAACCTATCTGTTATATTGATGTGACTTAAACTAGACTGTCTGTTCAACTCAATCTGACTACTTTGACCTATTTATTGCATTAAAGTTACATAAATTGAGCTATCTGTCATATTAAAGTCAATTGTACTCCAATAGTTGTGAAGCTGATTCCACTTATATTAACTGATCTGTTATGTTGATGCGACTTAAACTAAACTGTCTGTTCAACTCAATCAGACTACTTTGACCTATTTATTGCAATAAAGTTACATAAATCGAACTATCTGTGCTATTAAAACCAATCGTTCTCTTATATGTGTGAAACTGATGTCACTTATATTAACCTATCTGTTATATTGATGTGACTTAAACTAGACTGTCTGTTCAACTCAATCTGACTACTTTGACCTATTTATTGCATTAAAGTTACATAAATTGAGCTATCTGTCATATTAAAGTCAATTGTACTCCAATAGTTGTGAAGCTGATTCCACTTATATTAACTGATCTGTTATGTTGATGCGACTTAAACTAAACTGTCTGTTCAACTCAATCAGACTACTTTGACCTATTTATTGCAATAAAGTTACATAAATCGAACTATCTGTGCTATTAAAACCAATCGTTCTCTTATATGTGTGAAACTGATGTCACTTATATTAACCTATCTGTTATATTGATGTGACTTAAACTAGACTGTCTGTTCAACTCAATCTGACTACTTTGACCTATTTATTGCATTAAAGTTACA
The DNA here is from genome assembly GCA_024699665.1 of Ostrea denselamellosa. Taxonomy (NCBI): domain Eukaryota; kingdom Metazoa; phylum Mollusca; class Bivalvia; order Ostreida; family Ostreidae; genus Ostrea; species Ostrea denselamellosa. The sequence goes on from JAMZEH010000090.1 coordinate 64,779, forward strand.
TAAATTGAGCTATCTGTAATATTAAAGTCAATTGTACTCCAATAGTTGTGAAGCTGATTCCACTGATATTAACTGATCTCTTATGTTGATGTGACTTAAAGTAAACTGTCTGTTCAACTCAATCTGACTACTTTGACCTATTTATTGCAATAAAGTTACATAAATCGAACTATCTGTGATATTAAAACCAATCGTTCTCTTATATGTGTGAAACTGATGTCACTTAGGGTTAGGGTTAGGGTTAGGGCTAGGGTTAGGGTTAGCGTATCTGGTTTATTAATGTGACTTAAACTAAACTGTCTGTTCAACTCAATCTGACTACTTTGACCTATTTATTGCAATAAAGTTACATAAATCGAACTATCTGTGATATTAAAACCAATCGTTCTCTTATATGTGTGAAATTGATGTCCCTGATATTAACCTATCTGTTATATTGATGTGACTTAAACTAAACTGTCTGTTCAACTCAATCTGACTACTTTGACCTATTTATTGCATTAAAGTTACATAAATTGAGCTATCTGTAATATTAAAGTCAATTGTACTCCAATAGTTGTGAAGCTGATTCCACTGATATTAACTGATCTCTTATGTTGATGTGACTTAAAGTAAACTGTCTGTTCAACTCAATCTGACTACTTTGACCTATTTATTGCAATAAAGTTACATAAATCGAACTATCTGTGATATTAAAACCAATCGTTCTCTTATATGTGTGAAACTGATGTCACTTAGGGTTAGGGTTAGGGTTAGGGCTAGGGTTAGGGTTAGCGTATCTGGTTTATTAATGTGACTTAAACTAAACTGTCTGTTCAACTCAATCTGACTACTTTGACCTATTTATTGCAATAAAGTTACATAAATCGAACTATCTGTGATATTAAAACCAATCGTTCTCTTATATGTGTGAAATTGATGTCCCTGATATTAACCTATCTGTTATATTGATGTGACTTAAACTAAACTGTCTGTTCAACTCAATCTGACTACTTTGACCTATTTATTGCATTAAAGTTACATAAATTGAGCTATCTGTAATATTAAAGTCAATTGTACTCCAATAGTTGTGAAGCTGATTCCACTGATATTAACTGATCTCTTATGTTGATGTGACTTAAAGTAAACTGTCTGTTCAACTCAATCTGAATACTTTGACCTATTTATTGTATTAAAGTTACATAAATTGAGCTATCTGTGATATTAAAGCCAATTGTACTCTTATATGTGTGAAACTGATGTCACTTATATTGACCTATCTGTTATATTGATGTGACTTAAACTAAACTGTCTGTTCAATTCAATCTGACCACTTTGACCTATTTATTGCATTAAAGTTACATAAATCGAACTATCTGTGCTATTAAAACCAATCGTTCTCTTATATGTGTGAAAGTGATGTCACTTATATTAACCTATCTGTTATATTGATGTGACTTAAACTAGACTGTCTGTTCAACTGAATCTGACTACTTTGACCTATTTATTGCATTAAAGTTACATAAATTGAGCTATCTGTGATATTAAAGCCAATTGTACTCTTATATGTGTGAAACTGATGTCACTTATATTGACCTATCTGTTATATTGATGTGACTTAAACTAAACTGTCTGTTCAATTCAATCTGACCACTTTGACCTATTTATTGCAATAAAGTTACATAAATCGAACTATCTGTGCTATTAAAACCAATCGTTCTCTTATATGTGTGAAACTGATGTCACTTATATTAACCTATCTGTTATATTGATGTGACTTAAACTAGACTGTCTGTTCAACTCAATCTGACTACTTTGACCTATTTATTGCATTAAAGTTACATAAATTGAGCTATCTGTCATATTAAAGTCAATTGTACTCCAATAGTTGTGAAGCTGATTCCACTTATATTAACTGATCTGTTATGTTGATGCGACTTAAACTAAACTGTCTGTTCAACTCAATCAGACTACTTTGACCTATTTATTGCAATAAAGTTACATAAATCGAACTATCTTTGATATTAAAACCAATCGTTCTCTTATATGTGTGAAACTGATGTCACTTAGGGTTAGGGTTAGGGCTAGGGTTAGGGTTAGCGTATCTGGTTTATTAATGTGACTTAAACTAAACTGTCTGTTCAACTCAATCTGACTACTTTGACCTATTTATTGCAATAAAGTTACATAAATCGAACTATCTGTGATATTAAAACCAATCGTTCTCTTATATGTGTGAAATTGATGTCCCTGATATTAACCTATCTGTTATATTGATGTGACTTAAACTAAACTGTCTGTTCAACTCAATCTGACTACTTTGACCTATTTCTTGCATTAAAGTTACATAAATTGAGCTATCTGTGATATTAAAGCCAATTGTACTCTTATATGTGTGAAACTGATGTCACTTATATTGACCTATCTGTTATATTGATGTGACTTAAACTAAACTGTCTGTTCAATTCAATCTGAGCACTTTGACCTATTTATTGCATTAAAGTTACATAAATCGAACTATCTGTGCTATTAAAACCAATCGTTCTCTTATATGTGTGAAACGGATGTCACTTATATTGACCTATCTGTTATATTGATGTGACTTAAACTAAACTGTCTGTTCAATTCAATCTGACCACTTTGACCTATTTATTGCAATAAAGTTACATAAATCGAAGTATCTGTGCTATTAAAACCAATCGTTCTCTTATATGTGTGAAAGTGATGTCACTTATATTAACCTATCTGTTATATTGATGTGACTTAAACTAGACTGTCTGTTCAACTCAATCTGACTACTTTGACCTATTTATTGCAATAAAGTTACATAAATCGAACTATCTGTGATATTAAAACCAATCGTTCTCTTATATGTGTGAAACTGATGTCACTTAGGGTTAGGGTTAGGGTTAGGGCTAGGGTTAGGGTTAGCGTATCTGGTTTATTAATGTGACTTAAACTAGACTGTCTGTTGAACTCAATCTGACTACTTTGACCTATTTATTGCATTAAAGTTACATAAATTGAGCTATCTGTCATATTAAAGTCAATTGTACTCCAATAGTTGTGAAGCTGATTCCACTTATATTAACTGATCTGTTATGTTGATGCGACTTAAACTAAACTGTCTGTTCAACTCAATCTGACTACTTTGACCTATTCATTGCATTAAAGTTACATAAATTGAGCTATCTGTGATATTAAAGCCAATTGTACTCTTATATGTGTGAAACTGATGTCACTTATATTGACCTATCTGTTATATTGATGTGACTTAAACTAAACTGTCTGTTCAATTCAATCTGACTACTTTGACCTATTTATTGCATTAAAGTTACATAAATCGAACTATCTGTGCTATTAAAACCAATCGTTCTCTTATATGTGTGAAACTGATGTCACTTATATTAACCTATCTGTTATATTGATGTGACTTAAACTAGACTGTCTGTTCAACTCAATCTGACTACTTTGACCTATTTATTGCATTAAAGTTACATAAATTGAGCTATCTGTGATATTAAAGCCAATTGTACTCTTATATGTGTGAAACTGATGTCACTTATATTGACCTATCTGTTATATTGATGTGACTTAAACTAAACTGTCTGTTCAATTCAATCTGACCACTTTGACCTATTTATTGCATTAAAGTTACATAAATGGAACTATCTGTGCTATTAAAACCAATCGTTCTCTTATATGTGTGAAACTGATGTCACTTATATTAACCTATCTGTTATATTGATGTGACTTAAACTAGACTGTCTGTTCAACTCAATCTGACTACTTTGACCTATTTATTGCATTAAAGTTACATAAATTGAGCTATCTGTGCTATTAAAGCCAATTGTACTCTTATATGTGTGAAACTGATGTCACTTATATTGACCTATCTGTTATATTGATGTGACTTAAACTAAACTGTCTGTTCAATTCAATCTGACCACTTTGACCTATTTATTGCAATAAAGTTACATAAATGGAACTATCTGTGCTATTAAAACCAATCGTTCTCTTATATGTGTGAAACTGATGTCACTTATATTAACCTATCTGTTATATTGATGTGACTTAAACTAGACTGTCTGTTCAACTCAATCTGACTACTTTGACCTATTTATTGCATTAAAGTTACATAAATTGAGCTATCTGTGATATTAAAGCCAATTGTACTCTTATATGTGTGAAACTGATGTCACTTATATTGACCTATCTGTTATATTGATGTGACTTAAACTAAACTGTCTGTTCAATTCAATCTGACCACTTTGACCTATTTATTGCATTAAAGTTACATAAATGGAACTATCTGTGCTATTAAAACCAATCGTTCTCTTATATGTGTGAAAGTGATGTCACTTATATTAACCTATCTGTTATATTGATGTGACTTAAACTAGACTGTCTGTTCAACTGAATCTGACTACTTTGACCTATTTATTGCATTAAAGTTACATAAATTGAGCTATCTGTGCTATTAAAGCCAATTGTACTCTTATATGTGTGAAACTGATGTCACTTATATTGACCTATCTGTTATATTGATGTGACTTAAACTAAACTGTCTGTTCAATTCAATCTGACCACTTTGACCTATTTATTGCAATAAAGTTACATAAATCGAACTATCTGTGCTATTAAAACCAATCGTTCTCTTATATGTGTGAAACTGATGTCACTTATATTAACCTATCTGTTATATTGATGTGACTTAAACTAGACTGTCTGTTCAACTCAATCTGACTACTTTGACCTATTTATTGCATTAAAGTTACATAAATTGAGCTATCTGTCATATTAAAGTCAATTGTACTCCAATAGTTGTGAAGCTGATTCCACTTATATTAACTGATCTGTTATGTTGATGCGACTTAAACTAAACTGTCTGTTCAACTCAATCAGACTACTTTGACCTATTTATTGCAATAAAGTTACATAAATCGAACTATCTTTGATATTAAAACCAATCGTTCTCTTATATGTGTGAAACTGATGTCACTTAGGGTTAGGGTTAGGGCTAGGGTTAGGGTTAGCGTATCTGGTTTATTAATGTGACTTAAACTAAACTGTCTGTTCAACTCAATCTGACTACTTTGACCTATTTATTGCAATAAAGTTACATAAATCGAACTATCTGTGATATTAAAACCAATCGTTCTCTTATATGTGTGAAATTGATGTCCCTGATATTAACCTATCTGTTATATTGATGTGACTTAAACTAAACTGTCTGTTCAACTCAATCTGACTACTTTGACCTATTTCTTGCATTAAAGTTACATAAATTGAGCTATCTGTGATATTAAAGCCAATTGTACTCTTATATGTGTGAAACTGATGTCACTTATATTGACCTATCTGTTATATTGATGTGACTTAAACTAAACTGTCTGTTCAATTCAATCTGAGCACTTTGACCTATTTATTGCATTAAAGTTACATAAATCGAACTATCTGTGCTATTAAAACCAATCGTTCTCTTATATGTGTGAAACGGATGTCACTTATATTGACCTATCTGTTATATTGATGTGACTTAAACTAAACTGTCTGTTCAATTCAATCTGACCACTTTGACCTATTTATTGCAATAAAGTTACATAAATCGAACTATCTGTGCTATTAAAACCAATCGTTCTCTTATATGTGTGAAAGTGATGTCACTTATATTAACCTATCTGTTATATTGATGTGACTTAAACTAGACTGTCTGTTCAACTCAATCTGACTACTTTGACCTATTTATTGCATTAAAGTTACATAAATTGAGCTATCTGTAATATTAAAGTCAATTGTACTCCAATAGTTGTGAAGCTGATTCCACTGATATTAACTGATCTCTTATGTTGATGTGACTTAAACTAAACTGTCTGTTCAACTCAATCTGACTACTTTGACCTATTTATTGCAATAAAGTTACATAAATCGAACTATCTGTGATATTAAAACCAATCGTTCTCTTATATGTGTGAAACTGATGTCACTTAGGGTTAGGGTTAGGGTTAGGGCTAGGGTTAGGGTTAGCGTATCTGGTTTATTAATGTGACTTAAACTAGACTGTCTGTTCAACTCAATCTGACTACTTTGACCTATTTATTGCATTAAAGTTACATAAATTGAGCTATCTGTCATATTAAAGTCAATTGTACTCCAATAGTTGTGAAGCTGATTCCACTTATATTAACTGATCTGTTATGTTGATGCGACTTAAACTAAACTGTCTGTTCAACTCAATCTGACTACTTTGACCTATTCATTGCATTAAAGTTACATAAATTGAGCTATCTGTGATATTAAAGCCAATTGTACTCTTATATGTGTGAAACTGATGTCACTTATATTGACCTATCTGTTATATTGATGTGACTTAAACTAAACTGTCTGTTCAATTCAATCTGACTACTTTGACCTATTTATTGCATTAAAGTTACATAAATCGAACTATCTGTGCTATTAAAACCAATCGTTCTCTTATATGTGTGAAACTGATGTCACTTATATTAACCTATCTGTTATATTGATGTGACTTAAACTAGACTGTCTGTTCAACTCAATCTGACTACTTTGACCTATTTATTGCATTAAAGTTACATAAATTGAGCTATCTGTGATATTAAAGCCAATTGTACTCTTATATGTGTGAAACTGATGTCACTTATATTGACCTATCTGTTATATTGATGTGACTTAAACTAAACTGTCTGTTCAATTCAATCTGACCACTTTGACCTATTTATTGCATTAAAGTTACATAAATGGAACTATCTGTGCTATTAAAACCAATCGTTCTCTTATATGTGTGAAACTGATGTCACTTATATTAACCTATCTGTTATATTGATGTGACTTAAACTAGACTGTCTGTTCAACTCAATCTGACTACTTTGACCTATTTATTGCATTAAAGTTACATAAATTGAGCTATCTGTGCTATTAAAGCCAATTGTACTCTTATATGTGTGAAACTGATGTCACTTATATTGACCTATCTGTTATATTGATGTGACTTAAACTAAACTGTCTGTTCAATTCAATCTGACCACTTTGACCTATTTATTGCAATAAAGTTACATAAATGGAACTATCTGTGCTATTAAAACCAATCGTTCTCTTATATGTGTGAAACTGATGTCACTTATATTAACCTATCTGTTATATTGATGTGACTTAAACTAGACTGTCTGTTCAACTCAATCTGACTACTTTGACCTATTTATTGCATTAAAGTTACATAAATTGAGCTATCTGTGATATTAAAGCCAATTGTACTCTTATATGTGTGAAACTGATGTCACTTATATTGACCTATCTGTTATATTGATGTGACTTAAACTAAACTGTCTGTTCAATTCAATCTGACCACTTTGACCTATTTATTGCATTAAAGTTACATAAATCGAACTATCTGTGCTATTAAAACCAATCGTTCTCTTATATGTGTGAAAGTGATGTCACTTATATTAACCTATCTGTTATATTGATGTGACTTAAACTAGACTGTCTGTTCAATTGAATCTGACTACTTTGACCTATTTATTGCATTAAAGTTACATAAATTGAGCTATCTGTGATATTAAAGCCAATTGTACTCTTATATGTGTGAAACTGATGTCACTTATATTGACCTATCTGTTATATTGATGTGACTTAAACTAAACTGTCTGTTCAATTCAATCTGACCACTTTGACCTATTTATTGCAATAAAGTTACATAAATCGAACTATCTGTGCTATTAAAACCAATCGTTCTCTTATATGTGTGAAACTGATGTCACTTATATTAACCTATCTGTTATATTGATGTGACTTAAACTAGACTGTCTGTTCAACTCAATCTGACTACTTTGACCTATTTATTGCATTAAAGTTACATAAATTGAGCTATCTGTCATATTAAAGTCAATTGTACTCCAATAGTTGTGAAGCTGATTCCACTTATATTAACTGATCTGTTATGTTGATGCGACTTAAACTAAACTGTCTGTTCAACTCAATCAGACTACTTTGACCTATTTATTGCAATAAAGTTACATAAATCGAACTATCTTTGATATTAAAACCAATCGTTCTCTTATATGTGTGAAACTGATGTCACTTAGGGTTAGGGTTAGGGCTAGGGTTAGGGTTAGCGTATCTGGTTTATTAATGTGACTTAAACTAAACTGTCTGTTCAACTCAATCTGACTACTTTGACCTATTTATTGCAATAAAGTTACATAAATCGAACTATCTGTGATATTAAAACCAATCGTTCTCTTATATGTGTGAAATTGATGTCCCTGATATTAACCTATCTGTTATATTGATGTGACTTAAACTAAACTGTCTGTTCAACTCAATCTGACTACTTTGACCTATTTCTTGCATTAAAGTTACATAAATTGAGCTATCTGTGATATTAAAGCCAATTGTACTCTTATATGTGTGAAACTGATGTCACTTATATTGACCTATCTGTTATATTGATGTGACTTAAACTAAACTGTCTGTTCAATTCAATCTGAGCACTTTGACCTATTTATTGCATTAAAGTTACATAAATCGAACTATCTGTGCTATTAAAACCAATCGTTCTCTTATATGTGTGAAACGGATGTCACTTATATTGACCTATCTGTTATATTGATGTGACTTAAACTAAACTGTCTGTTCAATTCAATCTGACCACTTTGACCTATTTATTGCAATAAAGTTACATAAATCGAACTATCTGTGCTATTAAAACCAATCGTTCTCTTATATGTGTGAAAGTGATGTCACTTATATTAACCTATCTGTTATATTGATGTGACTTAAACTAGACTGTCTGTTCAACTCAATCTGACTACTTTGACCTATTTATTGCATTAAAGTTACATAAATTGAGCTATCTGTAATATTAAAGTCAATTGTACTCCAATAGTTGTGAAGCTGATTCCACTTATATTAACTGATCTGTTATGTTGATGCGACTTAAACTAAACTGTCTGTTCAACTCAATCTGACTACTTTGACCTATTCATTGCATTAAAGTTACATAAATTGAGCTATCTGTGATATTAAAGCCAATTGTACTCTTATATGTGTGAAACTGATGTCACTTATATTGACCTATCTGTTATATTGATGTGACTTAAACTAAACTGTCTGTTCAATTCAATCTGACTACTTTGACCTATTTATTGCATTAAAGTTACATAAATGGAACTATCTGTGCTATTAAAACCAATCGTTCTCTTATATGTGTGAAACTGATATCACTTATATTAACCTATCTGTTATATTGATGTGACTTAAACTAGACTGTCTGTTCAACTCAATCTGACTACTTTGACCTATTTATTGCATTAAAGTTACATAAATTGAGCTATCTGTGATATTAAAGCCAATTGTACTCTTATATGTGTGAAACTGATGTCACTTATATTGACCTATCTGTTATATTGATGTGACTTAAACTAAACTGTCTGTTCAATTCAATCTGACCACTTTGACCTATTTATTGCATTAAAGTTACATAAATGGAACTATCTGTGCTATTAAAACCAATCGTTCTCTTATATGTGTGAAACTGATGTCACTTATATTAACCTATCTGTTATATTGATGTGACTTAAACTAGACTGTCTGTTCAACTCAATCTGACTACTTTGACCTATTTATTGCATTAAAGTTACATAAATTGAGCTATCTGTGCTATTAAAGCCAATTGTACTCTTATAAGTGTGAAACTGATGTCACTTATATTGACCTATCTGTTATATTGATGTGACTTAAACTAAACTGTCTGTTCAATTCAATCTGACCACTTTGACCTATTTATTGCAATAAAGTTACATAAATGGAACTATCTGTGCTATTAAAACCAATCGTTCTCTTATATGTGTGAAACTGATGTCACTTATATTAACCTATCTGTTATATTGATGTGACTTAAACTAGACTGTCTGTTCAACTCAATCTGACTACTTTGACCTATTTATTGCATTAAAGTTACATAAATTGAGCTATCTGTAATATTAAAGTCAATTGTACTCCAATAGTTGTGAAGCTGATTCCACTGATATTAACTGATCTCTTATGTTGATGTGACTTAAACTAAACTGTCTGTTCAACTCAATCTGACTACTTTGACCTATTTATTGCAATAAAGTTACATAAATCGAACTATCTGTGATATTAAAACCAATCGTTCTCTTATATGTGTGAAACTGATGTCACTTAGGGTTAGGGTTAGGGTTAGGGCTAGGGTTAGGGTTAGCGTATCTGGTTTATTAATGTGACTTAAACTAAACTGTCTGTTCAAATCAATCTGACTACTTTGACCTATTTATTGCAATAAAGTTACATAAATCGAACTATCTGTGATATTAAAACAAATCGTTCTCTTATATGTGTGAAATTGATGTCCCTGATATTAACCTATCTGTTATATTGATGTGACTTAAACTAAACTGTCTGTTCAACTCAATCTGACTACTTTGACCTATTTCTTGCATTAAAGTTACATAAATTGAGCTATCTGTCATATGAAAGTCAATATACTCCAATAGTTGTGAAGCTGATTCCACTTATATTAACTGATCTGTTATGTTGATGCGACTTAAACTAAACTGTCTGTTCAACTCAATCTGACTACTTTGACCTATTCATTGCATTAAAGTTACATAAATTGAGCTATCTGTGATATTAAAGCCAATTGTACTCTTATATGTGTGAAACTGATGTCACTTATATTGACCTATCTGTTATATTGATGTGACTTAAACTAAACTGTCTGTTCAATTCAATCTGACTACTTTGACCTATTTATTGCATTAAAGTTACATAAATCGAACTATCTGTGCTATTAAAACCAATCGTTCTCTTATATGTGTGAAACTGATGTCACTTATATTAACCTATCTGTTATATTGATGTGACTTAAACTAGACTGTCTGTTCAACTCAATCTGACTACTTTGACCTATTTATTGCATTAAAGTTACATAAATTGAGCTATCTGTGATATTAAAGCCAATTGTACTCTTATATGTGTGAAACTGATGTCACTTATATTGACCTATCTGTTATATTGATGTGACTTAAACTAAACTGTCTGTTCAATTCAATCTGACCACTTTGACCTATTTATTGCATTAAAGTTACATAAATGGAACTATCTGTGCTATTAAAACCAATCGTTCTCTTATATGTGTGAAACTGATGTCACTTATATTAACCTATCTGTTATATTGATGTGACTTAAACTAGACTGTCTGTTCAACTCAATCTGACTACTTTGACCTATTTATTGCATTAAAGTTACATAAATTGAGCTATCTGTGATATTAAAGCCAATTGGACTCTTATATGTGTGAAACTGATGTCACTTATATTGACCTATCTGTTATATTGATGTGACTTAAACTAAACTGTCTGTTCAATTCAATCTGACCACTTTGACCTATTTATTGCAATAAAGTTACATAAATCGAACTATCTGTGCTATTAAAACCAATCGTTCTCTTATATGTGTGAAACTGATGTCACTTATATTAACCTATCTGTTATATTGATGTGACTTAAACTAGACTGTCTGTTCAACTCAATCTGACTACTTTGACCTATTTATTGCATTAAAGTTACATAAATTGAGCTATCTGTAATATTAAAGTCAATTGTACTCCAATAGTTGTGAAGCTGATTCCACTGATATTAACTGATCTCTTATGTTGATGTGACTTAAACTAAACTGTCTGTTCAACTCAATCTGACTACTTTGACCTATTTATTGCAATAAAGTTACATAAATCGAACTATCTGTGATATTAAAACCAATCGTTCTCTTATATGTGTGAAACTGATGTCACTTAGGGTTAGGGTTAGGGTTAGGGCTAGGGTTAGGGTTAGCGTATCTGGTTTATTAATGTGACTTAAACTAAACTGTCTGTTCAAATCAATCTGACTACTTTGACCTATTTATTGCAATAAAGTTACATAAATCGAACTATCTGTGATATTAAAACCAATCGTTCTCTTATATGTGTGAAATTGATGTCCCTGATATTAACCTATCTGTTATATTGATGTGACTTAAACTAAACTGTCTGTTCAACTCAATCTGACTACTTTGACCTATTTCTTGCATTAAAGTTACATAAATTGAGCTATCTGTGATATTAAAGCCAATTGTACTCTTATATGTGTGAAACTGATGTCACTTATATTGACCTATCTGTTATATTGATGTGACTTAAACTAAACTGTCTGTTCAATTCAATCTGACCACTTTGACCTATTTATTGCATTAAAGTTACATAAATCGAACTATCTGTGCTATTAAAACCAATCGTTCTCTTATATGTGTGAAACGGATGTCACTTATATTAACCTATCTGTTATATTGATGTGACTTAAACTAAACTGTCTGTTCAATTCAATCTGACCACTTTGACCTATTTATTGCAATAAAGTTACATAAATCGAACTATCTGTGCTATTAAAACCAATCGTTCTCTTATATGTGTGAAAGTGATGTCACTTATATTAACCTATCTGTTATATTGATGTGACTTAAACTAGACTGTCTGTTCAACTCAATCTGACTACTTTGACCTATTTATTGCATTAAAGTTACATAAATTGAGCTATCTGTAATATTAAAGTCAATTGTACTCCAATAGTTGTGAAGCTGATTCCACTGATATTAACTGATCTCTTATGTTGATGTGACTTAAACTAAACTGTCTGTTCAACTCAATCTGACTACTTTGACCTATTTATTGCAATAAAGTTACATAAATCGAACTATCTGTGATATTAAAACCAATCGTTCTCTTATATGTGTGAAACTGATGTCTCTTAGGGTTAGGGTTAGGGTTAGGGCTAGGGTTAGGGTTAGCGTATCTGGTTTATTAATGTGACTTAAACTAGACTGTCTGTTGAACTCAATCTGACTACTTTGACCTATTTATTGCATTAAAGTTACATAAATTGAGCTATCTGTCATATTAAAGTCAATTGTACTCCAATAGTTGTGAAGCTGATTCCACTTATATTAACTGATCTGTTATGTTGATGCGACTTAAACTAAACTGTCTGTTCAACTCAATCTGACTACTTTGACCTATTCATTGCATTAAAGTTACATAAATTGAGCTATCTGTGATATTAAAGCCAATTGTACTCTTATATGTGTGAAACTGATGTCACTTATATTGACCTATCTGTTATATTGATGTGACTTAAACTAAACTGTCTGTTCAATTCAATCTGACTACTTTGACCTATTTATTGCATTAAAGTTACATAAATCGAACTATCTGTGCTATTAAAACCAATCGTTCTCTTATATGTGTGAAACTGATGTCACTTATATTAACCTATCTGTTATATTGATGTGACTTAAACTAGACTGTCTGTTCAACTCAATCTGACTACTTTGACCTATTTATTGCATTAAAGTTACATAAATTGAGCTATCTGTGATATTAAAGCCAATTGTACTCTTATATGTGTGAAACTGATGTCACTTATATTGACCTATCTGTTATATTGATGTGACTTAAACTAAACTGTCTGTTCAATTCAATCTGACCACTTTGACCTATTTATTGCATTAAAGTTACATAAATGGAACTATCTGTGCTATTAAAACCAATCGTTCTCTTATATGTGTGAAACTGATGTCACTTATATTAACCTATCTGTTATATTGATGTGACTTAAACTAGACTGTCTGTTCAACTCAATCTGACTACTTTGACCTATTTATTGCATTAAAGTTACATAAATTGAGCTATCTGTGATATTAAAGCCAATTGGACTCTTATATGTGTGAAACTGATGTCACTTATATTGACCTATCTGTTATATTGATGTGACTTAAACTAAACTGTCTGTTCAATTCAATCTGACCACTTTGACCTATTTATTGCAATAAAGTTACATAAATCGAACTATCTGTGCTATTAAAACCAATCGTTCTCTTATATGTGTGAAACGGATGTCACTTATATTGACCTATCTGTTATATTGATGTGACTTAAACTAAACTGTCTGTTCAATTCAATCTGACCACTTTGACCTATTTATTGCAATAAAGTTACATAAATCGAACTATCTGTGCTATTAAAACCAATCGTTCTCTTATATGTGTGAAAGTGATGTCACTTATATTAATCTATCTGTTATATTGATGTGACTTAAACTAGACTGTCTGTTCAACTCAATCTGACTACTTTGACCTATTTATTGCATTAAAGTTACATAAATTGAGCTATCTGTAATATTAAAGTCAATTGTACTCCAATAGTTGTGAAGCTGATTCCACTGATATTAACTGATCTCTTATGTTGATGTGACTTAAACTAAACTGTCTGTTCAACTCAATCTGACTACTTTGACCTATTTATTGCAATAAAGTTACATAAATCGAACTATCTGTGATATTAAAACCAATCGTTCTCTTATATGTGTGAAACTGATGTCACTTAGGGTTAGGGTTAGGGTTAGGGCTAGGGTTAGGGTTAGCGTATCTGGTTTATTAATGTGACTTAAACTAGACTGTCTGTTCAACTCAATCTGACTACTTTGACCTATTTATTGCATTAAAGTTACATAAATTGAGCTATCTGTCATATTAAAGTCAATTGTACTCCAATAGTTGTGAAGCTGATTCCACTTATATTAACTGATCTGTTATGTTGATGCGACTTAAACTAAACTGTCTGTTCAACTCAATCTGACTACTTTGACCTATTCATTGCATTAAAGTTACATAAATTGAGCTATCTGTGATATTAAAGCCAATTGTACTCTTATATGTGTGAAACTGATGTCACTTATATTGACCTATCTGTTATATTGATGTGACTTAAACTAAACTGTCTGTTCAATTCAATCTGACTACTTTGACCTATTTATTGCATTAAAGTTACATAAATCGAACTATCTGTGCTATTAAAACCAATCGTTCTCTTATATGTGTGAAACTGATGTCACTTATATTAACCTATCTGTTATATTGATGTGACTTAAACTAGACTGTCTGTTCAACTCAATCTGACTACTTTGACCTATTTATTGCATTAAAGTTACATAAATTGAGCTATCTGTGATATTAAAGCCAATTGTACTCTTATATGTGTGAAACTGATGTCACTTATATTGACCTATCTGTTATATTGATGTGACTTAAACTAAACTGTCTGTTCAATTCAATCTGACCACTTTGACCTATTTATTGCATTAAAGTTACATAAATGGAACTATCTGTGCTATTAAAACCAATCGTTCTCTTATATGTGTGAAACTGATGTCACTTATATTAACCTATCTGTTATATTGATGTGACTTAAACTAGACTGTCTGTTCAACTCAATCTGACTACTTTGACCTATTTATTGCATTAAAGTTACATAAATTGAGCTATCTGTGACATTAAAGCCAATTGTACTCTTATATGTGTGAAACTGATGTCACTTATATTGACCTATCTGTTATATTGATGTGACTTAAACTAAACTGTCTGTTCAATTCAATCTGACCACTTTGACCTATTTATTGCAATAAAGTTACATAAATCGAACTATCTGTGCTATTAAAACCAATCGTTCTCTTATATGTGTGAAACTGATGTCACTTATATTAACCTATCTGTTATATTGATGTGACTTAAACTAGACTGTCTGTTCAACTCAATCTGACTACTTTGACCTATTTATTGCATTAAAGTTACATAAATTGAGCTATCTGTAATATTAAAGTCAATCGTACTCCAATAGTTGTGAAGCTGATTCCACTGATATTAACTGATCTCTTATGTTGATGTGACTTAAACTAAACTGTCTGTTCAACTCATTCTGACTACTTTGACCTATTTATTGCAATAAAGTTACATAAATCGAACTATCTGTGATATTAAAACCAATCGTTCTCTTATATGTGTGAAACTGATGTCACTTAGGGTTAGGGTTAGGGTTAGGGCTAGGGTTAGGGTTAGCGTATCTGGTTTATTAATGTGACTTAAACTAAACTGTCTGTTCAAATCAATCTGACTACTTTGACCTATTTATTGCAATAAAGTTACATAAATCGAACTATCTGTGATATTAAAACCAATCGTTCTCTTATATGTGTGAAATTGATGTCCCTGATATTAACCTATCTGTTATATTGATGTGACTTAAACTAAACTGTCTGTTCAACTCAATCTGACTACTTTGACCTATTTATTGCATTAAAGTTACATAAATTGAGCTATCTGTAATATTAAAGTCAATTGTACTCCAATAGTTGTGAAGCTGATTCCACTGATATTAACTGATCTCTTATGTTGATGTGACTTAAACTAAACTGTCTGTTCAACTCAATCTGACTACTTTGACCTATTTATTGCAATAAAGTTACATAAATCGAACTATCTGTGATATTAAAACCAATCGTTCTCTTATATGTGTGAAACTGATGTCACTTAGGGTTAGGGTTAGGGTTAGGGCTAGGGTTAGGGTTAGCGTATCTGGTTTATTAATGTGACTTAAACTAGACTGTCTGTTCAACTCAATCTGACTACTTTGACCTATTTATTGCATTAAAGTTACATAAATTGAGCTATCTGTCATATTAAAGTCAATTGTACTCCAATAGTTGTGAAGCTGATTCCACTTATATTAACTGATCTGTTATGTTGATGCGACTTAAACTAAACTGTCTGTTCAACTCAATCTGACTACTTTGACCTAATCATTGCATTAAAGTTACATAAATTGAGCTATCTGTGATATTAAAGCCAATTGTACTCTTATATGTGTGAAACTGATGTCACTTATATTGACCTATCTGTTATATTGATGTGACTTAAACTAAACTGTCTGTTCAATTCAATCTGACTACTTTGACCTATTTATTGCATTAAAGTTACATAAATGGAACTATCTGTGCTATTAAAACCAATCGTTCTCTTATATGTGTGAAACTGATGTCACTTATATTAACCTATCTGTTATATTGATGTGACTTAAACTAGACTGTCTGTTCAACTCAATCTGACTACTTTGACCTATTTATTGCATTAAAGTTACATAAATTGAGCTATCTGTGATATTAAAGCCAATTGTACTCTTATATGTGTGAAACTGATGTCACTTATATTGACCTATCTGTTATATTGATGTGACTTAAACTAAACTGTCTGTTCAATTCAATCTGACCACTTTGACCTATTTATTGCATTAAAGTTACATAAATGGAACTATCTGTGCTATTAAAACCAATCGTTCTCTTATATGTGTGAAACTGATGTCACTTATATTAACCTATCTGTTATATTGATGTGACTTAAACTAGACTGTCTGTTCAACTCAATCTGACTACTTTGACCTATTTATTGCATTAAAGTTACATAAATTGAGCTATCTGTGACATTAAAGCCAATTGTACTCTTATATGTGTGAAACTGATGTCACTTATATTGACCTATCTGTTATATTGATGTGACTTAAACTAAACTGTCTGTTCAATTCAATCTGACCACTTTGACCTATTTATTGCAATAAAGTTACATAAATCGAACTATCTGTGCTATTAAAACCAATCGTTCTCTTATATGTGTGAAACTGATGTCACTTATATTAACCTATCTGTTATATTGATGTGACTTAAACTAGACTGTCTGTTCAACTCAATCTGACTACTTTGACCTATTTATTGCATTAAAGTTACATAAATTGAGCTATCTGTAATATTAAAGTCAATCGTACTCCAATAGTTGTGAAGCTGATTCCACTGATATTAACTGATCTCTTATGTTGATGTGACTTAAACTAAACTGTCTGTTCAACTCATTCTGACTACTTTGACCTATTTATTGCAATAAAGTTACATAAATCGAACTATCTGTGATATTAAAACCAATCGTTCTCTTATATGTGTGAAACTGATGTCACTTAGGGTTAGGGTTAGGGTTAGGGCTAGGGTTAGGGTTAGCGTATCTGGTTTATTAATGTGACTTAAACTAAACTGTCTGTTCAAATCAATCTGACTACTTTGACCTATTTATTGCAATAAAGTTACATAAATCGAACTATCTGTGATATTAAAACCAATCGTTCTCTTATATGTGTGAAATTGATGTCCCTGATATTAACCTATCTGTTATATTGATGTGACTTAAACTAAACTGTCTGTTCAACTCAATCTGACTACTTTGACCTATTTATTGCATTAAAGTTACATAAATTGAGCTATCTGTAATATTAAAGTCAATTGTACTCCAATAGTTGTGAAGCTGATTCCACTGATATTAACTGATCTCTTATGTTGATGTGACTTAAACTAAACTGTCTGTTCAACTCAATCTGACTACTTTGACCTATTTATTGCAATAAAGTTACATAAATCGAACTATCTGTGATATTAAAACCAATCGTTCTCTTATATGTGTGAAACTGATGTCACTTAGGGTTAGGGTTAGGGTTAGGGCTAGGGTTAGGGTTAGCGTATCTGGTTTATTAATGTGACTTAAACTAGACTGTCTGTTGAACTCAATCTGACTACTTTGACCTATTTATTGCATTAAAGTTACATAAATTGAGCTATCTGTCATATTAAAGTCAATTGTACTCCAATAGTTGTGAAGCTGATTCCACTTATATTAACTGATCTGTTATGTTGATGCGACTTAAACTAAACTGTCTGTTCAACTCAATCTGACTACTTTGACCTATTTCTTGCATTAAAGTTACATAAATTGAGCTATCTGTGATATTAAAGCCAATTGTACTCTTATATGTGTGAAACTGATGTCACTTATATTGACCTATCTGTTATATTGATGTGACTTAAACTAAACTGTCTGTTCAATTCAATCTGACCACTTTGACCTATTTATTGCATTAAAGTTACATAAATCGAACTATCTGTGCTATTAAAACCAATCGTTCTCTTATATGTGTGAAACGGATGTCACTTATATTGACCTATCTGTTATATTGATGTGACTTAAACTAAACTGTCTGTTCAATTCAATCTGACCACTTTGACCTATTTATTGCAATAAAGTTACATAAATCGAACTATCTGTGATATTAAAACCAATCGTTCTCTTATATGTGTGAAACTGATGTCACTTAGGGTTAGGGTTAGGGTTAGGGCTAGGGTTAGGGTTAGCGTATCTGGTTTATTAATGTGACTTAAACTAGACTGTCTGTTCAACTCAATCTGACTACTTTGACCTATTTATTGCATTAAAGTTACATAAATTGAGCTATCTGTCATATTAAAGTCAATTGTACTCCAATAGTTGTGAAGCTGATTCCACTTATATTAACTGATCTGTTATGTTGATGCGACTTAAACTAAACTGTCTGTTCAACTCAATCTGACTACTTTGACCTATTCATTGCATTAAAGTTACATAAATTGAGCTATCTGTGATATTAAAGCCAATTGTACTCTTATATGTGTGAAACTGATGTCACTTATATTGACCTATCTGTTATATTGATGTGACTTAAACTAAACTGTCTGTTCAATTCAATCTGACTACTTTGACCTATTTATTGCATTAAAGTTACATAAATGGAACTATCTGTGCTATTAAAACCAATCGTTCTCTTATATGTGTGAAACTGATGTCACTTATATTAACCTATCTGTTATATTGATGTGACTTAAACTAGACTGTCTGTTCAACTCAATCTGACTACTTTGACCTATTTATTGCATTAAAGTTACATAAATTGAGCTATCTGTGATATTAAAGCCAATTGTACTCTTATATGTGTGAAACTGATGTCACTTATATTGACCTATCTGTTATATTGATGTGACTTAAACTAAACTGTCTGTTCAATTCAATCTGACCACTTTGACCTATTTATTGCATTAAAGTTACATAAATGGAACTATCTGTGCTATTAAAACCAATCGTTCTCTTATATGTGTGAAACTGATGTCACTTATATTAACCTATCTGTTATATTGATGTGACTTAAACTAGACTGTCTGTTCAACTCAATCTGACTACTTTGACCTATTTATTGCATTAAAGTTACATAAATTGAGCTATCTGTGATATTAAAGCCAATTGTACTCTTATATGTGTGAAACTGATGTCACTTATATTGACCTATCTGTTATATTGATGTGACTTAAACTAAACTGTCTGTTCAATTCAATCTGACCACTTTGACCTATTTATTGCAATAAAGTTACATAAATCGAACTATCTGTGCTATTAAAACCAATCGTTCTCTTATATGTGTGAAACTGATGTCACTTATATTAACCTATCTGTTATATTGATGTGACTTAAACTAGACTGTCTGTTCAACTCAATCTGACTACTTTGACCTATTTATTGCATTAAAGTTACATAAATTGAGCTATCTGTAATATTAAAGTCAATTGTACTCCAATAGTTGTGAAGCTGATTCCACTGATATTAACTGATCTCTTATGTTGATGTGACTTAAACTAAACTGTCTGTTCAACTCAATCTGACTACTTTGACCTATTTATTGCAATAAAGTTACATAAATCGAACTATCTGTGATATTAAAACCAATCGTTCTCTTATATGTGTGAAACTGATGTCACTTAGGGTTAGGGTTAGGGTTAGGGCTAGGGTTAGGGTTAGCGTATCTGGTTTATTAATGTGACTTAAACTAAACTGTCTGTTCAAATCAATCTGACTACTTTGACCTATTTATTGCAATAAAGTTACATAAATCGAACTATCTGTGATATTAAAACCAATCGTTCTCTTATATGTGTGAAATTGATGTCCCTGATATTAACCTATCTGTTATATTGATGTGACTTAAACTAAACTGTCTGTTCAACTCAATCTGACTACTTTGACCTATTTCTTGCATTAAAGTTACATAAATTGAGCTATCTGTGCTATTAAAACCAATCGTTCTCTTATATGTGTGAAACGGATGTCACTTATATTGACCTATCTGTTATATTGATGTGACTTAAACTAAACTGTCTGTTCAATTCAATCTGACCACTTTGACCTATTTATTGCAATAAAGTTACATAAATCGAACTATCTGTGCTATTAAAACCAATCGTTCTCTTATATGTGTGAAAGTGATGTCACTTATATTAATCTATCTGTTATATTGATGTGACTTAAACTAGACTGTCTGTTCAACTCAATCTGACTACTTTGACCTATTTATTGCATTAAAGTTACATAAATTGAGCTATCTGTAATATTAAAGTCAATTGTACTCCAATAGTTGTGAAGCTGATTCCACTGATATTAACTGATCTCTTATGTTGATGTGACTTAAACTAAACTGTCTGTTCAACTCAATCTGACTACTTTGACCTATTTATTGCAATAAAGTTACATAAATCGAACTATCTGTGATATTAAAACCAATCGTTCTCTTATATGTGTGAAACTGATGTCACTTAGGGTTAGGGTTAGGGTTAGGGCTAGGGTTAGGGTTAGCGTATCTGGTTTATTAATGTGACTTAAACTAGACTGTCTGTTCAACTCAATCTGACTACTTTGACCTATTTATTGCATTAAAGTTACATAAATTGAGCTATCTGTCATATTAAAGTCAATTGTACTCCAATAGTTGTGAAGCTGATTCCACTTATATTAACTGATCTGTTATGTTGATGCGACTTAAACTAAACTGTCTGTTCAACTCAATCTGACTACTTTGACCTATTCATTGCATTAAAGTTACATAAATTGAGCTATCTGTGATATTAAAGCCAATTGTACTCTTATATGTGTGAAACTGATGTCACTTATATTGACCTATCTGTTATATTGATGTGACTTAAACTAAACTGTCTGTTCAATTCAATCTGACTACTTTGACCTATTTATTGCATTAAAGTTACATAAATCGAACTATCTGTGCTATTAAAACCAATCGTTCTCTTATATGTGTGAAACTGATGTCACTTATATTAACCTATCTGTTATATTGATGTGACTTAAACTAGACTGTCTGTTCAACTCAATCTGACTACTTTGACCTATTTATTGCATTAAAGTTACATAAATTGAGCTATCTGTGATATTAAAGCCAATTGTACTCTTATATGTGTGAAACTGATGTCACTTATATTGACCTATCTGTTATATTGATGTGACTTAAACTAAACTGTCTGTTCAATTCAATCTGACCACTTTGACCTATTTATTGCATTAAAGTTACATAAATGGAACTATCTGTGCTATTAAAACCAATCGTTCTCTTATATGTGTGAAACTGATGTCACTTATATTAACCTATCTGTTATATTGATGTGACTTAAACTAGACTGTCTGTTCAACTCAATCTGACTACTTTGACCTATTTATTGCATTAAAGTTACATAAATTGAGCTATCTGTGACATTAAAGCCAATTGTACTCTTATATGTGTGAAACTGATGTCACTTATATTGACCTATCTGTTATATTGATGTGACTTAAACTAAACTGTCTGTTCAATTCAATCTGACCACTTTGACCTATTTATTGCAATAAAGTTACATAAATCGAACTATCTGTGCTATTAAAACCAATCGTTCTCTTATATGTGTGAAACTGATGTCACTTATATTAACCTATCTGTTATATT
This sequence comes from Ostrea denselamellosa, assembly GCA_024699665.1. Taxonomy (NCBI): domain Eukaryota; kingdom Metazoa; phylum Mollusca; class Bivalvia; order Ostreida; family Ostreidae; genus Ostrea; species Ostrea denselamellosa. The sequence continues at coordinate 87,325 of JAMZEH010000090.1, forward strand.
GATGTGACTTAAACTAGACTGTCTGTTCAACTCAATCTGACTACTTTGACCTATTTATTGCATTAAAGTTACATAAATTGAGCTATCTGTAATATTAAAGTCAATCGTACTCCAATAGTTGTGAAGCTGATTCCACTGATATTAACTGATCTCTTATGTTGATGTGACTTAAACTAAACTGTCTGTTCAACTCAATCTGACTACTTTGACCTATTTATTGCAATAAAGTTACATAAATCGAACTATCTGTGATATTAAAACCAATCGTTCTCTTATATGTGTGAAACTGATGTCACTTAGGGTTAGGGTTAGGGTTAGGGCTAGGGTTAGGGTTAGCGTATCTGGTTTATTAATGTGACTTAAACTAAACTGTCTGTTCAAATCAATCTGACTACTTTGACCTATTTATTGCAATAAAGTTACATAAATCGAACTATCTGTGATATTAAAACCAATCGTTCTCTTATATGTGTGAAATTGATGTCCCTGATATTAACCTATCTGTTATATTGATGTGACTTAAACTAAACTGTCTGTTCAACTCAATCTGACTACTTTGACCTATTTCTTGCATTAAAGTTACATAAATTGAGCTATCTGTGTTATTAAAACCAATCGTTCTCTTATATGTGTGAAACGGATGTCACTTATATTGACCTATCTGTTATATTGATGTGACTTAAACTAAACTGTCTGTTCAATTCAATCTGACCACTTTGACCTATTTATTGCAATAAAGTTACATAAATCGAACTATCTGTGATATTAAAACCAATCGTTCTCTTATATGTGTGAAACAGATGTCACTTAGGGTTAGGGTTAGGGTTAGGGCTAGGGTTAGGGTTAGCGTATCTGGTTTATTAATGTGACTTAAACTAAACTGTCTGTTCAAATCAATCTGACTACTTTGATCTATTTATTGCAATAAAGTTACATAAATCGAACTATCTGTGATATTAAAACCAATCGTTCTCTTATATGTGTGAAATTGATGTCCCTGATATTAACCTATCTGTTATATTGATGTGACTTAAACTAAACTGTCTGTTCAACTCAATCTGACTACTTTGACCTATTTCTTGCATTAAAGTTACATAAATTGAGCTATCTGTGCTATTAAAACCAATCGTTCTCTTATATGTGTGAAACGGATGTCACTTATATTGACCTATCTGTTATATTGATGTGACTTAAACTAAACTGTCTGTTCAATTCAATCTGACCACTTTGACCTATTTATTGCAATAAAGTTACATAAATCGAACTATCTGTGCTATTAAAACCAATCGTTCTCTTATATGTGTGAAAGTGATGTCACTTATATTAATCTATCTGTTATATTGATGTGACTTAAACTAGACTGTCTGTTCAACTCAATCTGACTACTTTGACCTATTTATTGCATTAAAGTTACATAAATTGAGCTATCTGTAATATTAAAGTCAATTGTACTCCAATAGTTGTGAAGCTGATTCCACTGATATTAACTGATCTCTTATGTTGATGTGACTTAAACTAAACTGTCTGTTCAACTCAATCTGACTACTTTGACCTATTTATTGCAATAAAGTTACATAAATCGAACTATCTGTGATATTAAAACCAATCGTTCTCTTATATGTGTGAAACTGATGTCACTTAGGGTTAGGGTTAGGGTTAGGGCTAGGGTTAGGGTTAGCGTATCTGGTTTATTAATGTGACTTAAACTAGACTGTCTGTTCAACTCAATCTGACTACTTTGACCTATTTATTGCATTAAAGTTACATAAATTGAGCTATCTGTCATATTAAAGTCAATTGTACTCCAATAGTTGTGAAGCTGATTCCACTTATATTAACTGATCTGTTATGTTGATGCGACTTAAACTAAACTGTCTGTTCAACTCAATCTGACTACTTTGACCTATTCATTGCATTAAAGTTACATAAATTGAGCTATCTGTGATATTAAAGCCAATTGTACTCTTATATGTGTGAAACTGATGTCACTTATATTGACCTATCTGTTATATTGATGTGACTTAAACTAAACTGTCTGTTCAATTCAATCTGACTACTTTGACCTATTTATTGCATTAAAGTTACATAAATCGAACTATCTGTGCTATTAAAACCAATCGTTCTCTTATATGTGTGAAACTGATGTCACTTATATTAACCTATCTGTTATATTGATGTGACTTAAACTAGACTGTCTGTTCAACTCAATCTGACTACTTTGACCTATTTATTGCATTAAAGTTACATAAATTGAGCTATCTGTGATATTAAAGCCAATTGTACTCTTATATGTGTGAAACTGATGTCACTTATATTGACCTATCTGTTATATTGATGTGACTTAAACTAAACTGTCTGTTCAATTCAATCTGACCACTTTGACCTATTTATTGCATTAAAGTTACATAAATGGAACTATCTGTGCTATTAAAACCAATCGTTCTCTTATATGTGTGAAACTGATGTCACTTATATTAACCTATCTGTTATATTGATGTGACTTAAACTAGACTGTCTGTTCAACTCAATCTGACTACTTTGACCTATTTATTGCATTAAAGTTACATAAATTGAGCTATCTGTGATATTAAAGCCAATTGTACTCTTATATGTGTGAAACTGATGTCACTTATATTGACCTATCTGTTATATTGATGTGACTTAAACTAAACTGTCTGTTCAATTCAATCTGACCACTTTGACCTATTTATTGCAATAAAGTTACATAAATGGAACTATCTGTGCTATTAAAACCAATCGTTCTCTTATATGTGTGAAACTGATGTCACTTATATTAACCTATCTGTTATATTGATGTGACTTAAACTAGACTGTCTGTTCAACTCAATCTGACTACTTTGACCTATTTATTGCATTAAAGTTACATAAATTGAGCTATCTGTAATATTAAAGTCAATCGTACTCCAATAGTTGTGAAGCTGATTCCACTGATATTAACTGATCTCTTATGTTGATGTGACTTAAACTAAACTGTCTGTTCAACTCAATCTGACTACTTTGACCTATTTATTGCAATAAAGTTACATAAATCGAACTATCTGTGATATTAAAACCAATCGTTCTCTTATATGTGTGAAACTGATGTCACTTAGGGTTAGGGTTAGGGTTAGGGCTAGGGTTAGGGTTAGCGTATCTGGTTTATTAATGTGACTTAAACTAAACTGTCTGTTCAACTCAATCTGACTACTTTGACCTATTTATTGCAATAAAGTTACATAAAGCGAACTATCTGTGATATTAAAACCAATCGTTCTCTGATATGTGTGAAATTGATGTCCCTGATATTAACCTATCTGTTATATTGATGTGACTTAAACTAAACTGTCTGTTCAACTCAATCTGACTACTTTGACCTATTTATTGCATTAAAGTTACATAAATTGAGCTATCTGTGATATTAAAGCCAATTGTACTCTTATATGTGTGAAACTGATGTCACTTATATTGACCTATCTGTTATATTGATGTGACTTAAACTAAACTGTCTGTTCAATTCAATCTGAGCACTTTGACCTATTTATTGCATTAAAGTTACATAAATCGAACTATCTGTGCTATTAAAACCAATCGTTCTCTTATATGTGTGAAAGTGATGTCACTTATATTAACCTATCTGTTATATTGATGTGACTTAAACTAGACTGTCTGTTCAACTCAATCTGACTACTTTGACCTATTTATTGCATTAAAGTTACATAAATTGAGCTATCTGTAATATTAAAGTCAATTGTACTCCAATAGTTGTGAAGCTGATTCCACTGATATTAACTGATCTCTTATGTTGATGTGACTTAAACTAAACTGTCTGTTCAACTCAATCTGACTACTTTGACCTATTTATTGCAATAAAGTTACATAAATCGAACTATCTGTGATATTAAAACCAATCGTTCTCTTATATGTGTGAAACTGATGTCACTTAGGGTTAGGGTTAGGGTTAGGGCTAGGGTTAGGGTTAGCGCATCTGGTTTATTAATGTGACTTAAACTAAACTGTCTGTTCAACTCAATCTGACTACTTTGACCTATTTATTGCAATAAAGTTACATAAATCGAACTATCTGTGATATTAAATCCAATCGTTCTCTTATATGTGTGAAATTGATGTCTCTGATATTAACCTATCTGTTATATTGATGTGACTTAAACTAAACTGTCTGTTCAACTCAATCTGACTACTTTGACCTATTTATTGTATTAAAGTTACAAAAATTGAGCTATCTGTGATATTAAAGCCAATTGTACTCTTATATGTGTGAAACTGATGTCACTTATATTGACCTATGTGTTATATTGATGTGACTTAAACTAAACTGTCTGTTCAATTCAATCTGACCACTTTGACCTATTTATTGCATTAAAGTTACATAAATGGAACTATCTGTGCTATTAAAACCAATCGTTCTCTTATATGTGTGAAACTGATGTCACTTATATTAACCTATCTGTTATATTGATGTGACTTAAACTAGACTGTCTGTTCAACTCAATCTGACTACTTTAACCTATTTATTGCATTAAAGTTACATAAATGGAACTATCTGTGCTATTAAAACCAATCGTTCTCTTATATGTGTGAAACTGATGTCACTTATATTAACCTATCTGTTATATTGATGTGACTTAAACTAGACTGTCTGTTCAACTCAATCTGACTACTTTAACCTATTTATTGCATTAAAGTTACATAAATTGAGCTATCTGTGTTATTAAAACCAATCGTTCTCTTATATGTGTGAAACGGATGTCACTTATATTGACCTATCTGTTATATTGATGTGACTTAAACTAAACTGTCTGTTCAATTCAATCTGACCACTTTGACCTATTTATTGCAATAAAGTTACATAAATCGAACTATCTGTGATATTAAAACCAATCGTTCTCTTATATGTGTGAAACAGATGTCACTTAGGGTTAGGGTTAGGGTTAGGGCTAGGGTTAGGGTTAGCGTATCTGGTTTATTAATGTGACTTAAACTAAACTGTCTGTTCAAATCAATCTGACTACTTTGATCTATTTATTGCAATAAAGTTACATAAATCGAACTATCTGTGATATTAAAACCAATCGTTCTCTTATATGTGTGAAATTGATGTCCCTGATATTAACCTATCTGTTATATTGATGTGACTTAAACTAAACTGTCTGTTCAACTCAATCTGACTACTTTGACCTATTTCTTGCATTAAAGTTACATAAATTGAGCTATCTGTGCTATTAAAACCAATCGTTCTCTTATATGTGTGAAACGGATGTCACTTATATTGACCTATCTGTTATATTGATGTGACTTAAACTAAACTGTCTGTTCAATTCAATCTGACCACTTTGACCTATTTATTGCAATAAAGTTACATAAATCGAACTATCTGTGCTATTAAAACCAATCGTTCTCTTATATGTGTGAAAGTGATGTCACTTATATTAATCTATCTGTTATATTGATGTGACTTAAACTAGACTGTCTGTTCAACTCAATCTGACTACTTTGACCTATTTATTGCATTAAAGTTACATAAATTGAGCTATCTGTAATATTAAAGTCAATTGTACTCCAATAGTTGTGAAGCTGATTCCACTGATATTAACTGATCTCTTATGTTGATGTGACTTAAACTAAACTGTCTGTTCAACTCAATCTGACTACTTTGACCTATTTATTGCAATAAAGTTACATAAATCGAACTATCTGTGATATTAAAACCAATCGTTCTCTTATATGTGTGAAACTGATGTCACTTAGGGTTAGGGTTAGGGTTAGGGCTAGGGTTAGGGTTAGCGTATCTGGTTTATTAATGTGACTTAAACTAGACTGTCTGTTCAACTCAATCTGACTACTTTGACCTATTTATTGCATTAAAGTTACATAAATTGAGCTATCTGTCATATTAAAGTCAATTGTACTCCAATAGTTGTGAAGCTGATTCCACTTATATTAACTGATCTGTTATGTTGATGCGACTTAAACTAAACTGTCTGTTCAACTCAATCTGACTACTTTGACCTATTCATTGCATTAAAGTTACATAAATTGAGCTATCTGTGATATTAAAGCCAATTGTACTCTTATATGTGTGAAACTGATGTCACTTATATTGACCTATCTGTTATATTGATGTGACTTAAACTAAACTGTCTGTTCAATTCAATCTGACTACTTTGACCTATTTATTGCATTAAAGTTACATAAATCGAACTATCTGTGCTATTAAAACCAATCGTTCTCTTATATGTGTGAAACTGATGTCACTTATATTAACCTATCTGTTATATTGATGTGACTTAAACTAGACTGTCTGTTCAACTCAATCTGACTACTTTGACCTATTTATTGCATTAAAGTTACATAAATTGAGCTATCTGTGATATTAAAGCCAATTGTACTCTTATATGTGTGAAACTGATGTCACTTATATTGACCTATCTGTTATATTGATGTGACTTAAACTAAACTGTCTGTTCAATTCAATCTGACCACTTTGACCTATTTATTGCATTAAAGTTACATAAATGGAACTATCTGTGCTATTAAAACCAATCGTTCTCTTATATGTGTGAAACTGATGTCACTTATATTAACCTATCTGTTATATTGATGTGACTTAAACTAGACTGTCTGTTCAACTCAATCTGACTACTTTGACCTATTTATTGCATTAAAGTTACATAAATTGAGCTATCTGTGATATTAAAGCCAATTGTACTCTTATATGTGTGAAACTGATGTCACTTATATTGACCTATCTGTTATATTGATGTGACTTAAACTAAACTGTCTGTTCAATTCAATCTGACCACTTTGACCTATTTATTGCAATAAAGTTACATAAATGGAACTATCTGTGCTATTAAAACCAATCGTTCTCTTATATGTGTGAAACTGATGTCACTTATATTAACCTATCTGTTATATTGATGTGACTTAAACTAGACTGTCTGTTCAACTCAATCTGACTACTTTGACCTATTTATTGCATTAAAGTTACATAAATTGAGCTATCTGTAATATTAAAGTCAATCGTACTCCAATAGTTGTGAAGCTGATTCCACTGATATTAACTGATCTCTTATGTTGATGTGACTTAAACTAAACTGTCTGTTCAACTCAATCTGACTACTTTGACCTATTTATTGCAATAAAGTTACATAAATCGAACTATCTGTGATATTAAAACCAATCGTTCTCTTATATGTGTGAAACTGATGTCACTTAGGGTTAGGGTTAGGGTTAGGGCTAGGGTTAGGGTTAGCGTATCTGGTTTATTAATGTGACTTAAACTAAACTGTCTGTTCAACTCAATCTGACTACTTTGACCTATTTATTGCAATAAAGTTACATAAAGCGAACTATCTGTGATATTAAAACCAATCGTTCTCTGATATGTGTGAAATTGATGTCCCTGATATTAACCTATCTGTTATATTGATGTGACTTAAACTAAACTGTCTGTTCAACTCAATCTGACTACTTTGACCTATTTATTGCATTAAAGTTACATAAATTGAGCTATCTGTGATATTAAAGCCAATTGTACTCTTATATGTGTGAAACTGATGTCACTTATATTGACCTATCTGTTATATTGATGTGACTTAAACTAAACTGTCTGTTCAATTCAATCTGAGCACTTTGACCTATTTATTGCATTAAAGTTACATAAATCGAACTATCTGTGCTATTAAAACCAATCGTTCTCTTATATGTGTGAAAGTGATGTCACTTATATTAACCTATCTGTTATATTGATGTGACTTAAACTAGACTGTCTGTTCAACTCAATCTGACTACTTTGACCTATTTATTGCATTAAAGTTACATAAATTGAGCTATCTGTAATATTAAAGTCAATTGTACTCCAATAGTTGTGAAGCTGATTCCACTGATATTAACTGATCTCTTATGTTGATGTGACTTAAACTAAACTGTCTGTTCAACTCAATCTGACTACTTTGACCTATTTATTGCAATAAAGTTACATAAATCGAACTATCTGTGATATTAAAACCAATCGTTCTCTTATATGTGTGAAACTGATGTCACTTAGGGTTAGGGTTAGGGTTAGGGCTAGGGTTAGGGTTAGCGCATCTGGTTTATTAATGTGACTTAAACTAAACTGTCTGTTCAACTCAATCTGACTACTTTGACCTATTTATTGCAATAAAGTTACATAAATCGAACTATCTGTGATATTAAATCCAATCGTTCTCTTATATGTGTGAAATTGATGTCTCTGATATTAACCTATCTGTTATATTGATGTGACTTAAACTAAACTGTCTGTTCAACTCAATCTGACTACTTTGACCTATTTATTGTATTAAAGTTACAAAAATTGAGCTATCTGTGATATTAAAGCCAATTGTACTCTTATATGTGTGAAACTGATGTCACTTATATTGACCTATGTGTTATATTGATGTGACTTAAACTAAACTGTCTGTTCAATTCAATCTGACCACTTTGACCTATTTATTGCATTAAAGTTACATAAATGGAACTATCTGTGCTATTAAAACCAATCGTTCTCTTATATGTGTGAAACTGATGTCACTTATATTAACCTATCTGTTATATTGATGTGACTTAAACTAGACTGTCTGTTCAACTCAATCTGACTACTTTAACCTATTTATTGCATTAAAGTTACATAAATTGAGCTATCTGTGCTATTAAAACCAATCGTTCTCTTATATGTGTGAAAGTGATGTCACTTTTATTAACCTATCTGTTATATTGATGTGACTTAAACTAGACTGTCTGTTCAACTCAATCTGACTACTTTGACCTATTTATTGCATTAAAGTTACATAAATTGAGCTATCTGTAATATTAAAGTCAATTGTACTCCAATAGTTGTGAAGCTGATTCCACTGATATTAACTGATCTCTTATGTTGATGTGACTTAAACTAAACTGTCTGTTCAACTCAATCTGACTACTTTGACCTATTTATTGCAATAAAGTTACATAAATCGAACTCTCTGTGATATTAAATCCAATCGTTCTCTTATATGTGTGAAATTGATGTCTCTGATATTAACCTATCTGTTATATTGATGTGACTTAAACTAAACTGTCTGTTCAACTCAATCTGACTACTTTGACCTATTTATTGTATTAAAGTTACAAAAATTGAGCTATCTGTGATATTAAAGCCAATTGTACTCTTATATGTGTGAAACTGATGTCACTTATATTGACCTATCTGTTATATTGATGTGACTTAAACTAAACTGTCTGTTCAATTCAATCTGACCACTTTGACCTATTTATTGCAATAAAGTTACATAAATCGAACTATCTGTGCTATTAAAACCAATCGTTCTCTTATATGTGTGAAAGTGATGTCACTTATATTAACCTATCTGTTATATTGATGTGACTTAAACTAGACTGTCTGTTCAACTCAATCTGACTACTTTGACCTATTTATTGCATTAAAGTTACATAAATTGAGCTATCTGTAATATTAAAGTCAATTGTACTCCAATAGTTGTGAAGCTGATTCCACTGATATTAACTGATCTCTTATGTTGATGTGACTTAAACTAAACTGTCTGTTCAACTCAATCTGACTACTTTGACCTATTTATTTGCAATAAAGTTACATAAATCGAACTATCTGTGATATTAAAACCAATCGTTCTCTTATATGTGTGAAACTGATGTCACTTAGGGTTAGGGTTAGGGCTAGGGTTAGGGTTAGCGCATCTGTTTTATTAATGTGACTTAAACTAAACTGTCTGTTCAACTCAATCTGACCACTTTGACCTATTTATTGCATTAAAGTTACATAAATGGAACTATCTGTGCTATTAAAACCAATCGTTCTCTTATATGTGTGAAACTGATGTCACTTATATTAACCTATCTGTTATATTGATGTGACTTAAACTAGACTGTCTGTTCAACTCAATCTGACTACTTTGACCTATTTATTGCATTAAAGTTACATAAATTGAGCTATCTGTGATATTAAAGCCAATTGTACTCTTATATGTGTGAAAGTGATGTCACTTATATTGACCTATCTGTTATATTGATGTGACTTAAACTAAACTGTCTGTTCAATACAATCTGACCACTTTGACCTATTTATTGCAATAAAGTTACATAAATCGAACTATCTGTGCTATTAAAACCAATCGTTCTCTTATATGTGTGAAAGTGATGTCACTTATATTAACCTATCTGTTATATTGATGTGACTTAAACTAGACTGTCTGTTCAACTCAATCTGACAACTTTGACCTATTTATTGCATTAAAGTTACATAAATTGAGCTATCTGTAATATTAAAGTCAATTGTACTCCAATAGTTGTGAAGCTGATTCCACTGATATTAACTGATCTCTTATGTTGATGTGACTTAAACTAAACTGTTCAACTCAATCTGACTACTTTGAACTATTTATTTGCAATAAAGTTACATAAATCGAACTATCTGTGATATTAAAACCAATCGTTCTCTTATATGTGTGAAACTGATGTCACTTAGGGTTAGGGTTAGGGTTAGGGCTAGGGTTAGGGTTAGCGCATCTGGTTTATTAATGTGACTTAAACTAAACTGTCTGTTCAACTCAATCTGACTACTTTGACCTATTTATTGCAATAAAGTTACATAAATCGAACTATCTGTGATATTAAATCCAATCGTTCTCTTATATGTGTGAAATTGATGTCTCTGATATTAACCTATCTGTTGTATTGATGTGACTTAAACTAAACTGTCTGTTCAACTCAATCTGACTACTTTGACCTATTTATTGTATTAAAGTTACATAAATTGAGCTATCTGTGATATTAAAGCCAATTGTACTCTTATATGTGTGAAACTGATGTCACTTATATTGATCTATGTGTTATATTGATGTGACTTAAACTAAACTGTCTGTTCAATTCAATCTGACCACTTTGACCTATTTATTGCATTAAAGTTACATAAATGGAACTATCTGTGCTATTAAAACCAATCGTTCTCTTATATGTGTGAAACTGATGTCACTTATATTAACCTATCTGTTATATTGATGTGACTTAAACTAGACTGTCTGTTCAACTCAATCTGACTACTTTGACCTATTTATTGCATTAAAGTTACATAAATTGAGCTATCTGTGATATTAAAGCCAATTGTACTCTTATATGTGTGAAAGTGATGTCACTTATATTGACCTATCTGTTATATTGATGTGACTTAAACTAAACTGTCTGTTCAATTCAATCTGACCACTTTGACCTATTTATTGCAATAAAGTTACATAAATCGAACTATCTGTGATATTAAAACCAATCGTTCTCTTATATGTGTGACACTGATGTCACTTAGGGTTAGGGTTAGGGTTAGGGCTAGGGTTAGGGTTAGCGTATCTGGTTTATTAATGTGACTTAAACTAAACTGTCTGTTCAACTCAATCTGACTACTTTGACCTATTTATTGCAATAAAGTTACATAAATCGAACTATCTGTGATATTAAAACCAATCGTTCTCTTATATGTGTGAAATTGATGTCCCTGATATTAACCTATCTGTTATATTGATGTGACTTAAACTAAACTGTCTGTTCAACTCAAGCTGACTACTTTGACCTATTTATTGCATTAAAGTTACATAAATTGAGCTATCTGTGATATTAAAGCCAATTGTACTCTTATATGTGTGAAACTGATGTCATTTATATTGACCTATCTGTTATATTGATGTGACTTAAACTAAACTGTCTGTTCAACTGAATCTGACCACTTTGACCTATTTATTGCAATAAAGTTACATAAATCGAACTATCTGTGCTATTAAAACCAATCGTTCTCTTATATGTGTGAAACTGATGTCAATCTGTGATATTAAAGTCAATTGTACTCCAATATTTGTGAAGCTGATTCCACTGATATTAACTTATCTGTTATATTGATGTGACTTAAACTAAACTGTCTGTTCAACTCAATCTGACTACTTTGCCTTATTTATTGCATTAAAGTCACATAAATTGAGCTATTTGTGATGTTAAAGTCAATTGTACTCCAATAGTTGTCAAGCTGATTCCACTGATATTAACTTATCTGTTATATTGATGTGACTTAAACTAAACTGTCTGTTCAACTCAATCTGACTACTTTGACCTATTTATTGCATTAAAGTTACAAAAATTGAGTTATGTGTGATATTAAAGTCAATTGTACTCCAATAGTTGTCAAGCTGATTCCACTCATATTAACTTATCTGTTATATTGATGTGACTTAAACTAAACTGTCTGTTCAACTCAATCTGACTTCTTTGACCTATTTATTGCATTAAAGTTACATACATTGATCTATTTGTGATGTTAAAGTCAATTGTATTCCAATAGTTGTGAAGCTGATTCCACTCATATTAACTTATCTGTTATATTGATGTGACTTAAACTAAACTGCCTGTTCAACTCAATCTGACTACTTTGACATATTTATTGCATGAAAGTAACATAAATTGAGCTATCTGTGATATTAAAGTCAATTGTACTCCAATATTTGTGAAGCTGATTCCACTGATATTAACTTATCTGTTATATTGATGTGACTTAAACTAAACTGTCTGTTCAACTCAATCTGACTACTTTGACCTATTTATTGCATTAAAGTTACATTAATCGAGCTGTTTGTGATGTTAAAATCAATTGTACTCCAATAGTTGTGAAGCTGATTCCACTTATATTACTTATCTGTTATATTGATGTGACTTAAACTAAACTGTCTTTTCAACTCAATCTGACTACTTTGACCTATTTATTGCATTAAAGTTACATAAATTGAGTTATCTGTGATATTAAAGCCAATTGAATTCCAATATTTGTGAAGCTGATTCCACTGATATTAACTTATCTGTTATATTGATGTGACTTAAACTAAACTGCCTGTTCAACTCAATCTGACTACTTTGACCTATTTATTGCAAGAAAGTTACATAAATTGAGCTATCTGTGATATTGAAGTCAATTGTACTCCAATATTTGTGAAGCTGATTCCACTTATATTAACTTATCTGATATATTGATGTGACTTAAACTAAACTGTCTGTTCAACTCAATCTGACTACTTTGACCTATTTATTGCATTAAAATTACAAAAATTGAGTTATGTGTGATATTAAAGCCAATTGTATTCCAATATTTGTGAAGCTGATTCCACTTATATTAACTTATCTGTTATATTGATGTGACTTAAACTAAACTGTCTGTTCAACTCAATCTGACTACTTTGACCTATTTATTGCATTAAAGTTACATAAATTGAGGTATCTGTAATGTTAAAGTCAATTGTACTCCAATAGTTGTCAAGCTGATTCCACTGATATTAACTTATCTGTTATATTGATGTGACTTAAACTAAACTGTCTGTTCAACTCAATCTGACTACTTTGACCTATTTATTGCATTAAAGTTACATTAATCGAGCTATTTGTGATGTTAAAGTCAATTGTACTCCAATAGTTGTGAAGCTGATTCCACTCATATTACTTATCTGTTATATTGATGTGACTTAAACTAAACTGTCTGTTCAACTCAATCTGACTACTTTGACCTATTTATTGAATTAAAGTTACATAAATTGAGTTATCTGTGATATTAAAGCCAATTGAATTCCAATATTTGTGAAGCTGATTCCACTGATATTAACTTATCTGTTATATTGATGTGACTTAAACTAAACTGCCTGTTCAACTCAATCTGACTACTTTGACCTATTTATTGCATGAAAGTTACATAAATCGAACTATCTGTGATATTAAAACCAATCGTTCTCTTATATGTGTGAAACTGATGTCACTTAGGGTTAGGGTTAGGGTTAGGGCTAGGGTTAGGGTTAGCGCATCTGGTTTATTAATGTGACTTAAACTAAACTGTCTGTTCAACTCAATCTGACTACTTTGACCTATTTATTGCAATAAAGTTACATAAATCGAACTATCTGTGATATTAAATCCAATCGTTCTCTTATATGTGTGAAATTGATGTCTCTGATATTAACCTATCTGTTGTATTGATGTGACTTAAACTAAACTGTCTGTTCAACTCAATCTGACTACTTTGACCTATTTATTGCATTAAAATTACAAAAATTGAGTTATGTGTGATATTAAAGCCAATTGTATTCCAATATTTGTGAAGCTGATTCCACTTATATTAACTTATCTGTTATATTGATGTGACTTAAACTAAACTGTCTGTTCAACTCAATCTGACTACTTTGACCTATTTATTGCATTAAAGTTACATAAATTGAGGTATCTGTGATGTTAAAGTCAATTGTACTCCAATAGTTGTCAAGCTGATTCCACTGATATTAACTTATCTGTTATATTGATGTGACTTAAACTAAACTGTCTGTTCAACTCAATCTGACTACTTTGACCTATTTATTGCATTAAAGTTACATTAATCGAGCTATTTGTGATGTTAAAGTCAATTGTACTCCAATAGTTGTGAAGCTGATTCCACTCATATTACTTATCTGTTATATTGATGTGACTTAAACTAAACTGTCTGTTCAACTCAATCTGACTACTTTGACCTATTTATTGCATTAAAGTTACATAAATTGAGTTATCTGTGATATTAAAGCCAATTGAATTCCAATATTTGTGAAGCTGATTCCACTGATATTAACTTATCTGTTATATTGATGTGACTTAAACTAAACTGCCTGTTCAACTCAATCTGACTACTTTGACCTATTTATTGCATGAAAGTTACATAAATCGAACTATCTGTGATATTAAAACCAATCGTTCTCTTATATGTGTGAAACTGATGTCACTTAGGGTTAGGGTTAGGGTTAGGGCTAGGGTTAGGGTTAGCGCATCTGGTTTATTAATGTGACTTAAACTAAACTGTCTGTTCAACTCAATCTGACTACTTTGACCTATTTATTGCAATAAAGTTACATAAATCGAACTATCTGTGATATTAAATCCAATCGTTCTCTTATATGTGTGAAATTGATGTCTCTGATATTAACCTATCTGTTGTATTGATGTGACTTAAACTAAACTGTCTGTTCAACTCAATCTGACTACTTTGACCTATTTATTGTATTAAAGTTACAAAAATTGAGCTATCTGTGATATTAAAGCCAATTGTACTCTTATATGTGTGAAACTGATGTCACTTATATTGATCTATGTGTTATATTGATGTGACTTAAACTAAACTGTCTGTTCAATTCAATCTGACCACTTTGACCTATTTATTGCATTAAAGTTACATAAATGGAACTATCTGTGCTATTAAAACCAATCGTTCTCTTATATGTGTGAAACTGATGTCACTTATATTAACCTATCTGTTATATTGATGTGACTTAAACTAGACTGTCTGTTCAACTCAATCTGACTACTTTGACCTATTTATTGCATTAAAGTTACATAAATTGAGCTATCTGTGATATTAAAGCCAATTGTACTCTTATATGTGTGAAAGTGATGTCACTTATATTGACCTATCTGTTATATTGATGTGACTTAAACTAAACTGTCTGTTCAATTCAATCTGACCACTTTGACCTATTTATTGCAATAAAGTTACATAAATCGAACTATCTGTGATATTAAAACCAATCGTTCTCTTATATGTGTGACACTGATGTCACTTAGGGTTAGGGTTAGGGTTAGGGCTAGGGTTAGGGTTAGCGTATCTGGTTTATTAATGTGACTTAAACTAAACTGTCTGTTCAACTCAATCTGACTACTTTGACCTATTTATTGCAATAAAGTTACATAAATCGAACTATCTGTGATATTAAAACCAATCGTTCTCTTATATGTGTGAAATTGATGTCCCTGATATTAACCTATCTGTTATATTGATGTGACTTAAACTAAACTGTCTGTTCAACTCAATCTGACTACTTTGACCTATTTATTGCATTAAAGTTACATAAATTGAGCTATCTGTGATATTAAAGCCAATTGTACTCTTATATGTGTGAAACTGATGTCATTTATATTGACCTATCTGTTATATTGATGTGACTTAAACTAAACTGTCTGTTCAACTGAATCTGACCACTTTGACCTATTTATTGCAATAAAGTTACATAAATCGAACTATCTGTGCTATTAAAACCAATCGTTCTCTTATATGTGTGAAACTGATGTCAATCTGTGATATTAAAGTCAATTGTACTCCAATATTTGTGAAGCTGATTCCACTGATATTAACTTATCTGTTATATTGATGTGACTTAAACTAAACTGTCTGTTCAACTCAATCTGACTACTTTGCCTTATTTATTGCATTAAAGTCACATAAATTGAGCTATTTGTGATGTTAAAGTCAATTGTACTCCAATAGTTGTGAAGCTGATTCCACTGATATTAACTTATCTGTTATATTGATGTGACTTAAACTAAACTGTCTGTTCAACTCAATCTGACTACTTTGACCTATTTATTGCATTAAAGTTACAAAAATTGAGTTATGTGTGATATTAAAGTCAATTGTACTCCAATAGTTGTCAAGCTGATTCCACTCATATTAACTTATCTGTTATATTGATGTGACTTAAACTAAACTGTCTGTTCAACTCAATCTGACTTCTTTGACCTATTTATTGCATTAAAGTTACATACATTGATCTATTTGTGATGTTAAAGTCAATTGTATTCCAATAGTTGTGAAGCTGATTCCACTCATATTAACTTATCTGTTATATTGATGTGACTTAAACTAAACTGCCTGTTCAACTCAATCTGACTACTTTGACATATTTATTGCATGAAAGTAACATAAATTGAGCTATCTGTGATATTAAAGTCAATTGTACTCCAATATTTGTGAAGCTGATTCCACTGATATTAACTTATCTGTTATATTGATGTGACTTAAACTAAACTGTCTGTTCAACTCAATCTGACTACTTTGACCTATTTATTGCATTAAAGTTACATTAATCGAGCTGTTTGTGATGTTAAAATCAATTGTACTCCAATAGTTGTGAAGCTGATTCCACTTATATTACTTATCTGTTATATTGATGTGACTTAAACTAAACTGTCTTTTCAACTCAATCTGACTACTTTGACCTATTTATTGCATTAAAGTTACATAAATTGAGTTATCTGTGATATTAAAGCCAATTGAATTCCAATATTTGTGAAGCTGATTCCACTGATATTAACTTATCTGTTATATTGATGTGACTTAAACTAAACTGCCTGTTCAACTCAATCTGACTACTTTGACCTATTTATTGCAAGAAAGTTACATAAATTGAGCTATCTGTGATATTGAAATCAATTGTACTCCAATATTTGTGAAGCTGATTCCACTTATATTAACTTATCTGATATATTGATGTGACTTAAACTAAACTGTCTGTTCAACTCAATCTGACTACTTTGACCTATTTATTGCATTAAAATTACAAAAATTGAGTTATGTGTGATATTAAAGCCAATTGTATTCCAATATTTGTGAAGCTGATTCCACTTATATTAACTTATCTGTTATATTGATGTGACTTAAACTAAACTGTCTGTTCAACTCAATCTGACTACTTTGACCTATTTATTGCATTAAAGTTACATAAATTGAGGTATCTGTGATGTTAAAGTCAATTGTACTCCAATAGTTGTCAAGCTGATTCCACTGATATTAACTTATCTGTTATATTGATGTGACTTAAACTAAACTGTCTGTTCAACTCAATCTGACTACTTTGACCTATTTATTGCATTAAAGTTACATTAATCGAGCTATTTGTGATGTTAAAGTCAATTGTACTCCAATAGTTGTGAAGCTGATTCCACTCATATTACTTATCTGTTATATTGATGTGACTTAAACTAAACTGTCTGTTCAACTCAATCTGACTACTTTGACCTATTTATTGCATTAAAGTTACATAAATTGAGTTATCTGTGATATTAAAGCCAATTGAATTCCAATATTTGTGAAGCTGATTCCACTGATATTAACTTATCTGTTATATTGATGTGACTTAAACTAAACTGCCTGTTCAACTCAATCTGACTACTTTGACCTATTTATTGCATGAAAGTTACATAAATTGAGCTATCTGTGATATTGAAGTCAATTGTACTCCAATATTTGTGAAGCTGATTCCACTTATATTAACTTATCTGATATATTGATGTGACTTAAACTAAACTGCCTGTTCAACTCAATCTGACTACCTTGACCTATTTATTGCATTAAAGTCACATAAATTGAGCTATTTGTGATGTTAAAGTCAATTGTACTCCAATAGTTGTCAAGCTGATTCCACTTATATTAACTTATCTGTTATATTGATGTGACTTAAACTAAACTGTCTGTTCAACTCAATCTGACTACTTTGACCTATTTATTGCATTAAAGTTACAAAAATTGAGTTATGTGTGATATTAAAGCCAATTGTATTCCAATATTTGTGAAGCTGATTCCACTGATATTAACTTATCTGTTATATTGCTGTGACTTAAACTAAACTGTCTGTTCAACTCAATCTGACTACTTTGACCTATTTATTGCAGTAAAGTTACATTGATCGAGCTATTTGTGATGTTAAAGTCAATTGTACTCCAATAGTTGTGAAGCTGATTCCACTCATATTACTTATCTGTTATATTGATGTGACTTAAACTAAACTGTCTGTTCAACTCAATCTGACTACTTTCACCTATTTATTGCATTAAAGTTACATAAATTGATCTATTTGTGATGTTAAAGTCAATTGTACTCCAATAGTTGTCAAGCTGATTCCACTCATATTAACTTATCTGTTATATTGATGTGACTTAAACTAAACTGTCTGTTCAACTCAATCTGACTACTTTGACATATTTATTGCATGAAAGTAACATAAATTGAGCTATTTGTGATATTAAAGTCAATTGTACTCCAATATTTGTGAAGCTGATTCCACTGATATTAACTTATCTGTTATATTGATGTGACTTAAACTAAACTGTCTGTTCAACTCAATCTGACTACTTTGACCTATTTATTGCATTAAAGTTACACTAATCGAGCTATTTGTGATGTTAAAGTCAATTGTACTCCAATAGTTGTGAAGCTGATTCCACTTATATTAACTTATCTGATATATTGATGTGACTTAAACTAAACTGTCTGTTCAACTCAATCTGACTACCTTGACCTATTTATTGCATTAAAGTTACATAAATTGAGCTATTTGTGATATTAAAGCCAATTGTATTCCAATATTTGTGAAGCTGATTCCACTTATATTAACTTATCTGTTATATTGATGTGACTTAAACTAAACTGTCTGTTCAACTCAATCTGACTACTTTAACCTATTTATTGCATTAAAGTTACATAAATTGAGGTATCTGTGATGTTAAAGTCCATTGTACCCCAATAGTTGTGAAGCTGATTCCACTGATATTACTTATCTGTTATATTGATGTGACTTAAACTAAACTGTCTTTTCAACTCAATCTGACTACTTTGACCTATTTATTGCATTAAAGTTACATAAATTGAGTTATCTGTGATATTAAAGCCAATTGAATTCCAATATTTGTGAAGCTGATTCCACTGATATTAACTTATCTGTTATATTGATGTGACTTAAACTAAACTGCCTGTTCAACTCAATCTGACTACTTTGACATATTTATTGCATGAAAGTAACATAAATTGAGCTATTTGTGATATTAAAGTCAATTGTACTCCAATATTTGTGAAGCTGATTCCACTGATATTAACTTATCTGTTATATTGATGTGACTTAAACTAAACTGTCTGTTCAACTCAATCTGACTACTTTGACCTATTTATTGCATTAAAGTTACACTAATCGAGCTATTTGTGATGTTAAAGTCAATTGTACTCCAATAGTTGTGAAGCTGATTCCACTTATATTAACTTATCTGATATATTGATGTGACTTAAACTAAACTGTCTGTTCAACTCAATCTGACTACCTTGACCTATTTATTGCATTAAAGTTACATAAATTGAGTTATCTGTGATATTAAAGCCAATTGAATTCCAATATTTGTGAAGCTGATTCCACTGATATTAACTTATCTGTTATATTGATGTGACTTAAACTAAACTGCCTGTTCAACTCAATCTGACTACTTTGACCTATTTATTGCATGAAAGTTACATAAATTGAGCTATCTGTGATATTGAAATCAATTGTACTCCAATATTTGTGAAGCTGATTCCACTTATATTAACTTATCTGATATATTGATGTGACTTAAACTAAACTGTCTGTTCAACTCAATCTGACTACTTTGACCTATTTATTGCATTAAAGTTACAAAAAATGAGTTATGTGTGATATTAAAGCCAATTGTATTCCAATATTTGTGAAGCTGATTCCACTTATATTAACTTATCTGTTATATTGATGTGACTTAAACTAAACTGTCTGTTCAACTCAATCTGACTACTTTAACCTATTTATTGCATTAAAGTTACATAAATTGAGGTATCTGTGATGTTAAAGTCCATTGTACCCCAATAGTTGTGAAGCTGATTCCACTGATATTACTTATCTGTTATATTGATGTGACTTAAACTAAACTGTCTTTTCAACTCAATCTGACTACTTTGACCTATTTATTGCATTAAAGTTACATAAATTGAGTTATCTGTGATATTAAAGCCAATTGAATTCCAATATTTGTGAAGCTGATTCCACTGATATTAACTTATCTGTTATATTGATGTGACTTAAACTAAACTGTCTGTTCAACTCAATCTGACTACTTTGACATATTTATTGCATGAAAGTAACATAAATTGAGCTATTTGTGATATTAAAGTCAATTGTACTCCAATATTTGTGAAGCTGATTCCACTGATATTAACTTATCTGTTATATTGATGTGACTTAAACTAAACTGTCTGTTCAACTCAATCTGACTACTTTGACCTATTTATTGCATTAAAGTTACACTAATCGAGCTATTTGTGATGTTAAAGTCAATTGTACTCCAATAGTTGTGAAGCTGATTCCACTTATATTAACTTATCTGATATATTGATGTGACTTAAACTAAACTGTCTGTTCAACTCAATCTGACTACCTTGACCTATTTATTGCATTAAAGTTACATAAATTGAGCTATTTGTGATGTTAAAGTCAATTGTACTCCAATAGTTGTGAAGCTGATTCCACTGATATTAACTTATCTGTTATATTGATGTGACTTAAACTAAACTGTCTGTTCAACTCAATCTGACTACTTTGACCTATTTATTGCATTAAAGTTACACTAATCGAGCTATTTGTGATGTTAAAGTCAATTGTACTCCAATAGTTGTCAAGCTGATTCCACTGATATTAACTTATCTGTTATATTGATGTGACTTAAACTAAACTGCCTGTTCAACTCAATCTGACTACTTTGACCTATTTATTGCATTAAAGTTACATAAATTGAGTTATCTGTGATATTAAAGCCAATTGAATTCCAATATTTGTGAAGCTGATTCCACTGATATTAACTTATCTGTTATATTGATGTGACTTAAACTAAACTGCCTGTTCAACTCAATCTGACTACTTTGACCTATTTATTGCATGAAAGTTACATAAATTGAGCTATCTGTGATATTGAAATCAATTGTACTCCAATATTTGTGAAGCTGATTCCACTTATATTAACTTATCTGATATATTGATGTGACTTAAACTAAACTGTCTGTTCAACTCAATCTGACTACTTTGACCTATTTATTGCATTAAAGTTACAAAAAATGAGTTATGTGTGATATTAAAGCCAATTGTATTCCAATATTTGTGAAGCTGATTCCACTTATATTAACTTATCTGTTATATTGATGTGACTTAAACTAAACTGTCTGTTCAACTCAATCTGACTACTTTAACCTATTTATTGCATTAAAGTTACATAAATTGAGGTATCTGTGATGTTAAAGTCCATTGTACCCCAATAGTTGTGAAGCTGATTCCACTGATATTACTTATCTGTTATATTGATGTGACTTAAACTAAACTGTCTTTTCAACTCAATCTGACTACTTTGACCTATTTATTGCATTAAAGTTACATAAATTGAGTTATCTGTGATATTAAAGCCAATTGAATTCCAATATTTGTGAAGCTGATTCCACTGATATTAACTTATCTGTTATATTGATGTGACTTAAACTAAACTGCCTGTTCAACTCAATCTGACTACTTTGACCTATTTATTGCATGAAAGTTACATAAATTGAGCTATCTGTGATATTGAAATCAATTGTACTCCAATATTTGTGAAGCTGATTCCACTGATATTAACTTATCTGTTATATTGATGTGACTTAAACTAAACTGTCTGTTCAACTCAATCTGACTACCTTGACCTATTTATTGCATTAAAGTTACATAAATTGAGCTATTTGTGATGTTAAAGTCAATTGTACTCCAATAGTTGTGAAGCTGATTCCACTGATATTAACTTATCTGTTATATTGATGTGACTTAAACTAAACTGTCTGTTCAACTCAATCTGACTACTTTGACCTATTTATTGCATTAAAGTTACATAAATTGAGGTATCTGTGATATTAAAGCCAATTGAATTCCAATATTTGTGAAGCTGATTCCAATGATATTAACTTATCTGTTATATTGATGTGACTTAAACTAAACTGCCTGTTCAACTCAATCTGACTACTTTGACCTATTTATTGCATGAAAGTTACATAAATTGAGCTATCTGTGATATTGAAATCAATTGTACTCCAATATTTGTGAAGCTGATTCCACTTATATTAACTTATCTGATATATTGATGTGACTTAAACTAAACTGTCTGTTCAACTCAATCTGACTACCTTGACCTATTTATTGCATTAAAGTTACATAAATTGAGCTATTTGTGATGTTAAAGTCAATTGTACTCCAATAGTTGTGAAGCTGATTCCACTGATATTAACTTATCTGTTATATTGATGTGACTTAAACTAAACTGTCTGTTCAACTCAATCTGACTACTTTCACCTATTTATTGCATTAAAGTTACATAAATTGAGTTATCTGTGATATTAAAGCCAATTGAATTCCAATATTTGTGAAGCTGATTCCACTGATATTAACTTATCTGTTATATTGATGTGACTTAAACTAAACTGCCTGTTCAACTCAATCTGACTACTTTGACCTATTTATTGCATGAAAGTTACATAAATTGAGCTATCTGTGATATTGAAGTCAATTGTACTCCAATATTTGTGAAGCTGATTCCACTTATATTAACGTATCTGATATATTGATGTGACTTAAACTAAACTGTCTGTTCAACTCAATCTGACTACCTTGACCTATTTATTGCATTAAAGTTACATAAATTGAGTTATCTGTGATATTAAAGTCAATTGTACTCCAATATTTGTGAAGCTGATTCCACTGATATTAACTTATCTGTTATATTGATGTGACTTAAACTAAACTGTCTGTTCAACTCAATCTGACTACTTTGCCCTATTTTTTGCATTAAAGTCACATAAATTGAGCTATTTGTGATGTTAAAGTCAATTGTACTCCAATAGTTGTCAAGCTGATTCCACTTATATTAACTTATCTGTTATATTGATGTGACTTAAACTAAACTCTCTGTTCAACTCAATCTGACTACTTTGACCTATTTATTGCATTAAAGTTACAAAAATTGAGTTATGTGTGATATTAAAGCCAATTGTATTCCAATATTTGTGAAGCTGATTCCACTTATATTAACTTATCTGTTATATTGATGTGACTTAAACTAAACTGTCTGTTCAACTCAATCTGACTACTTTGACCTATTTATTGCATTAAAGTTACATAAATTGATCTATTTGTGATGTTAAAGTCAATTGTACTCCAATAGTTGTCAAGCTGATTCCACTCATATTAACTTATCTGTTATATTGATGTGACTTAAACTAAACTGTCTGTTCAACTCAATCTGACTACTTTGACATATTTATTGCATGAAAGTAACATAAATTGAGCTATTTGTGATATTAAAGTCAATTGTACTCCAATATTTGTGAAGCTGATTCCACTGATATTAACTTATCTGTTATATTGATGTGACTTAAACTAAACTGTCTGTTCAACTCAATCTGACTACTTTGACCTATTTATTGCATTAAAGTTACACTAATCGAGCTATTTGTGATGTTAAAGTCAATTGTACTCCAATAGTTGTGAAGCTGATTCCACTTATATTAACTTATCTGATATATTGATGTGACTTAAACTAAACTGTCTGTTCAACTCAATCTGACTACCTTGACCTATTTATTGCATTAAAGTTACATAAATTGAGCTATTTGTGATGTTAAAGTCAATTGTACTCCAATAGTTGTGAAGCTGATTCCACTCATATTAACTTATCTGTTATATTGATGTGACTTAAACTAAACTGTCTGTTCAACTCAATCTGACTACTTTGACCTATTTATTGCATTAAAGTTACACTAATCGAGCTATTTGTGATGTTAAAGTCAATTGTACTCCAATAGTTGTCAAGCTGATTCCACTGATATTAACTTATCTGTTATATTGATGTGACTTAAACTAAACTGCCTGTTCAACTCAATCTGACTACTTTGACCTATTTATTGCATTAAAGTTACATAAATTGAGTTATCTGTGATATTAAAGCCAATTGAATTCCAATATTTGTGAAGCTGATTCCACTGATATTAACTTATCTGTTATATTGATGTGACTTAAACTAAACTGCCTGTTCAACTCAATCTGACTACTTTGACCTATTTATTGCATGAAAGTTACATAAATTGAGCTATCTGTGATATTGAAATCAATTGTACTCCAATATTTGTGAAGCTGATTCCACTTATATTAACTTATCTGATATATTGATGTGACTTAAACTAAACTGTCTGTTCAACTCAATCTGACTACTTTGACCTATTTATTGCATTAAAGTTACAAAAAATGAGTTATGTGTGATATTAAAGCCAATTGTATTCCAATATTTGTGAAGCTGATTCCACTTATATTAACTTATCTGTTATATTGATGTGACTTAAACTAAACTGTCTGTTCAACTCAATCTGACTACTTTAACCTATTTATTGCATTAAAGTTACATAAATTGAGGTATCTGTGATGTTAAAGTCCATTGTACCCCAATAGTTGTGAAGCTGATTCCACTGATATTACTTATCTGTTATATTGATGTGACTTAAACTAAACTGTCTTTTCAACTCAATCTGACTACTTTGACCTATTTATTGCATTAAAGTTACATAAATTGAGTTATCTGTGATATTAAAGCCAATTGAATTCCAATATTTGTGAAGCTGATTCCACTGATATTAACTTATCTGTTATATTGATGTGACTTAAACTAAACTGCCTGTTCAACTCAATCTGACTACTTTGACCTATTTATTGCATGAAAGTTACATAAATTGAGCTATCTGTGATATTGAAATCAATTGTACTCCAATATTTGTGAAGCTGATTCCACTGATATTAACTTATCTGTTATATTGATGTGACTTAAACTAAACTGTCTGTTCAACTCAATCTGACTACCTTGACCTATTTATTGCATTAAAGTTACATAAATTGAGCTATTTGTGATGTTAAAGTCAATTGTACTCCAATAGTTGTGAAGCTGATTCCACTGATATTAACTTATCTGTTATATTGATGTGACTTAAACTAAACTGTCTGTTCAACTCAATCTGACTACTTTGACCTATTTATTGCATTAAAGTTACATAAATTGAGTTATCTGTGATATTAAAGCCAATTGAATTCCAATATTTGTGAAGCTGATTCCAATGATATTAACTTATCTGTTATATTGATGTGACTTAAACTAAACTGCCTGTTCAACTCAATCTGACTACTTTGACCTATTTATTGCATGAAAGTTACATAAATTGAGCTATCTGTGATATTGAAGTCAATTGTACTCCAATATTTGTGAAGCTGATTCCACTTATATTAACTTATCTGATATATTGATGTGACTTAAACTAAACTGTCTGTTCAACTCAATCTGACTACCTTGACCTATTTATTGCATTAAAGTTACATAAATTGAGGTATTTGTGATGTTAAAGTCAATTGTACTCCAATAGTTGTGAAGCTGATTCCACTGATATTAACTTATCTGTTATATTGATGTGACTTAAACTAAACTGTCTGTTCAACTCAATCTGACTACTTTGCCCTATTTATTGCATTAAAGTTACATAAATTGAGCTATTTGTGATGTTAAAGTCAATTGTACTCCAATAGTTGTCAAGCTGATTCTACTCATATTAACTTATCTGTTATATTGATGTGACTTAAACTAAACTGTCTGTTCAACTCAATCTGACTACTTTGACCTATTTATTGCATTAAAGTTACAAAAATTGAGTAATGTGTGATATTAAAGCCAATTGTATTCCAATATTTGTGAAGCTGATTCCACTTATATTAACTTATCTGTTATATTGATGTGACTTAAACTCAACTGTCTGTTCAACTCAATCTGACTACTATGACCTATTTATTGCATTAAAGTTACAAAAATTGAGTTATGTGTGATATTAAATTCAATTGTATTCCAATATTTGTGAAGCTGATTCCACTTATATTAACTTATCTGTTATATTGATGTGGCTTAAACTAAACTGTCTGTTCAACTCAATCTGACTACTTTAACCTATTTATTGCATTAAAGTTACATAAATTGAGGTATCTGTGATGTTAAAGTCAATTGTACCCCAATAGTTGTGAAGCTGATTCCACTGATATTAACTTATCTGTTATATTGATGTGACTTAAACTAAACTGTCTGTTCAACTCAATCTGACTACTTTGACCTACTTATTGCATTAAAGTTACATTAATCGAGCTATTTGTGATGTTAAAGTCAATTGTACTCCAATAGTTGTGAAGCTGATTCCACTCATATTACTTATCTGTTATATTGATGTGACTTAAACTAAACTGTCTTTTCAACTCAATCTGACTACTTTGACCTATTTATTGCATTAAAGTTACATAAATTGAGTTATCTGTGATATTAAAGCCAATTGAATTCCAATATTTGTGAAGCTGATTCCACTGATATTAACTTATCTGTTATATTGATGTGACTTAAACTAAACTGCCTGTTCAACTCAATCTGACTACTTTGACCTATTTATTGCATGAAAGTTACATAAATTGAGCTATCTGTGATATTGAAATCAATTGTACTCCAATATTTGTGAAGCTGATTCCACTTATATTAACTTATCTGATATATTGATGTGACTTAAACTAAACTGTCTGTTCAACTCAATCTGACAACCTTGACCTATTTATTGCATTAAAGTTACATAAATTGAGCTATTTGTGATGTTAAAGTCAATTGTACTCCAATAGTTGTGAAGCTGATTCCACTCATATTAACTTATCTGTTATATTGATGTGAGTTAAACTAAACTGTCTGTTCAACTCAATCTGACTACTTTGACCTATTTATTGCATTAAAGTTACATAAATTGAGTTATCTGTGATATTAAAGCCAATTGAATTCCAATATTTGTGAAGCTGATTCCACTGATATTAACTTATCTGTTATATTGATGTGACTTAAACTAAACTGCCTGTTCAACTCAATCTGACTACTTTGACCTATTTATTGCATGAAAGTTACATAAATTGAGCTATCTGTGATATTGAAATCAATTGTACTCCAATATTTGTGAAGCTGATTCCACTTATATTAACTTATCTGATATATTGATGTGACTTAAACTAAACTGTCTGTTCAACTCAATCTGACTACCTTGACCTATTTATTGCATTAAAGTTACATAAATTGAGCTATTTGTGATGTTAAAGTCAATTGTACTCCAATAGGTGTGAAGCTGATTGCACTGATATTAACTTATCTGTTATATTGATGTGACTTAAACTAAACTGTCTGTTCAACTCAATCTGACTACTTTGACCTATTTATTGCATTAAAGTTACAAAAATTGAGTTATGTGTGATATTAAAGCCAATTGTATTCCAATATTTGTGAAGCTGATTCCACTTATATTAACTTATCTGTTATATTGATGTGACTTAAACTAAACTGTCTGTTCAACTCAATCTGACTACTTTGACCTATTTATTGCATTAAAGTTACATAAATTGATCTATCTGTGATATTAAAGTCAATTATACTCCAATAGTTGTGAACCTTATTCCACTGATATTGACTTATCTGTTATATTGATGTGACTTAAACTAAACTGTCTGTTCAACTCAATCTGACTACTTTGACCTATTTATTGCATTTAAGTTACATAAATTTAGTTATCTGTGATATTAAAGTCAATTGTATTCCAATATTTGTGATACTGATTCCACTAATATTAACTTATCTGTTTTATTAATGTGAATTAATCTAAACTCTCTGTTCAACTCAATCTGACTACTTTGACCTATTTATTGCATTAAAGTTACATAAATTGAGTTATCTGTGATATTAAAGCCAATTGTATTCCAAAATTTATGAAGCTGATTCCACTGATATTAACTTATCTGTTATATTGATGTGACTTAAACTAAACCGTCTGTTCAACTCAATCTGACTACTTTGACCTATTTATTGCATGAAAGTTACATAAATCTAACTATCTGTGATATTAAAGCCAATCGTAGTCTTATATGTGTGAAATTGATGTCACTTATATTAACCTATCTGTTATATTGATGTGACTTAAACTGAACTGTCTGTTCAAGTCAATCTGTCTACTTTGACCTATTTATTGCATTAAAGTTACATAAATTGAGTTATTTGTGATGTTAAAGTCAATTGTACTCCAATAGTTGTGAAGCTGATTCCACTCATATTAACTTATCTGTTATATTGATGTGACTTAAACTAAACTGTCTGTTCAACTCAATCTGACTACTTTGACCTATTTATTGCATTAAAGTTACAAAAATTGAGTTATGTGTGATATTAAAGCCAATTGTATTCCAATATTTGTGAAGCTGATTCCACTTATATTAACTTATCTGTTATATTGATGTGACTTAAACTAAACTGTCTGTTCAACTCAATCTGACTACTTTGACCTATTTATTGCATTAAAGTTACATAAATTGATCTATCTGTGATATTAAAGTCAATTATACTCTAATAGTTGTGAACCTTATTCCACTGATATTGACTTATCTGTTATATTGATGTGACTTAAACTAAACTGTCTGTTCAACTCAATCTGACTACTTTGACCTATTTATTGCATTAAAGTTACATAAATTGAGTTATCTGTGATATTAAAGCCAATTGTATTCCAATATTTATGAAGCTGATTCCACTGATATTAACTTATCTGTTATATTGATGTGACTTAAACTAAACCGTCTGTTCAACTCAATCTGACTACTTTGACCTATTTATTGCATGAAAGTTACATAAATCTAACTGTCTGTGATATTAAAGCCAATCGTAGTCTTATATGTTTGAAATTGATGTCACTTATATTAACCTATCTGTTATATTGATGTGACTTAAACTGAACTGTCTGTTCAACTCAATCTGTCTACTTTGACCTATTTATTGCATTAAAGTTACATAAATTGAGTTATTTGTGATGGTAAAGTCAATTGTACTCCAATAGTTGTGAAGCTGATTCCACTCATATTAACTTATCTGTTATATTGATGTGACGTAAACTAAACTGTCTGTTCAACTCAATCTGACTACTTTGACCTATTTATTGCATTAAAGTTACATAAATTGAGCTATCTGTGATATTAAAGTCAATTGTACTCCAATATTTGTGAAGCTGATTCCACTTATATTAACTTCTCTGTTATATTGATGTGACTTAAACTAAACTGTCTGTTCAACTCAATCTGACTACTTTGACCTATTTATTGCATTAAAGTTACATAAATTGAGTTATCTGTGATATTAAAGCCAATTGTATTCCAATATTTATGAAGCTGATTCCACTGATATTAACTTATCTCTCATACTGATGTGACTTAAACTAAACTGTCTGTTCAACTCAATCTGACTACTTTGACCTATTTATTGCATTAAAGTTACATAAAGTGATCTATTTGTGATGTTAAAGTCAATTGTACTCCAATAGTTGTGAAGCTGATTCCACTCATATTAACTTATCTGTTATATTGATGTGACTTAAAATAAACTGTCTGTTCAACTCAATCTGACTACTTTGACCTATTTATTGCATTAAAGTTACATAAATTGAGTTATCTGTGATATTAAAGTCAATTGTACTCCAATATTTGTGAAGCTGATTCCACTGATATTAACTTATCTGTTATATTGATGTGACTTAAACTAAACTGTCTGTTCAACTCAATCTGACTACTTTGCCTTATTTATTGCATTAAAGTCACATAAATTGAGCTATTTGTGATGTTAAAGTCAATTGTACTCCAATAGTTGTCAAGCTGATTCCACTGATATTAACTTATCTGTTATATTGATGTGACTTAAACTAAACTGTCTGTTCAACTCAATCTGACTACTTTGACCTATTTATTGCATTAAAGTTACAAAAATTGAGGTATCTGTGATATTAAAGTCAATTGTATTCCAATATTTGTGAAGCTGATTCCACTGATATTAACATATCTGTTATATTGATGTGACTTAAACTAAACTGTCTGTTCAACTCAATCTGACTACTTTGACCTATTTATTGCATTAAAGTTACATAAATTGAGCTATTTGTGATGTTAAAGTCAATTGTACTCCAATAGTTGTCAAGCTGATTCCACTGATATTAACTTATCTGCTATATTGATGTGACTTAAACTAAACTGTCTGTTCAACTCAATCTGACTACTTTGACCTATTTATTGCATGAAAGTTACATAAATCTAACTGTCTGTGATATTAAAGCCAATCGTAGTCTTATATGTTTGAAATTGATGTCACTTATATTAACCTATCTGTTATATTGATGTGACTTAAACTGAACTGTCTGTTCAACTCAATCTGTCTACTTTGACCTATTTATTGCATTAAAGTTACATAAATTGAGTTATTTGTGATGGTAAAGTCAATTGTACTCCAATAGTTGTGAAGCTGATTCCACTCATATTAACTTATCTGTTATATTGATGTGACGTAAACTAAACTGTCTGTTCAACTCAATCTGACTACTTTGACCTATTTATTGCATTAAAGTTACATAAATTGAGCTATCTGTGATATTAAAGTCAATTGTACTCCAATATTTGTGAAGCTGATTCCACTTATATTAACTTCTCTGTTATATTGATGTGACTTAAACTAAACTGTCTGTTCAACTCAATCTGACTACTTTGACCTATTTATTGCATTAAAGTTACATAAATTGAGTTATCTGTGATATTAAAGCCAATTGTATTCCAATATTTATGAAGCTGATTCCACTGATATTAACTTATCTCTCATACTGATGTGACTTAAACTAAACTGTCTCTTCAACTCAATCTGACTACTTTGACCTATTTATTGCATTAAAGTTACATAAATTGATCTATTTGTGATGTTAAAGTCAATTGTACTCCAATAGTTGTGGACCTGATTCCACTCATATTAACTTATCTGTTATATTGATGTGACTTAAAATAAACTGTCTGTTCAACTCAATCTGACTACTTTGACCTATTTATTGCATTAAAGTTACATTAATCGAGGTATTTGTGAAGTTAAAGTCAATTGTACTCCAATAGTTGTGAAGCTGATTCCACTGATATTACTTATCTGTTATATTGATGTGACTTAAACTAAACTGTCTGTTCAACTCAATCTGACTACTTTGACCTATTTATTGCATTAAAGTTACATAAATTGAGTTATCTGTGATATTAAAGTCAATTGTACTCCAATATTTGTGAAGCTGATTCCACTGATATTAACTTATCTGTTATATTGATGTGACTTAAACTAAACTGTCTGTTCAACTCAATCTGACTACTTTGCCTTATTTATTGCATTAAAGTCACATAAATTGAGCTATTTGTGATGTTAAAGTCAATTGTACTCCAATAGTTGTCAAGCTGATTCCACTGATATTAACTTATCTGTTATATTGATGTGACTTAAACTAAACTGTCTGTTCAACTCAATCTGACTACTTTGACCTATTTATTGCATTAAAGTTACAAAAATTGAGGTATCTGTGATATTAAAGTCAATTGTATTCCAATATTTGTGAAGCTGATTCCACTGATATTAACATATCTGTTATATTGATGTGACTTAAACTAAACTGTCTGTTCAACTCAATCTGACTACTTTGACCTATTTATTGCATTAAAGTTACATAAATTGAGCTATTTGTGATGTTAAAGTCAATTGTACTCCAATAGTTGTCAAGCTGATTCCACTGATATTAACTTATCTGCTATATTGATGTGACTTAAACTAAACTGTCTGTTCAACGCAATCTGACTACTTTGACCTATTTATTGCATTAAAGTTACATAAATTGAGCTATCTGTGATATTAAAGTCAATTATACTCCAATAGTAGGGAACCTGATTCCACTAATATTAACTTATCTGTTAGATTGAAGTGACTTAAACTAAACTGTCTGTTCAACTCAATCTGACTACTTTGACCTATTTATTGCATTAAAGTTACATTAATCGAGCTATTTGTGATGTTAAAGTCAATTGTACTCCAATAGTTGTGAAGCTGATTCCACTCATATTACTTATCTGTTATATTGATGTGACTTAAACTAAACTGTCTGTTCAACTCAATCTGACTACTTTGACCTATTTATTGCATTAAAGGTACATAAATTGAGTTATCTGTGATATTAAAGCCAATTGAATTCCAATATTTGTGAAGCTGATTCCACTGATATTAACTTATCTGTTATATTGATGTGACTTAAACTAAACTGCCTGTTCAACTCAATCTGACTACTTTGAGCTATCTATTGCATGAAAGTTACATAAATTGAGCTTTCTGTGATATAGAAGTCAATTGTACTCCAATATTTGTGAAGCTGATTCCACTTATATTAACTTATCTGATATATTGATGTGACTTAAACTAAACTGTCTGTTCAACTCAATCTGACTACCTTGACCTATTTATTGCATTAAAGTTACATAAATTGAGCTATTTGTGATGTTAAAGTCAATTGTACTCCAATAGTTGTGAAGCTGATTGCACTGATATTAACTTATCTGTTATATTGATGTGACTTAAACTAAACTGTCTGTTCAACTCAATCTGACTACTTTGCCCTATTTATTGCATTAAAGTTACATAAATTGAGTTATCTGTGATATTAAAGTCAATTGTACTCCAATATTTGTGAAGCTGATTCCACTGATATTAACTTATCTGTTATATTGATGTGACTTAAACTAAACTGTCTGTTCAACTCAATCTGACTACTTTGACCTATTTATTGCATTAAAGTTACATAAATTGAGCTATTTGTGATGTTAAAGTCAATTGTACTCCAATAGTTGTCAAGCTGATTGCACTGATATTAACTTATCTGTTATATTGATGTGACTTAAACTAAACTGTCTGTTCAACTCAATCTGACTACCTTGACCTATTTATTGCATTAAAGTTACATAAATTGAGCTATTTGTGATGTTAAAGTCAATTGTACTCCAATAGTTGTCAAGCTGATTCCACTGATATTAACTTATCTGCTATATTGATGTGACTTAAACTAAACTGTCTGTTCAACTCAATCTGACTACTTTGACCTATTTATTGCATTAAAGTTACATAAATTGAGCTATCTGTGATATTAAAGTCAATTATACTCCAATAGTTGTGAACCTGATTCCACTGATATTAACTTATCTGTTATATTGATGTGACTTAAACTAAACTGTCTGTTCAACTCAATCTGACTACCTTGACCTATTTATTGCATTAAAGTTACATAAATTGAGCTATTTGTGATGTTAAAGTCAATTGTACTCCAATAGTTGTGAAGCTGATTGCACTGATATTAACTTATCTGCTATATTGATGTGACTTAAACTAAACTGTCTGTTCAACTCAATCTGACCACTTTGACCTATTTATTGCATTAAAGTTACATAAATTGAGTTATCTGTGATATTAAAGTCAATTGTACTCCAATATTTGTGAAGCTGATTCCACTGGTATTAACTTATCTGTTATATTGATGTGACTTAAACTAAACTGTCTGTTCAACTCAATCTGACTACTTTGACCTATTTATTGCATTAAAGTTACATAAATTGAGCTATTTGTGATGTTAAAGTCAATTGTACTCCAATAGTTGTCAAGCTGATTCCACTGATATTAACTTATCTGCTATATTGATATGACTTAAACTAAACTGTCTGTTCAACTCAATCTGACTACTTTGACCTATTTATTGCATTAAAGTTACATAAATTGAGCTATCTGTGATATTAAAGTCAATTATACTCCAATAGTTGTGGACCTGATTCCACTGATATTAACTTATCTGTTATATTGAAGTGACTTAAACTAAACTGTCTGTTCAACTCAATCTGACTATTTTGACCTATTTATTGCATTAAAGTTACATAAATTGAGTTATCTGTGATATTAAAGGCAATTGTACTCCAATATTTGTGAAGCTGATTCCACTGATATTAACTTATCTGTTATACTGATGTGACTTAAACTAAACTGTCTGTTCAACTCAATCTGACTATTTTGACCTATTTATTGCATTAAAGTTACATAAATTGAGTTATCTGTGATATTAAAGGCAATTGTACTCCAATATTTGTGAAGCTGATTCCACTGATATTAACTTATCTGTTATATTGATGTGACTTAAACTAAACTGTCTGTTCAACTCAATCTGATTACTTTGACCTATTTATTGCATTAAAGTTACATAAATTGATCTATTTGTGATGTTAAAGTCAATTGTACTCCAATAGTTGTCAAGCTGATTCCACTCATATTAAGCTATCTGTTATATTGATGTGACTTAAACTAAACTGTCTGTTCAACTCAATCTGACTACTTTGACCTATTTATTGCATGAAAGTAACATAAATTGAGCTATCATTGATATTAAAGTCAATTGTACTCCAATATTTGTGAAGCTGATTCCACTGATATTAACTTATCTGTTATATTGATGTGACTTAAACTAAACTGTCTGTTCAACTCAATCTGACTACTTTGACCTATTTATTGCATTAAAGTTACATTAATCTGGCTATTTGTGATGTTAAAGTCAATTGTACTCCAATAGTTGTGAAGCTGATTCCACTCATATTACTTATCTGTTATATTGATGTGACTTAAACTAAACTGTCTGTTCAACTCAATCTGACTACTTTGACCTATTTATTGCATTAAAGTTACATAAATTGATCTATTTGTGATGTTAAAGTCAATTGTACTCCAATAGTTGTGAAGCTGATTCCACTGATATTAACTTATCTGTTATATTGATGTGACTTAAACTAAACTGTCTGTTCAACTCAATCTGACTACTTTGACATATTTATTGCATGAAAGTAACATAAATTGAGCTATCTGTGATATTAAAGTCAATTGTACTCCAATATTTGTGAAGCTGATTCCACTGATATTAACTTATCTGTTATATTGATGTGACTTAAACTAAACTGTCTGTTCAACTCAATCTGACTACTTTGACCTATTTATTGCATTAAAGTTACATTAATCGAGCTATTTGTGATGTTAAAGTCAATTGTACTCCAATAGTTGTGAAGCTGATTCCACTCATATTACTTATCTGTTATATTGATGTGACTTAAACTAAACTGTTTTTTCAACTCAATCTGACTACTTTGACCTATTTATTGCATTAAAGTTACATAAATTGAGTTATCTGTGATATTAAAGCCAATTGTATTCCAATATTTGTGAAGCGGATTCCACTGATATTAACTTATCTGTTATATTGATGTGACTTAAACTAAACTGCCTGTTCAACTCAATCTGACAACTTTGACCTATTTATTGCATTAAAGTTACAAAAATTGAGTTATCTGTGATATTAAAGCCAATTGTATTCCAATATTTGTGAAGCTGATTCCACTTATATTAACTTATCTGTTATATTGATGTGACTTAAACTAAACTGTCTGTTCAACTCAATCTGACTACTTTGACCTATTTATTGCATTAAACTTACATAAATTGATCTATTTGTGATGTTAAAGTCAATTGTACTTCAATAGTTGTGAAGCTGATTCCACTCATATTAACTTATCTGTTATATTGATGTGACTTAAACTAAACTGCCTGTTCAACTCAATCTGACTACTTTGACCAATTTATTGCATGGAAGTTACCTAATTTGAGCTATCTGTGATATTGAAGTCAATTGTACTCCAATATTTGTGAAGCTGATTCCACTCATATTAACTTATCTGTTATATTGATGTGACTTAAACTAAACTGTCTGTTCAACTCAATCTGACTACTTTGACCTATTTATTGCATTAAACTTACATTAATTGAGCTTTCTGTGATATTAAAGTCAATTATATTCCAATAGTTGTGAACCTTATTCCACTGATATTGACTTATCTGTTATATTGATGTGACTTAAACTAAACTGTCTGTTCAACTCAATCTGACTACTTTGACCTATTTATTGCATTTAAGTTACATAAATTTAGTTATCTGTGATATTAAAGTCAATTGTATTCCAATATTTGTGATACTGATTTCACTAATATTAACTTATCTGTTTTATTAATGTGAATTAATCTAAACTGTCTGTTCAACTCAATCTGACTACTTTGACCTATTTATTGCATTAAAGTTACATAAATTGAGTTATCTGTGATATTAAAGCCAATTGTATTCCAATATTTATGAAGCTGATTCCACTGATATTAACTTATCTGTTATATTGATGTGACTTAAACTAAACTGTCTGTTCAACTCAATCTGACTACTTTGACCTATTTATTGCATGAAAGTTACATAAATCTAACTATCTGTGATATTAAAGCCAATCGTAGTCTTATATGTGTGAAATTGATGTCACTTATATTAACCTATCTGTTATATTGATGTGACTTAAACTGAACTGTCTGTTCAACTCAATCTGACTACTTTGACCTATTTATTGCATTAAAGTTACATAAATTGATCTATTTGTGATGTTAAAGTCAATTGTACTCCAATAGTTGTGAAGCTGATTCCACTCATATTAACTTATCTGTTATATTGATGTGACTTAAACTAAACTGTCTGTTCAACTCAATCTGACTACTTTGACATATTTATTGCATGAAAGTAACATAAATTGAGCTATCTGTGATATTAAAGTCAATTGTACTCCAATATTTGTGAAGCTGATTCCACTGATATTAACTTATCTGTTATATTGATGTGACTTAAACTAAACTGTCTGTTCAACTCAATCTGACTACTTTGACCTATTTATTGCATTAAAGTTACATTAATCGAGCTATTTGTGATGTTAAAGTCAATTGTACTCCAATAGTTGTGAAGCTGATTCCACTCATATTACTTATCTGTTATATTGATGTGACTTAAACTAAACTGTTTTTTCAACTCAATCTGACTACTTTGACCTATTTATTGCATTAAAGTTACATAAATTGAGTTATCTGTGATATTAAAGCCAATTGAATTCCAATATTTGTGAAGCGGATTCCACTGATATTAACTTATCTGTTATATTGATGTGACTTAAACTAAACTGCCTGTTCAACTCAATCTGACTACTTTGACCTATTTATTGCATTAAAGTTACAAAAATTGAGTTATCTGTGATATTAAAGCCAATTGTATTCCAATATTTGTGAAGCGGATTCCACTGATATTAACTTATCTGTTATATTGATGTGACTTAAACTAAACTGCCTGTTCAACTCAATCTGACTACTTTGACCTATTTATTGCATTAAAGTTACAAAAATTGAGTTATCTGTGATATTAAAGCCAATTGTATTCCAATATTTGTGAAGCTGATTCCACTTATATTAACTTATCTGTTATATTGATGTGAGTTAAACTAAACTGTCTGTTCAACTCAATCTGATTACTTTGACCTATTTATTGCATTAAAGTTACATAAATTGATCTATTTGTGATGTTAAAGTCAATTGTACTTCAATAGTTGTGAAGCTGATTCCACTCATATTAACTTATCTGTTATATTGATGTGACTTAAACTAAACTGCCTGTTCAACTCAATCTGACTACTTTGACCAATTTATTGCATGAAAGTTACATAAATTGAGTTATCTGTGATATTAAAGCCAATTGTATTCCAATATTTATGAAGCTGATTCCACTGATATTAACTTATCTGTTATATTGATGTGACTTAAACTAAACTGTCTGTTCAACTCAATCTGACTACTTTGACCTATTTATTGCATGAAAGTTACATAAATCTAACTATCTGTGATATTAAAGCCAATCGTAGTCTTATATGTGTGAAATTGATGTCACTTATATTAACCTATCTGTTATATTGATGTGACTTAAACTGAACTGTCTGTTCAACTCAATCTGACTACTTTGACCTATTTATTGCATTAAAGTTACATAAATTGATCTATTTGTGATGTTAAAGTCAATTGTACTCCAATAGTTGTGAAGCTGATTCCACTCATATTAACTTATCTGTTATATTGATGTGACTTAAACTAAACTGTCTGTTCAACTCAATCTGACTACTTTGACATATTTATTGCATGAAAGTAACATAAATTGAGCTATCTGTGATATTAAAGTCAATTGTACTCCAATATTTGTGAAGCTGATTCCACTGATATTAACTTATCTGTTATATTGATGTGACTTAAACTAAACTGTCTGTTCAACTCAATCTGATTACTTTGACCTATTTATTGCATTAAAGTTACATAAATTGATCTATTTGTGATATTAAAGTCAATTGTACTCCAATAGTTGTCAAGCTGATTCCACTGATATTAACTTATCTGTTATATTGATGTGACTTAAACTAAACTGTCTGTTCAACTCAATCTGACTACTTTGACCTATTTATTGCATTAAACTTACATTAATTGAGCTTTCTGTGATATTAAAGTCAATTATACTCCAATAGTTGTGAACCTTATTCCACTGATATTGACTTATCTGTTATATTGATGTGACTTAAACTAAACTGTCTGTTCAACTCAATCTGACTACTTTGACCTATTTATTGCATTTAAGTTACATAAATTTAGTTATCTGTGATATTAAAGTCAATTGTATTCCAATATTTGTGATACTGATTCCACTAATATTAACTTATCTGTTTTATTAATGTGAATTAATCTAAACTGTCTGTTCAACTCAATCTGACTACCTTGACCTATTTATTGCATTAAAGTTACATAAATTGAGTTATCTGTGATATTAAAGCCAATTGTATTCCAATATTTATGAAGCTGATTCCACTGATATTAACTTATCTGTTATATTGATGTGACTTAAACTAAACTGTCTGTTCAACTCAATCTGACTACTTTGACCTATTTATTGCATGAAAGTTACATAAATCTAACTATCTGTGATATTAAAGCCAATCGTAATCTTATATGTGTGAAATTGATGTCACTTATATTAACCTATCTGTTATATTGATGTGACTTAAACTGAACTGTCTGTTCAACTCAATCTGACTACTTTGACCTATTTATTGCATTAAAGTTACATAAATTGATCTATTTGTGATGTTAAAGTCAATTGTACTCCAATAGTTGTGAAGCTGATTCCACTGATATTAACTTATCTGTTATATTGATGTGACTTAAACTAAACTGTCTGTTCAACTCAATCTGACTACTTTGACCTATTTATTGCATTAAAGTTACATTAATCGAGCTATTTGTGATGTTAAAGTCAATTGTACTCCAATAGTTGTGAAGCTGATTCCACTCATATTACTTATCTGTTATATTGATGTGACTTAAACTAAACTGTCTGTTCAACTCAATCTGACTACTTTGACCTATTTATTGCATTAAAGTTACATAAATTGAGGTATCTGTGATGTTAAAGTCAAATGTACCCCAATAGTTGTGAAGCTGATTCCACTGATATTAACTTATCTGTTATATTGATGTGACTTAAACTAAACTGTCTGTTCAACTCAATCTGATTACTTTGACCTATTTATTGCATTAAAGTTACATAAATTGATCTATTTGTGATATTAAAGTCAATTGTACTCCAATAGTTGTCAAGCTGATTCCACTCATATTAACTTATCTGTTATATTGATGTGACTTAAACTAAACTGTCTGTTCAACTCAATCTGACTACTTTGACCTATTTATTGCATTAAACTTACATTAATTGAGCTTTCTGTGATATTAAAGTCAATTATACTCCAATAGTTGTGAACCTTATTCCACTGATATTGACTTATCTGTTATATTGATGTGACTTAAACTAAACTGTCTGTTCAACTCAATCTGATTACTTTGACCTATTTATTGCATTTAAGTTACATAAATTTAGTTATCTGTGATATTAAAGTCAATTGTATTCCAATATTTGTGATACTGATTCCACTAATATTAACTTATCTGTTTTATTAATGTGAATTAATCTAAACTGTCTGTTCAACTCAATCTGACTACTTTGACCTATTTATTGCATTAAAGTTACATAAATTGAGTTATCTGTGATATTAAAGCCAATTGTATTCCAATATTTATGAAGCTGATTCCACTGATATTAACTTATCTGTTATATTGATGTGACTTAAACTAAACTGTCTGTTCAACTCAATCTGACTACTTTGACCTATTTATTGCATGAAAGTTACATAAATCTAACTATCTGTGATATTAAAGCCAATCGTAATCTTATATGTGTGAAATTGATGTCACTTATATTAACCTATCTGTTATATTGATGTGACTTAAACTGAACTGTCTGTTCAACTCAATCTGACTACTTTGACCTATTTATTGCATTAAAGTTACATAAATTGATCTATTTGTGATGTTAAAGTCAATTGTACTCCAATAGTTGTGAAGCTGATTCCACTGATATTAACTTATCTGTTATATTGATGTGACTTAAACTAAACTGTCTGTTCAACTCAATCTGACTACTTTGACATATTTATTGCATGAAAGTAACATAAATTGAGCTATCTGTGATATTAAAGTCAATTGTACTCCAATATTTGTGAAGCTGATTCCACTGATATTAACTTATCTGTTATATTGATGTGACTTAAACTAAACTGTCTGTTCAACTCAATCTGACTACTTTGACCTATTTATTGCATTAAAGTTACATTAATCGAGCTATTTGTGATGTTAAAGTCAATTGTACTCCAATAGTTGTGAAGCTGATTCCACTCATATTACTTATCTGTTATATTGATGTGACTTAAACTAAACTGTCTGTTCAACTCAATCTGACTACTTTGACCTATTTATTGCATTAAAGTTACATAAATTGAGGTATCTGTGATGTTAAAGTCAAATGTACCCCAATAGTTGTGAAGCTGATTCCACTGATATTAACTTATCTGTTATATTGATGTGACTTAAACTAAACTGTCTGTTCAACTCAATCTGATTACTTTGACCTATTTATTGCATTAAAGTTACATAAATCGATCTATTTGTGATATTAAAGTCAATTGTACTCCAATAGTTGTCAAGCTGATTCCACTCATATTAACTTATCTGTTATATTGATGTGACTTAAACTAAACTGTCTGTTCAACTCAATCTGACTACTTTGACCTATTTATTGCATTAAACTTACATTAATTGAGCTTTCTGTGATATTAAAGTCAATTATACTCCAATAGTTGTGAACCTTATTCCACTGATATTGACTTATCTGTTATATTGATGTGACTTAAACTAAACTGTCTGTTCAACTCAATCTGACTACTTTGACCTATTTATTGCATTTAAGTTACATAAATTTAGTTATCTGTGATATTAAAGTCAATTGTATTCCAATATTTGTGATACTGATTCCACTAATATTAACTTATCTGTTTTATTAATGTGAATTAATCTAAACTGTCTGTTCAACTCAATCTGACTACTTTGACCTATTTATTGCATTAAAGTTACATAAATTGAGTTATCTGTGATATTAAAGCCAATTGTATTCCAATATTTATGAAGCTGATTCCACTGATATTAACTTATCTGTTATATTGATGTGACTTAAACTAAACTGTCTCTTCAACTCAATCTGACTACTTTGACCTATTTATTGCATGAAAGTTACATAAATCTAACTATCTGTGATATTAAAGCCAATCGTAGTCTTATATGTGTGAAATTGATGTCACTTATATTAACCTATCTGTTATATTGATGTGACTTAAACTGAACTGTCTGTTCAACTCAATCTGACTACTTTGACCTATTTATTGCATTAAAGTTACATAAATTGATCTATTTGTGATGTTAAAGTCAATTGTACTCCAATAGTTGTGAAGCTGATTCCACTAATATTAACTTATCTGTTATATTGATGTGACTTAAACTAAACTGTCTGTTCAACTCAATCTGACTACTTTGACCTATTTATTGCATTAAAGTTACATTAATCGAGCTATTTGTGATGTTAAAGTCAATTGTACTCCAATAGTTGTGAAGCTGATTCCACTCATATTACTTATCTGTTATATTGATGTGACTTAAACTAAACTGTCTGTTCAACTCAATCTGACTACTTTGACCTATTTATTGCATTAAAGTTACATAAATTGAGGTATCTGTGATGTTAAAGTCAAATGTACCCCAATAGTTGTGAAGCTGATTCCACTGATATTAACTTATCTGTTATATTGATGTGACTTAAACTAAACTGTCTGTTCAACTCAATCTGATTACTTTGACCTATTTATTGCATTAAAGTTACATAAATTGATCTATTTGTGATATTAAAGTCAATTGTACTCCAATAGTTGTCAAGCTGATTCCACTCATATTACTTATCTGTTATATTGATGTGACTTAAACTAAACTGTTTTTTCAACTCAATCTGACTACTTTGACCTATTTATTGCATTAAAGTTACATAAATTGAGTTATCTGTGATATTAAAGCCAATTGAATTCCAATATTTGTGAAGCGGATTCCACTGATATTAACTTATCTGTTATATTGATGTGACTTAAACTAAACTGCCTGTTCAACTCAATCTGACTACTTTGATCTATTTATTGCATTAAAGTTACAAAAATTGAGTTATCTGTGATATTAAAGCCAATTGTATTCCAATATTTGTGAAGCGGATTCCACTGATATTAACTTATCTGTTATATTGATGTGACTTAAACTAAACTGCCTGTTCAACTCAATCTGACTACTTTGACCTATTTATTGCATTAAAGTTACAAAAATTGAGTTATCTGTGATATTAAAGCCAATTGTATTCCAATATTTGTGAAGCTGATTCCACTTATATTAACTTATCTGTTATATTGATGTGACTTAAACTAAACTGTCTGTTCAACTCAATCTGACTACTTTGACCTATTTATTGCATTAAAGTTACATAAATTGATCTATTTGTGATGTTAAAGTCAATTGTACTTCAATAGTTGTGAAGCTGATTCCACTCATATTAACTTATCTGTTATATTGATGTGACTTAAACTAAACTGCCTGTTCAACTCAATCTGACTACTTTGACCAATTTATTGCATGAAAGTTACGTAAATTGAGCTATCTGTGATATTGAAGTCAATTGTACTCCAATATTTGTGAAGCTGATTCCACTTATATTAACTTATCTGATATATTGATGTGACTTAAACTAAACTGTCTGTTCAACTCAATCTGACTACTTTGACCTATTTATTGCATTAAAGTTACATAAATTGAGGTATCTGTGATGTTAAAGTCAAATGTACCCCAATAGTTGTGAAGCTGATTCCACTGATATTAACTTATCTGTTATATTGATGTGACTTAAACTAAACTGTCTGTTCAACTCAATCTGATTACTTTGACCTATTTATTGCATTAAAGTTACATAAATTGATCTATTTGTGATATTAAAGTCAATTGTACTCCAATAGTTGTCAAGCTGATTCCACTGATATTAACTTATCTGTTATATTGATGTGACTTAAACTAAACTGTCTGTTCAACTCAATCTGACTACTTTGACCTATTTATTGCATTAAACTTACATAAATTGAGCTATCTGTGATATTAAAGTCAATTATACTCCAATAGTTGTGAACCTTATTCCACTGATATTGACTTATCTGTTATATTGATGTGACTTA
Organism: Ostrea denselamellosa; assembly: GCA_024699665.1. Lineage (NCBI taxonomy): Eukaryota > Metazoa > Mollusca > Bivalvia > Ostreida > Ostreidae > Ostrea > Ostrea denselamellosa. The sequence goes on from JAMZEH010000090.1 coordinate 131,555, forward strand.
AACTAAACTGTCTGTTCAACTCAATCTGACTACTTTGACCTATTTATTGCATTTAAGTTACATAAATTTAGTTATCTGTGATATTAAAGTCAATTGTATTCCAATATTTGTGATACTGATTCCACTAATATTAACTTATCTGTTTTATTAATGTGAATTAATCTAAACTGTCAGTTCAACTCAATCTGACTACTTTGACCTATTTATTGCATTAAAGTTATATAAATTGAGTTATCTGTGATATTAAAGCCAATTGTATTCCAATATTTATGAAGCTGATTCCACTGATATTAACTTATCTGTTATATTGATGTGACTTAAACTAAACTGTCTCTTCAACTCAATCTGACTACTTTGACCTATTTATTGCATGAAAGTTACATAAATCTAACTATCTGTGATATTAAAGCCAATCGTAGTCTTATATGTGTGAAATTGATGTCACTTATATTAACCTATCTGTTATATTGATGTGACTTAAACTGAACTGTCTCTTCACCTCAATCTGACTACTTTGACCTATTTATTGCATTAAAGTTACATAAATTGATCTATTTGTGATGTTAAAGTCAATTGTACTCCAATATTTGTGAAGCTGATTCCACTGATATTAACTTATCTGTTATATTGATGTGACTTAAACTAAACTGTCTGTTCAACTCAATCTGACTACTTTGACATATTTATTGCATGAAAGTAACATAAATTGAGCTATCTGTGATATCAAAGTCAATTGTACTCCAATATTTGTGAAGCTGATTCCACTGATATTAACTTATCTGTTATATTGATGTGACTTAAACTAAACTGTCTGTTCAACTCAATCTGACTACTTTGACCTATTTATTGCATTAAAGTTACATAAATTGATCTATTTGTGATATTAAAGTCAATTGTACTCCAATAGTTGTCAAGCTGATTCCACTCATATTACTTATCTGTTATATTGATGTGACTTAAACTAAACTGTTTTTTCAACTCAATCTGACTACTTTGACCTATTTATTGCATTAAAGTTACATAAATTGAGTTATCTGTGATATTAAAGCCAATTGAATTCCAATATTTGTGAAGCGGATTCCACTGATATTAACTTATCTGTTATATTGATGTGACTTAAACTAAACTGCCTGTTCAACTCAATCTGACTACTTTGACCTATTTATTGCATTAAAGTTACAAAAATTGAGTTATCTGTGATATTAAAGCCAATTGTATTCCAATATTTGTGAAGCGGATTCCACTGATATTAACTTATCTGTTATATTGATGTGACTTAAACTAAACTGCCTGTTCAACTCAATCTGACTACTTTGACCTATTTATTGCATTAAAGTTACAAAAATTGAGTTATCTGTGATATTAAAGCCAATTGTATTCCAATATTTGTGAAGCTGATTCCACTTATATTAACTTATCTGTTATATTGATGTGACTTAAACTAAACTGTCTGTTCAACTCAATCTGACTACTTTGACCTATTTATTGCATTAAAGTTACATAAATTGATCTATTTGTGATGTTAAAGTCAATTGTACTTCAATAGTTGTGAAGCTGATTCCACTCATATTAACTTATCTGTTATATTGATGTGACTTAAACTAAACTGCCTGTTCAACTCAATCTGACTACTTTGACCAATTTATTGCATGAAAGTTACGTAAATTGAGCTATCTGTGATATTGAAGTCAATTGTACTCCAATATTTGTGAAGCTGATTCCACTTATATTAACTTATCTGATATATTGATGTGACTTAAACTAAACTGTCTGTTCAACTCAATCTGACTACTTTGACCTATTTATTGCATTAAAGTTACATAAATTGAGGTATCTGTGATGTTAAAGTCAAATGTACCCCAATAGTTGTGAAGCTGATTCCACTGATATTAACTTATCTGTTATATTGATGTGACTTAAACTAAACTGTCTGTTCAACTCAATCTGATTACTTTGACCTATTTATTGCATTAAAGTTACATAAATTGATCTATTTGTGATATTAAAGTCAATTGTACTCCAATAGTTGTCAAGCTGATTCCACTGATATTAACTTATCTGTTATATTGATGTGACTTAAACTAAACTGTCTGTTCAACTCAATCTGACTACTTTGACCTATTTATTGCATTAAACTTACATAAATTGAGCTATCTGTGATATTAAAGTCAATTATACTCCAATAGTTGTGAACCTTATTCCACTGATATTGACTTATCTGTTATATTGATGTGACTTAAACTAAACTGTCTGTTCAACTCAATCTGACTACTTTGACCTATTTATTGCATTTAAGTTACATAAATTTAGTTATCTGTGATATTAAAGTCAATTGTATTCCAATATTTGTGATACTGATTCCACTAATATTAACTTATCTGTTTTATTAATGTGAATTAATCTAAACTGTCAGTTCAACTCAATCTGACTACTTTGACCTATTTATTGCATTAAAGTTATATAAATTGAGTTATCTGTGATATTAAAGCCAATTGTATTCCAATATTTATGAAGCTGATTCCACTGATATTAACTTATCTGTTATATTGATGTGACTTAAACTAAACTGTCTCTTCAACTCAATCTGACTACTTTGACCTATTTATTGCATGAAAGTTACATAAATCTAACTATCTGTGATATTAAAGCCAATCGTAGTCTTATATGTGTGAAATTGATGTCACTTATATTAACCTATCTGTTATATTGATGTGACTTAAACTGAACTGTCTCTTCACCTCAATCTGACTACTTTGACCTATTTATTGCATTAAAGTTACATAAATTGATCTATTTGTGATGTTAAAGTCAATTGTACTCCAATATTTGTGAAGCTGATTCCACTGATATTAACTTATCTGTTATATTGATGTGACTTAAACTAAACTGTCTGTTCAACTCAATCTGACTACTTTGACATATTTATTGCATGAAAGTAACATAAATTGAGCTATCTGTGATATCAAAGTCAATTGTACTCCAATATTTGTGAAGCTGATTCCACTGATATTAACTTATCTGTTATATTGATGTGACTTAAACTAAACTGTCTGTTCAACTCAATCTGACTACTTTGACCTATTTATTGCATTAAAGTTACATTAATCGAGCTATTTGTGATTTTAAAGTCAATTGTACTCCAATAGTTGTGAAGCTGATTCCACTCATATTACTTATCTGTTATATTGATGTGACTTAAACTAAACTGTTTTTTCAACTCAATCTGACTGCTTTGACCTATTTATTGCATTAAAGTTACATAAATTGAGTTATCTGTGATATTAAAGCCAATTGAATTCCAATATTTGTGAAGCGGATTCCACTGATATTAACTTATCTGTTATATTGATGTGACTTAAACTAAACTGCCTGTTCAACTCAATCTGACTACTTTGACCTATTTATTGCATTAAAGTTACAAAAATTGAGTTATCTGTGATATTAAAGCCAATTGTATTCCAATATTTGTGAAGCTGATTCCACTTATATTAACTTATCTGTTATATTGATGTGACTTAAACTAAACTGTCTGTTCAACTCAATCTGACTACTTTGACCTATTTATTGCATTAAAGTTACATAAATTGATCTATTTGTGATGTTAAAGTCAATTGTACTTCAATAGTTGTGAAGCTGATTCCACTCATATTAACTTATCTGTTATATTGATGTGACTTAAACTAAACTATCTGTTCAACTCAATCTGACTACTTTGACCAATTTATTGCATGAAAGTTACGTAAATTGAGCTATCTGTGATATTGAAGTCAATTGTACTCCAATATTTGTGAAGCTGATTCCACTTATATTAACTTATCTGATATATTGATGTGACTTAAACTAAACTGTCTGTTCAACTCAATCTGACTACTTTGACCTATTTATTGCATTTAAGTTACATAAATTGAGTTATCTGTGATATTAAAGTCAATTGAATTCCAATATTTGTGATACTGATTCCACTAATATTAACTTATCTGTTTTATTAATGTGAATTAATCTAAACTGTCTGTTCAACTCAATCTGACTACTTTGACCTATTTATTGCATTAAAGTTACATAAATTGAGTTATCTGTGATATTAAAGCCAATTGTATTCCAATATTTATGAAGCTGATTCCACTGATATTAACTTATCTGTTATATTGATGTGACTTAAACTGAACTGTCTGTTCAACTCAATCTGACTACTTTGACCTATTTATTGCATGAAAGTTACATAAATCTAACTATCTGTGATATTAAAGCCAATCGTAGTCTTATATGTGTGGAATTGATGTCACTTATATTAACCTATCTGTTATATTGATGTGACTTAAACTCAACTGTCTGTTCAACTCAATCTGACTACTTTGACCTATTTATTGCATTAAAGTTACATAAATTGATCTATTTGTGATGTTAAAGTCAATTGTACTCCAATAGTTGTGAAGCTGATTCCACTGATATTAACTTATCTGTTATATTGATGTGACTTAAACTAAACTGTCTGTTCAACTCAATCTGACTACTTTGACATATTTATTGCATGAAAGTAACATAAATTGAGCTATCTGTGATATTAAAGTCAATTGTACTCCAATATTTGTGAAGCTGATTCCACTGATATTAACTTATCTGTTATATTGATGTGACTTAAACTAAACTGTCTGTTCAACTCAATCTGACTACTTTGACCTATTTATTGCATGAAAGTTACATTAATCGAGCTATCTGTGATATTAAAGTCAATTGTACTCCAATATTTGTGAAGCTGATTCCACTGATATTAACTTATCTGTTATATTGATGTGACTTAAACTAAACTGTCTGTTCAACTCAATCTTACTACTTTGACCTATTTATTGCATTAAACTTACATAAATTGAGCTATCTGTGATATTAAAGTCAATTATACTCCAATAGTTGTGAACCTTATTCCACTGATATTGACTTATCTGTTATATTGATGTGACTTAAACTAAACTGTCTGTTCAACTCAATCTGACTACTTTGACCTATTTATTGCATTTAAGTTACATAAATTTAGTTATCTGTGATATTAAAGTCAATTGTATTCCAATATTTGTGATACTGATTCCACTAATATTAAATTATCTGTTTTATTAATGTGAATTAATCTAAACTGTCTGTTCAACTCAATCTGACTACTTTGACCTATTTATTGCATGAAAGGTACATAAATCTAACTATCTGTGATATTAAAGCCAATCGTAGTCTTATATGTGTGAAATTGATGTCACTTATATTATCCTATCTGTTATATTGATGTGACTTAAACTGAACTGTCTGTTCAACTCAATCTGACTACTTTGACCTATTTATTGCATTAAAGTTACATAAATTGAGCTATTTGTGATGTTAAAGTCAATTGTACTCCAATAGTTGTGAAGCTGATTCCACTGATATTAACTTATCTGTTATATTGATGTGACTTAAACTAAACTGTCTGTTCACCTCAATCTGACTACTTTGACCTATTTATTGCATTAAAGTTCCATAAATTGAGTTATCTGTGATATTAAAGCCAATTGAATTCCAATAGTTGTGAAGCTGATTCCACTGATATTAACTTATCTGTTATATTGATGTGACTTAAACTGAACTGTCTGTTCAACTCAATCTGACTACTTTGACCTATTTATTGCATTAAAGTTACATTAATCGAGCTATTTGTGATGTTAAAGTCAATTGTACTCCAATAGTTGTGAAGCTGATTCCACTCATATTAACTTATCTGTTATATTGATGTGACTTAAACTAAACTGCCTGTTCAACTCAATCTGACTACTTTGACCTATTTATTGCATGAAAGTTACATAAATTGAGCTATCTGTGATATTGAAGTCAATTGTACTCCAATATTTGTGAAGCTGATTCCACTTATATTAACTTATCTGTTATATTGATGTGACTTTAACTAAACTTTTCTGTTCAACTCAATCTGACTACTTTGACCTATTTATTGCATTAAAGTTACATAAATTGAGTTATTTGTGATGTTAAAGTCAATTGTACTCCAATAGTTGTGAACCTGATTCCACTGATATTAACTTATCTGTTATATTGATGTGACTTAAACTAAACTGTCTGTTCAACTCAATCTGACTACTTTGACCTAGTTATTGCATTAAAGTTACATAAATTGAGCTATTTGTGATGTTAAAGTCAATTGTACTCCAATAGTTGTCAAGCTGATTCCACTGATATTAACTTATCTGTTATATTGATGTGACTTAAACTGAACTGTCTGTTCAACTCAATCTGACTACTTTGACCTATTTATTGCATTAAAGTTACATTAATCGAGCTATTTGTGATGTTAAAGTCAATTGTATTCCAATAGTTGTGCAGCTGATTCCACTGATATTAACTTATCTGTTATATTGATGTGACTTAAACTAAACTGTCTGTTCAACTCAATCTGACTACTTTGACCTATTTATTGTATTAAAGTTACAAAAATTGAGCTATCTGTGATATTGAAGTCAATTGTACTCCAATATTTGTGAAGCTGATTCCACTTATATTAACTTATCTGATATATTGATGTGACTTAAACTAAACTGTCTGTTCAACTCAATCTGACTACTTTGACCTATTTATTGCATGAAAGTAACATAAATTGAGCTATCTGTGATATTAAAGTCAATTGTACTCCAATATTTGTGAAGCTGATTCCACTGATATTAACTTATCTGTTATATTGATGTAACTTAAACTAAACTGTCTGTTCAACTCAATCTGATTACTTTGACCTATTTATTGCATTAAAGTTACATAAATTGATCTATTTGTGATATTAAAGTCAATTGTACTCCAATAGTTGTCAAGCTGATTCCACTGATATTGACTTATCTGTTATATTGATGTGACTTAAACTAAACTGTCTGTTCAACTCAATCTGACTACTTTGACCTATTTATTGCATTAAACTTACATAAATTTAGTTATCTGTGATATTAAAGTCAATTGTATTCCAATATTTCTGATACTGATTCCACTAATATTAACTTATATGTTTTATTAATGTGAATTAATCTAAACTGTCTGTTCAACTCAATCTGACTACTTTGACCTATTTATTGCATTAAAGTTACATAAATTGAGTTATCTGTGATATTAAAGCCAATTGTATTCCAATATTTATGAAGCTGATTCCACTGATATTAACTTATCTGTTATATTGATGTGACTTAAACTAAACTGTCTGTTCAACTCAATCTGACTACTTTGACCTATTTATTGCATGAAAGTTACATAAATCTAACTATCTGTGATATTAAAGCCAATCGTAGTCTTATATGTGTGAAATTGATGTCACTTATATTAACCTATCTGTTATATTGATGTGACTTAAACTGAACTGTCTGTTCAACTCAATCTGACTACTTTGACCTATTTATTGCATTAAAGTTAAATAAATTGAGCTATTTGTGATGTTAAAGTCAATTGTACTCCAATAGTTGTGAAGCTGATTCCACTGATATTAACTTATCTGTTATATTGATGTGACTTAAACTAAACTGTCTGTTCAACTCAATCTGACTACTTTGACCTATTTATTGCATTAAAGTTCCATAAATTGAGTTATCTGTGATATTAAAGCCAATTGAATTCCAATATTTGTGAAGCTGATTCCACTGATATTAACTTATTTGTTATATTGATGTGACTTAAACTGAACTGTCTGTTCAACTCAATCTGACTACTTTGACCTATTTATTGCATTAAAGTTACATTAATCGAGCTATTTGTGATGTTAAAGTCAATTGTACTCCAATAGTTGTGAAGCTGATTCCACTCATATTAACTTATCTGTTATATTGATGTGACTTAAACTAAACTGCCTGTTCAACTCAATCTGACTACTTTGACCTATTTATTGCATGAAAGTTACATAAATTGAGCTATCTGTGATATTGAAGTCAATTGTACTCCAATATTTGTGAAGCTGATTCCACTTATATTAACTTATCTGTTATATTGATGTGACTTTAACTAAACTTTTCTGTTCAACTCAATCTGACTACTTTGACCTATTTATTGCATTAAAGTTACATAAATTGAGCTATTTGTGATGTTAAAGTCAATTGTACTCCAATAGTTGTGAAGCTGATTCCACTCATATTAACTTATCTGTTATATTGATGTGACTTAAACTAAACTGCCTGTTCAACTCAATCTGACTACTTTGACCTATTTATTGCATTAAAGTTACAAAAATTGAGTTATCTGTGATATTAAAGCCAATTGTATTCCAATATTTGTGAAGCTGATTCCACTTATATTAACTTATCTGTTATATTGATGTGACTTAAACTAAACTGTCTGTTCAACTCAATCTTACTACTTTGACCTATTTATTGCATTAAACTTACATAAATTGAGCTATCTGTGATAATAAAGTCAATTATACTCCAATAGTTGTGAACCTTATTCCACTGATATTGACTTATCTGTTATATTGATGTGACTTAAACTAAACTGTCTGTTCAACTCAATCTGACTACTTTGACCTATTTATTGCATTTAAGTTACATAAATTTAGTTATCTGGGATATTGAAGTCAATTGTATTCCAATATTTGTGATACTGATTCCACTAATATTAAATTATCTGTTTTATTAATGTGAATTAATCTAAACTGTCTGTTCAACTCAATCTGACTACTTTGACCTATTTATTGCATTAAAGTTACATAAATTGAGTTATCTGTGATATTAAAGCCAATTGTATTCCAATATTTATGAAGCTGATTCCACTGATATTAACTTATCTGTTATATTGATGTGACTTAAACTAAACTGTCTGTTCAACTCAATCTGACTACTTTGACCTATTTATTGCATGAAAGTTACATAAATCTAACTATCTGTGATATTAAAGCCAATCGTAGTTTTATATGTGTGAAATTGATGTCACTTATATTATCCTATCTGTTATATTGATGTGACTTAAACTGAACTGTCTGTTCAACTCAATCTGACTACTTTGACCTATTTATTGCATTAAAGTTACATAAATTGAGCTATTTGTGATGTTAAAATCAATTGTACTCCAATAGCTGTGAAGCTGATTCCACTGATATTAACTTATCTGTTATATTGATGTGACTTAAACTAAACTGTCTGTTCAACTCAATCTGACTACTTTGACCTAGTTATTGCATTAAAGTTACGTAAATTGAGCTATTTGTGATGTTAAAGTCAATTGTACTCCAATAGTTGTGAACCTGATTCCACTGATATTAACTTATCTGTTATATTGATGTGACTTAAACTAAACTGTCTGTTCAACTCAATCTGACTACTTTGACCTAGTTATTGCATTAAAGTTACGTAAATTGAGTTATCTGTGATATTAAAGTCAATTGTACTCCAATATTTGTGAAGCTGATTCCACTGATATTAACTTATCTGTTATATTGATGTGACTTAAACTAAACTGTCTGTTCAACAAAATCTGACTACTTTGACCTATTTATTGCATTAAAGTCACATAAATTGAGCTATTTGTGATGTTAAAGTCAATTGTACTCCAATAGTTGTCAAGCTGATTCCACTGATATTAACTTATTTGTTATATTGATGTGACTTAAACTAAACTGTCTGTTCAACTCAATCTGACTACTTTGACCTATTTATTGTATTAAAGTTACAAAAATTGAGCTATCTGTGATATTGAAGTCAATTGTACTCCAATATTTGTGAAGCTGATTCCACTTATATTAACTTATCTGATATACTGATGTGACTTAAACTAAACTGTCTGTTCAACTCAATCTGACTACTTTGACCTATTTATTGCATGAAAGTAACATAAATTGAGCTATCTGTGATATTAAAGTCAATTGTACTCCAATATTTGTGAAGCTGATTCCACTGATATTAACTTATCTGTTATATTGATGTAACTTAAACTAAACTGTCTGTTCAACTCAATCTGACTACTTTGACCTATTTATTGCATTAAAGTTACATTAATCGAGCTATTTGTGATGTTAAAGTCAATTGTACTCCAATAGTTGTGAAGCTGATTCCACTCATATTACTTATCTGTTATATTGATGTGACTTAAACTAAACTGTTTTTTCAACTCAATCTGACTACTTTGACCTATTTATTGCATTAAAGTTACATAAATTGAGTTATCTGTGATATTAAAGCCAATTGAATTCCAATATTTGTGAAGCGGATTCCACTGATATTAACTTATCTGTTATATTGATGTGACTTAAACTAAACTGCCTGTTCAACTCAATCTGACTACTTTGACCAATTTATTGCATTAAAGCTACAAAAATTGAGTTATCTGTGATATTAAAGGCAATTGTATTCCAATATTTGTGAAACTGATTCCACTTATATTAACTTATCTGTTATATTGATGTGACTTAAACTAAACTGTCTGTTCAACTCAATCTGACTACTTTGACCTATTTATTGCATTAAAGTTACATAAATTGAGCTATTTGTGATGTTAAAGTCAATTGTACTCCAATAGTTGTGAACCTGATTCCACTGATATTAACTTATCTGTTATATTGATGTGACTTAAACTAAACTGTCTGTTCAACTCAATCTGACTACTTTGACCTAGTTATTGCATTAAAGTTACGTAAATTGAGTTATCTGTGATATTAAAGTCAATTGTACTCCAATATTTGTGAAGCTGATTCCACTGATATTAACTTATCTGTTATATTGATGTGACTTAAACTAAACTGTCTGTTCAACAAAATCTGACTACTTTGACCTATTTATTGCATTAAAGTCACATAAATTGAGCTATTTGTGATGTTAAAGTCAATTGTACTCCAATAGTTGTCAAGCTGATTCCACTGATATTAACTTATTTGTTATATTGATGTGACTTAAACTAAACTGTCTGTTCAACTCAATCTGACTACTTTGACCTATTTATTGTATTAAAGTTACAAAAATTGAGCTATCTGTGATATTGAAGCCAATTGTACTCCAATATTTGTGAAGCTGATTCCACTTCTATTAACTTATCTGATATACTGATGTGACTTAAACTAAACTGTCTGTTCAACTCAATCTGACTACTTTGACCTATTTATTGCATGAAAGTAACATAAATTGAGCTATCTGTGATATTAAAGTCAATTGTACTCCAATATTTGTGAAGCTGATTCCACTGATATTAACTTATCTGTTATATTGATGTAACTTAAACTAAACTGTCTGTTCAACTCAATCTGACTACTTTGACCTATTTATTGCATTAAAGTTACATTAATCGAGCTATTTGTGATGTTAAAGTCAATTGTACTCCAATAGTTGTGAAGCTGATTCCACTCATATTACTTATCTGTTATATTGATGTGACTTAAACTAAACTGTTTTTTCAACTCAATCTGACTACTTTGACCTATTTATTGCATTAAAGTTACATAAATTGAGTTATCTGTGATATTAAAGCCAATTGAATTCCAATATTTGTGAAGCGGATTCCACTGATATTAACTTATCTGTTATATTGATGTGACTTAAACTAAACTGCCTGTTCAACTCAATCTGACTACTTTGACCAATTTATTGCATTAAAGCTACAAAAATTGAGTTATCTGTGATATTAAAGGCAATTGTATTCCAATATTTGTGAAACTGATTCCACTTATATTAACTTATCTGTTATATTGATGTGACTTAAACTAAACTGTCTGTTCAACTCAATCTGACTACTTTGACCTATTTATTGCATTAAAGTTACATAAATTGATCTATTTGTGATGTTAAAGTCAATTGTAATTCAATAGTTGTGAAGCTGATTCCACTCATATTAACTTATCTGTTATATTGATGTGACTTAAACTAAACTGTCTGTTCAACTCAATCTGACTACTTTGACCTATTTATTGCATTAAAGTTCCATAAATTGAGTTATCTGTGATATTAAAGCCAATTGAATTCCAATATTTGTGAAGCTGATTCCACTGATATTAACTTATCTGTTATATTGATGTGACTTAAACTGAACTGTCTGTTCAACTCAATCTGACTACTTTGACCTATTTATTGCATTAAAGTTACATTAATCGAGCTATTTGTGATGTTAAAGTCAATTGTACTCCAATAGTTGTGAAGCTGATTCCACTCATATTAACTTATCTGTTATATTGATGTGACTTAAACTAAACTGCCTGTTCAACTCAATCTGACTACTTTGACCTATTTATTGTATGAAAGTTACATAAATTGAGCTATCTGTGATATTGAAGTCAATTGTACTCCAATATTTGTGAAGCTGATTCCACTTATATTAACTTATCTGTTATATTGATGTGACTTTAACTAAACTTTTCTGTTCAACTCAATCTGACTACTTTGACCTATTTATTGCATTAAAGTTACATAAATTGAGCTATTTGTGATGTTAAAGTCAATTGTACTCCAATAGTTGTGAAGCTGATTCCACTGATATTAACTTATCTGTTATATTGATGTGACTTAAACTAAACTGCCTGTTCAACTCAATCTGACTACTTTGACCTATTTATTGCATTAAAGTTACAAAAATTGAGTTATCTGTGATATTAAAGCCAATTGTATTCCAATATTTGTGAAGCTGATTCCACTTATATTAACTTATCTGTTATATTGATGTGACTTAAACTAAACTGTCTGTTCAACTCAATCTTACTACTTTGACCTATTTATTGCATTAAACTTACATAAATTGAGCTATCTGTGATAATAAAGTCAATTATACTCCAATAGTTGTGAACCTTATTCCACTGATATTGACTTATCTGTTATATTGATGTGACTTAAACTAAACTGTCTGTTCAACTCAATCTGACTACTTTGACCTATTTATTGCATTTAAGTTACATAAATTTAGTTATCTGGGATATTAAAGTCAATTGTATTCCAATATTTGTGATACTGATTCCACTAATATTAAATTATCTGTTTTATTAATGTGAATTAATCTAAACTGTCTGTTCAACTCAATCTGACTACTTTGACCTATTTATTGCATTAAAGTTACATAAATTGAGTTATCTGTGATATTAAAGCCAATTGTATTCCAATATTTATGAAGCTGATTCCACTGATATTAACTTATCTGTTATATTGATGTGACTTAAACTAAACTGTCTGTTCAACTCAATCTGACTACTTTGACCTATTTATTGCATGAAAGTTACATAAATCTAACTATCTGTGATATTAAAGCCAATCGTAGTCTTATATGTGTGAAATTGATGTCACTTATATTATCCTATCTGTTATATTGATGTGACTTAAACTAAACTGTCTGTTCAACTCAATCTGACTACTTTGACCTATTTATTGCATTAAAGTTACATTAATCGAGCTATTTGTGATGTTAAAGTCAATTGTACTCCAATAGTTGTGAAGCTGATTCCACTGATATTAACTTATCTGTTATATTGATGTGACTTAAACTAAACTGCCTGTTCAACTCAATCTGACTACTTTGACCTATTTATTGCATGAAAGTTACATAAATTGAGCTATCTGTGATATTGAAGTCAATTGTACTCCAATATTTGTGAAGCTGATTCCACTTATATTAACTTATCTGTTATATTGATGTGACTTTAACTAAACTTTTCTGTTCAACTCAATCTGACTACTTTGACCTATTTATTGCATTAAAGTTACATAAATTGAGCTATTTGTGATGTTAAAGTCAATTGTACTCCAATAGTTGTGAAGCTGATTCCACTTATATTAACTTATCTGTTATATTGATGTGACTTAAACTAAACTGTCTGTTCAACTCAATCTGACTACTTTGACCTAGTTATTGCATTAAAGTTACGTAAATTGAGTTATCTGTGATATTAAAGTCAATTGTACTCCAATATTTGTGAAGCTGATTCCACTGATATTAACTTATTTGTTATATTGATGTGACTTAAACTAAACTGTCTGTTCAACTCAATCTGACTACTTTGACCTATTTATTGCATTTAAGTTACATAAATTTAGTTATCTGGGATATTAAAGTCAATTGTATTCCAATATTTGTGATACTGATTCCACTAATATTAAATTATCTGTTTTATTAATGTGAATTAATCTAAACTGTCTGTTCAACTCAATCTGACTACTTTGACCTATTTATTGCATTAAAGTTACATAAATTGAGTTATCTGTGATATTAAAGCCAATTGTATTCCAATATTTATGAAGCTGATTCCACTGATATTAACTTATCTGTTATATTGATGTGACTTAAACTAAACTGTCTGTTCAACTCAATCTGACTACTTTGACCTATTTATTGCATGAAAGTTACATAAATCTAACTATCTGTGATATTAAAGCCAATCGTAGTCTTATATGTGTGAAATTGATGTCACTTATATTATCCTATCTGTTATATTGATGTGACTTAAACTAAACTGTCTGTTCAACTCAATCTGACTACTTTGACCTATTTATTGCATTAAAGTTACATTAATCGAGCTATTTGTGATGTTAAAGTCAATTGTACTCCAATAGTTGTGAAGCTGATTCCACTCATATTAACTTATCTGTTATATTGATGTGACTTAAACTAAACTGCCTGTTCAACTCAATCTGACTACTTTGACCTATTTATTGCATGAAAGTTACATAAATTGAGCTATCTGTGATATTGAAGTCAATTGTACTCCAATATTTGTGAAGCTGATTCCACTTATATTAACTTATCTGTTATATTGATGTGACTTTAACTAAACTTTTCTGTTCAACTCAATCTGACTACTTTGACCTATTTATTGCATTAAAGTTACATAAATTGAGCTATTTGTGATGTTAAAGTCAATTGTACTCCAATAGTTGTGAACCTGATTCCACTGATATTAACTTATCTGTTATATTGATGTGACTTAAACTAAACTGTCTGTTCAACTCAATCTGACTACTTTGACCTAGTTATTGCATTAAAGTTACGTAAATTGAGTTATCTGTGATATTAAAGTCAATTGTACTCCAATATTTGTGAAGCTGATTCCACTGATATTAACTTATCTGTTATATTGATGTGACTTAAACTAAACTGTCTGTTCAACAAAATCTGACTACTTTGACCTATTTATTGCATTAAAGTCACATAAATTGAGCTATTTGTGATGTTAAAGTCAATTGTACTCCAATAGTTGTCAAGCTGATTCCACTGATATTAACTTATTTGTTATATTGATGTGACTTAAACTAAACTGTCTGTTCAACTCAATCTGACTACTTTGACCTATTTATTGTATTAAAGTTACAAAAATTGAGCTATCTGTGATATTGAAGTCAATTGTACTCCAATATTTGTGAAGCTGATTCCACTTATATTAACTTATCTGATATACTGATGTGACTTAAACTAAACTGTCTGTTCAACTCAATCTGACTACTTTGACCTATTTATTGCATGAAAGTAACATAAATTGAGCTATCTGTGATATTAAAGTCAATTGTACTCCAATATTTGTGAAGCTGATTCCACTGATATTAACTTATCTGTTATATTGATGTAACTTAAACTAAACTGTCTGTTCAACTCAATCTGACTACTTTGACCTATTTATTGCATTAAAGTTACATTAATCGAGCTATTTGTGATGTTAAAGTCAATTGTACTCCAATAGTTGTGAAGCTGATTCCACTCATATTACTTATCTGTTATATTAATGTGACTTAAACTAAACTGTTTTTTCAACTCAATCTGACTACTTTGACCTATTTATTGCATTAAAGTTACATAAATTGAGTTATCTGTGATATTAAAGCCAATTGAATTCCAATATTTGTGAAGCGGATTCCACTGATATTAACTTATCTGTTATATTGATGTGACTTAAACTAAACTGCCTGTTCAACTCAATCTGACTACATTGACCAATTTATTGCATTAAAGCTACAAAAATTGAGTTATCTGTGATATTAAAGGCAATTGTATTCCAATATTTGTGAAACTGATTCCACTTATATTAACTTATCTGTTATATTGATGTGACTTAAACTAAACTGTCTGTTCAACTCAATCTGACTACTTTGACCTATTTATTGCATTAAAGTTACATAAATTGATCTATTTGTGATGTTAAAGTCAATTGTAATTCAATAGTTGTGAAGCTGATTCCACTCATATTAACTTATCTGTTATATTGATGTGACTTAAACTAAACTGCCTGTTCAACTCAATCTGACTACTTTGACCAATTTATTGCATGAAAGTTACGTAAATTGAGCTATCTGTGATATTGAAGTCAATTGTACTCCAATATTTGTGAAGCTGATTCCACTTATATTAACTTATCTGATATATTGATGTGACTTAAACTAAACTGTCTGTTCAACTCAATCTGACTACTTTGACCTATTTATTGCATTAAAGTTACGTAAATTGAGCTATCTGTGATATTGAAGTCAATTGTACTCCAATATTTGTGAAGCTGATTCCACTTATATTAACTTATCTGATATATTGATGTGACTTAAACTAAACTGTCTGTTCAACTCAATCTGACTACTTTGACCTATTTATTGCATTAAAGTTACATAAATTGAGGTATCTGTGATGTTAAAGTCAAATGTGCCCCAATAGTTGTGAAGCTGATTCCACTGATATTAACTTATCTGTTATATTGATGTGACTTAAACTAAACTGTCTGTTCAACTCAATCTGACTACTTTGACCTATTTATTGCATTAAAGTTACATAAATTGATCTATTTGTGATATTAAAGTCAATTGTACTCCAATAGTTGTCAAGCTGATTCCACTGATATTGACTTATCTGTTATATTGATGTGACTTAAACTAAACTGTCTGTTCAACTCAATCTGACTACTTTGACCTATTTATTGCATTTAAGTTACATAAATTTAGTTATCTGTGATATTAAAGTCAATTGTATTCCAATATTTGTGATACTGATTCCACTAATATTAACTTATATGTTTTATTAATGTGAATTAATCTAAACTGTCTGTTCAACTCAATCTGACTACTTTGACCTATTTATTGCATTAAAGTTACATAAATTGAGTTATCTGTGATATTAAAGCCAATTGAATTCCAATATTTGTGAAGCTGATTCCACTGATATTAACTTATCTGTTATATTGATGTGACTTAAACTGAACTGTCTGTTCAACTCAATCTGACTACTTTGACCTATTTATTGCATTAAAGTTACATAAATTGAACTATTTGTGATATTAAAGCCAATTGAATTCCAATATTTGTGAAGCTGATTCCACTGATATTAACTTATCTGTTATATTGATGTGACTTAAACTGAACTGTCTGTTCAACTCAATCTGACTACTTTGACCTATTTATTGCATTAAAATTACATTAATCGAGCTATTTGTGATGTTAAAGTCAATTGTACTCCAATAGTTGTGAAGCTGATTCCACTCATATTAACTTATCTGTTATATAGATGTGACTTAAACTAAACTGCCTGTTCAACTCAATCTGACTACTTTGACCTATTTATTGCATGAAAGTTACATAAATTGAGCTATCTGTGATATTGAAGTCAATTGTACTCCAATATTTGTGAAGCTGATTCCACTGATATTAACTTATCTGTTATATTGATGTGACTTAAACTAAACTGTCTGTTCAACTCAATCTGACTACTTTGACCTATTTATTGTATTAAAGTTACAAAAATTGAGCTATCTGTGATATTGAAGTCAATTGTACTCCAATATTTGTGAAGCTGATTCCACTTATATTAACTTATCTGATATATTGATGTGACTTAAACTAAACTGTCTGTTCAACTCAATCTGACTACTTTGACCTATTTATTGCATGAAAGTAACATAAATTGAGCTATCTGTGATATTAAAGTCAATTGTACTCCAATATTTGTGAAGCTGATTCCACTGATATTAACTTATCTGTTATATTGATGTAACTTAAACTAAACTGTCTGTTCAACTCAATCTGACTACTTTGACCTATTTATTGCATTAAAGTTACATAAATTGAGTTATCTGTGATGTTAAAGTCAATTGTACTCCAATAGTTGTCAAGCTGATTCCACTGATATTAACTTATTTGTTATATTGATGTGACTTAAACTAAACTGTCTGTTCAACTCAATCTGACTACTTTGACCTATTTATTGTATTAAAGTTACAAAAATTGAGCTATCTGTGATATTGAAGTCAATTGTACTCCAATAGTTGTCAAGCTGATTCCACTGATATTAACTTATCTGTTATATTGATGTGACTTAAACTAAACTGTCTGTTCAACTCAATCTGACTACTTTGACCTATTTATTGCATTAAAGTCACATAAATTGAGCTATTTGTGATGTTAAAGTCAATTGTACTCCAATAGTTGTCAAGCTGATTCCACTGATATTAACTTATTTGTTATATTGATGTGACTTAAACTAAACTGTCTGTTCAACTCAATCTGACTACTTTGACCTATTTATTGCATTAAAGTTACAAAAATTGAGCTATCTGTGATATTGAAGTCAATTGTACTCCAATATTTGTGAAGCTGATTCCACTTATATTAACTTATCTGATATATTGATGTGACTTAAACTAAACTGTCTGTTCAACTCAATCTGACTACTTTGACCTATTTATTGCATGAAAGTAACATAAATTGAGCTATCTGTGATATTAAAGTCAATTGTACTCCAATATTTGTGAAGCTGATTCCACTGATATTAACTTATCTGTTATATTGATGTAACTTAAACTAAACTGTCTATTCAACTCAATCTGACTACTTTGACCTATTTATTGCATTAAAGTTACATTAATCGAGCTATTTGTGATGTTAAAGTCAATTGTACTCCAATAGTTGTGCAGCTGATTCCACTCATATTACTTATCTGTTATATTGATGTGACTTAAACTAAACTGTTTTTTCAACTCAATCTGACTACTTTGACCTATTTATTGCATTAAAGTTACATAAATTGAGTTATCTGTGATGTTAAAGTCAATTGTACTCCAATAGTTGTCAAGCTGATTCCACTGATATTAACTTATTTGTTATATTGATGTGACTTAAACTAAACTGTCTGTTCAACTCAATCTGACTACTTTGACCTATTTATTGTATTAAAGTTACAAAAATTGAGCTATCTGTGATATTGAAGTCAATTGTACTCCAATAGTTGTCAAGCTGATTCCACTGATATTAACTTATTTGTTATATTGATGTGACTTAAACTAAACTGTCTGTTCAATTCAATCTGACTACTTTGACCTATTTATTGCATTAAAGTTACATAAATTGAGGTATCTGTGATGTTAAAGTCAAATGTACCCCAATAGTTGTGAAGCTGATTCCACTGATATTAACTTATCTGTTATATTGATGTGACTTAAACTAAACTGTCTGTTCAACTCAATCTGATTACTTTGACCTATTTATTGCATTAAAGTTACATAAATTGATCTATTTGTGATATTAAAGTCAATTGTACTCCAATAGTTGTCAAGCTGATTCCACTGATATTGACTTATCTGTTATATTGATGTGACTTAAACTAAACTGTCTGTTCAACTCAATCTGACTACTTTGACCTATTTATTGCATTTAAGTTACATAAATTTAGTTATCTGTGATATTAAAGTCAATTGTATTCCAATATTTGTGATACTGATTCCACTAATATTAACTTATATGTTTTATTAATGTGAATTAATCTAAACTGTCTGTTCAACTCAATCTGACTACTTTGACCTATTTATTGCATTAAAGTTACATAAATTGAGTTATCTGTGATATTAAAGCCAATTGTATTCCAATATTTATGAAGCTGATTCCACTGATATTAACTTATCTGTTATATTGATGTGACTTAAACTAAACTGTCTGTTCAACTCAATCTGACTACTTTGACCTATTTATTGCATTAAAGTTACATTAATCGAGCTATTTGTGATGTTAAAGTCAATTGTACTCCAATAGTTGTGCAGCTGATTCCACTCATATTACTTATCTGTTATATTGATGTGACTTAAACTAAACTGTTTTTTCAACTCAATCTGACTACTTTGACCTATTTATTGCATTAAAGTTACATAAATTGAGTTATCTGTGATGTTAAAGTCAATTGTACTCCAATAGTTGTCAAGCTGATTCCACTGATATTAACTTATTTGTTATATTGATGTGACTTAAACTAAACTGTCTGTTCAACTCAATCTGACTACTTTGACCTATTTATTGTATTAAAGTTACAAAAATTGAGCTATCTGTGATATTGAAGTCAATTGTACTCCAATAGTTGTCAAGCTGATTCCACTGATATTAACTTATTTGTTATATTGATGTGACTTAAACTAAACTGTCTGTTCAATTCAATCTGACTACTTTGACCTATTTATTGCATTAAAGTTACATAAATTGAGGTATCTGTGATGTTAAAGTCAAATGTACCCCAATAGTTGTGAAGCTGATTCCACTGATATTAACTTATCTGTTATATTGATGTGACTTAAACTAAACTGTCTGTTCAACTCAATCTGACTACTTTGACCTATTTATTGCATGGAAGTTACATAAATTGAGCTATCTGTGATATTGAAGTCAATTGTACTCCAATATTTGTGAAGCTGATTCCACTGATATTAACTTATCTCTTATATTGATGTGACTTTAACTAAACTTTTCTGTTCAACTCAATCTGACTACTTTGACCTATTTATTGCATTAAAGTTACATAAATTGAGCTATTTGTGATGTTAAAGTCAATTGTACTCCAATAGTTGTGAAACTGATTCCACTGATATTAACTTATCTGTTATATTGATGTGACTTAAACTAAACTGTCTGTTCAACTCAATCTGACTACTTTGTCCTAGTTATTGCATTAAAGTTACATAAATTGAGTTATCTGTGATATTAAAGACAATTGTACTCAAATATTTGTGAAGCTGATTCCACTGATATTAACTTATCTGTTATATTGATGTGACTTAAACTAAACTGTCTGTTCAACAAAATCTGACTACTTTGACCTATATATTGCATTAAAGTCACATAAATTGAGCTATTTGTGATGTTAAAGTCAATTGCACTCCAATAGTTGTCAAGCTGATTCCACTGATATTAACTTATTTGTTATATTGATGTGACTTAAACTAAACTGTCTGTTCAACTCAATCTGACTACTTTGACCTATTTATTGTATTAAAGTTACAAAAATTGAGTTATCTGTGATATTAAAGGCAATTGTATTCCAATATTTGTGAAGCTGATTCCACTTATATTAACTTATGTGTTATATTGATGTGACTTAAACTAAACTGTCTGTTCAACTCAATCTGACTACTTTGACCTATTTATTGCATTAAACTTACATAAATTGAGCTATCTGTGATATTAAAGTCAATTATACTCCAATAGTTGTGAACCTTATTCCACTGATATTGACTTATCTGTTATATTGATGTGACTTAAACTAAACTGTCTGTTCAACTCAATCTGACTACTTTGACCTATTTATTGCATTTAAGTTACATAAATTTAGTTATCTGTGATATTAAAGTCAATTGTATTCCAATATTTGTGATACTGATTCCACTAATATTAAATTATCTGTTTTATTAATGTGAATTAATCTAAACTGTCTGTTCAACACAATCTGACTACTTTGACCTATTTATTGCATTAAAGTTACATAAATTGAGTTATCTGTGATATTAAAGCCAATTGTATTCCAATATTTATGAAGCTGATTCCACTGATATTAACTTATCTGTTATATTGATGTGACTTAAACTAAACTGTCTGTTCAACTCAATCTGACTACTTTGACCTATTTATTGCATGAAAGTTACATAAATCTAACTATCTGTGATATTAAAGCCAATCGTAGTCTTATATGTGTGAAATTGATGTCACTTATATTATCCTATCTGTTATATTGATGTGACTTAAACTGAACTGTCTGTTCAACTCAATCTGACTACTTTGACCTATTTATTGCATTAAAGTTACATAAATTGAGCTATTTGTGATGTTAAAGTCAATTGTACTCCAATAGTTGTGAAGCTGATTCCACTGATATTAACTTATCTGTTATATTGATGTGACTTAAACTAAACTGTCTGTTCAACTCAATCTGACTACTTTGACCTATTTATTGCATTTAAGTTACATAAATTTAGTTATCTGTGATATTAAAGTCAATTGTATTCCAATATTTGTGATACTGATTCCACTAATATTAACTTATATGTTTTATTAATGTGAATTAATCTAAACTGTCTGTTCAACTCAATCTGACTACTTTGACCTATTTATTGCATTAAAGTTACATAAATTGAGTTATCTGTGATATTAAAGCCAATTGTATTCCAATATTTATGAAGCTGATTCCACTGATATTAACTTATCTGTTATATTGATGTGACTTAAACTAAACTGTCTGTTCAACTCAATCTGACTACTTTGACCTATTTATTGCATGAAAGTTACATAAATTGAGCTATCTGTGATATTGAAGTCAATTGTACTCCAATATTTGTGAAGCTGATTCCACTGATATTAACTTATCTCTTATATTGATGTGACTTTAACTAAACTTTTCTGTTCAACTCAATCTGACTACTTTGACCTATTTATTGCATTAAAGTTACATAAATTGAGCTATTTGTGATGTTAAAGTCAATTGTACTCCAATAGTTGTGAAGCTGATTCCACTGATATTAACTTATCTGTTATATTGATGTGACTTAAACTAAACTGTCTGTTCAACTCAATCTGACTACTTTGACCTATTTATTGCATTAAAGTTCCATAAATTGAGTTATCTGTGATATTAAAGCCAATTGAATTCCAATATTTGTGAAGCTGATTCCACTGATATTAACTTATCTGTTATATTGATGTGACTTAAACTGAACTGTCTGTTCAACTCAATCTGACTACTTTGACCTATTTATTGCATTAAAGTTACATTAATCGAGCTATTTGTGATGTTAAAGTCAATTGTACTCCAATAGTTGTGAAGCTGATTCCACTCATATTAACTTATCTGTTATATTGATGTGACTTAAACTAAACTGCCTGTTCAACTCAATCTGACTACTTTGACCTATTTATTGCATGAAAGTTACATAAATTGAGCTATCTGTGATATTGAAGTCAATTGTACTCCAATATTTGTGAAGCTGATTCCACTTATATTAACTTATCTGTTATATTGATGTGACTTTAACTAAACTTTTCTGTTCAACTCAATCTGACTACTTTGACCTATTTATTGCATTAAAGTTACATAAATTGAGCTATTTGTGATGTTAAAGTCAATTGTACTCCAATAGTTGTGAACCTGATTCCACTGATATTAACTTATCTGTTATATTGATGTGACTTAAACTAAACTGTCTGTTCAACTCAATCTGACTACTTTGACCTAGTTATTGCATTAAAGTTACGTAAATTGAGTTATCTGTGATATTAAAGTCAATTGTACTCCAATATTTGTGAAGCTGATTCCACTGATATTAACTTATCTGTTATATTGATTTGACTTAAACTAAACTGTCTGTTCAACAAAATCTGACTACTTTGACCTATTTATTGCATTAAAGTTACATAAATTGAGCTATTTGTGATGTTAAAGTCAATTGTACTCCAATAGTTGTCAAGCTGATTCCACTGATATTAACTTATCTGTTATATTGATGTGACTTAAACTGAACTGTCTGTTCAACTCAATCTGACTACTTTGACCTATTTATTGCATTAAAGTTACATTAATCGAGCTATTTGTGATGTTAAAGTCAATTGTATTCCAATAGTTGTGAAGCTGATTCCACTCATATTAACTTATCTGTTATATTGATGTGAGTTAAACTAAACTGCCTGTTCAACTCAATCTGACTACTTTGACCTATTTATTGCATGAAAGTTACATAAATTGAGCTATCTGTGATATTGAAGTCAGTTGTACTCCAATATTTGTGAAGCTGATTCCACTTATATTAACTTATCTGTTATATTGATGTGACTTTAACTAAACTTTTCTGTTCAACTCAATCTGACTACTTTGACCTAGTTATTGCATTAAAGTTACGTAAATTGAGTTATCTGTGATATTAAAGTCAATTGTACTCCAATATTTGTGAAGCTGATTCCACTGATATTAACTTATCTGTTATATTGATGTGACTTAAACTAAACTGTCTGTTCAACAAAATCTGACTACTTTGACCTATTTATTGCATTAAAGTCACATAAATTGAGCTATTTGTGATGTTAAAGTCAATTGTACTCCAATAGTTGTCAAGCTGATTCCACTGATATTAACTTATTTGTTATATTGATGTGACTTAAACTAAACTGTCTGTTCAACTCAATCTGACTACTTTGACCTATTTATTGTATTAAAGTTACAAAAATTGAGCTATCTGTGATATTGAAGTCAATTGTACTCCAATATTTGTGAAGCTGATTCCACTTATATTAACTTATCTGATATATTGATGTGACTTAAACTAAACTGTCTGTTCAACTCAATCTGACTACTTTGACCTATTTATTGCATGAAAGTAACATAAATTGAGCTATCTGTGATATTAAAGTCAATTGTACTCCAATATTTGTGAAGCTGATTCCACTGATATTAACTTATCTGTTATATTGATGTAACTTAAACTAAACTGTCTGTTCAACTCAATCTGACTACTTTGACCTATTTATTGCATTAAAGTTACATTAATCGAGCTATTTGTGATGTTAAAGTCAATTGTACTCCAATAGTTGTGAAGCTGATTCCACTGATATTAACTTATCTAATATATTGATGTGACTTAAACTAAACTGCCTGTTCAACTCAATCTTACTACTTTGACCTATTTATTGCATTAAAGTTACAAAAATTGAGTTATCTGTGATATTAAAGCCAATTGTATTCCAATATTTGTGAAGCTGATTCCACTTATATTAACTTATCTGTTATATTGATGTGACTTAAACTAAACTGTCTGTTCAACTCAATCTGACTACTTTGACCTATTTATTGTATTAAACTTACATAAATTGAGCTATCTGTGATATTAAAGTCAATTGTACTCCAATATTTGTGAACCTTATTCCACTGATATTAACTTATCTGTTATATTGATGTAACTTAAACTAAACTGTCTGTTCAACTCAATCTGACTACTTTGACCTATTTATTGCATTAAAGTTACATTAATCGAGCTATTTGTGATGTTAAAGTCAATTGTACTCCAATAGTTGTGAAGCTGATTCCACTCATATTACTTATCTGTTATATTGATGTGACTTAAACTAAACTGCCTGTTCAACTCAATCTGACTACTTTGACCTATTTATTGCATGAAAGTTACATAAATTGAGCTATCTGTGATATTGAAGTCAGTTGTACTCCAATATTTGTGAAGCTGATTCCACTTATATTAACTTATCTGTTATATTGATGTGACTTTAACTAAACTTTTCTGTTCAACTCAATCTGACTACTTTGACCTAGTTATTGCATTAAAGTTACGTAAATTGAGTTATCTGTGATATTAAAGTCAATTGTACTCCAATATTTGTGAAGCTGATTCCACTGATATTAACTTATCTGTTATATTGATATGACTTAAACTAAACTGTCTGTTCAACAAAATCTGACTACTTTGACCTATTTATTGCATTAAAGTCACATAAATTGAGCTATTTGTGATGTTAAAGTCAATTGTACTCCAATAGTTGTCAAGCTGATTCCACTGATATTAACTTATTTGTTATATTGATGTGACTTAAACTAAACTGTCTGTTCAACTCAATCTGACTACTTTGACCTATTTATTGTATTAAAGTTACAAAAATTGAGCTATCTGTGATATTGAAGTCAATTGTACTCCAATATTTGTGAAGCTGATTCCACTTATATTAACTTATCTGATATATTGATGTGACTTTAACTAAACTTTTCTGTTCAACTCAATCTGACTACTTTGACCTATTTATTGCATTAAAGTTACATAAATTGAGCTATTTGTGATGTTAAAGTCAATTGTACTCCAATAGTTGTGAACCTGATTCTACTGATATTAACTTATCTGTTATATTGATGTGACTTAAACTAAACTGCCTGTTCAACTCAATCTGACTACTTTGACCTATTTATTGCATTAAAGTTACAAAAATTGAGTTATCTGTGATATTAAAGCCAATTGTATTCCAATATTTGTGAAGCTGATTCCACTTATATTAACTTATCTGTTATATTGATGTGACTTAAACTAAACTGTCTGTTCAACTCAATCTGACTACTTTGACCTATTTATTGCATTAAACTTACATAAATTGAGCTATCTGTGATATTAAAGTCAATTATACTCCAATAGTTGTGAACCTTATTCCACTGATATTGACTTATCTGTTATATTGATATGACTTAAACTAAACTGTCTGTTCAACTCAATCTGACTACTTTGACCTATTTATTGCATTTAAGTTACATAAATTTAGTTATCTGTGATATTAAAGTCAATTGTATTCCAATATTTGTGATACTGATTCCACTAATATTAAATTATATGTTTTATTAATGTGAATTAATCTAAACTGTCTGTTCAACACAATCGGACTACTTTGACCTATTTATTGCATTAAAGTTACATAAATTGAGTTATCTGTGATATTAAAGCCAATTGTATTCCAATATTTATGAAGCTGATTCCACTGATATTAACTTATCTGTTATATTGATGTGACTTAAACTATACTGTCTGTTCAACTCAATCTGACTACTTTGACCTATTTATTGCATGAAAGTTACATAAATCTAACTATCTGTGATATTAAAGCCAATCGTAGTCTTATATGTGTGAAATTGATGTCACTTATATTATCCTATCTGTTATATTGATGTGACTTAAACTGAACTGTCTGTTCAACTCAATCTGACTACTTTGACCTATTTATTGCATTAAAGTTACATAAATTGAGTTATCTGTGATGTTAAAGTCAATTGTACTCCAATAGTTGTCAAGCTGATTCCACTGATATTAACTTATTTGTTATATTGATGTGACTTAAACTAAACTGTCTGTTCAACTCAATCTGACTACTTTGACCTATTTATTGTATTAAAGTTACAAAAATTGAGCTATCTGTGATATTGAAGTCAATTGTACTCCAATAGTTGTCAAGCTGATTCCACTGATATTAACTTATCTGTTATATTGATGTGACTTAAACTAAACTGTCTGTTCAACTCAATCTGACTACTTTGACCTATTTATTGCATTAAAGTCACATAAATTGAGCTATTTGTGATGTTAAAGTCAATTGTACTCCAATAGTTGTCAAGCTGATTCCACTGATATTAACTTATTTGTTATATTGATGTGACTTAAACTAAACTGTCTGTTCAACTCAATCTGACTACTTTGACCTATTTATTGCATTAAAGTTACAAAAATTGAGCTATCTGTGATATTGAAGTCAATTGTACTCCAATATTTGTGAAGCTGATTCCACTTATATTAACTTATCTGATATATTGATGTGACTTAAACTAAACTGTCTGTTCAACTCAATCTGACTACTTTGACCTATTTATTGCATGAAAGTAACATAAATTGAGCTATCTGTGATATTAAAGTCAATTGTACTCCAATATTTGTGAAGCTGATTCCACTGATATTAACTTATCTGTTATATTGATGTAACTTAAACTAAACTGTCTATTCAACTCAATCTGACTACTTTGACCTATTTATTGCATTAAAGTTACATTAATCGAGCTATTTGTGATGTTAAAGTCAATTGTACTCCAATAGTTGTGCAGCTGATTCCACTCATATTACTTATCTGTTATATTGATGTGACTTAAACTAAACTGTTTTTTCAACTCAATCTGACTACTTTGACCTATTTATTGCATTAAAGTTACATAAATTGAGTTATCTGTGATGTTAAAGTCAATTGTACTCCAATAGTTGTCAAGCTGATTCCACTGATATTAACTTATTTGTTATATTGATGTGACTTAAACTAAACTGTCTGTTCAACTCAATCTGACTACTTTGACCTATTTATTGTATTAAAGTTACAAAAATTGAGCTATCTGTGATATTGAAGTCAATTGTACTCCAATAGTTGTCAAGCTGATTCCACTGATATTAACTTATTTGTTATATTGATGTGACTTAAACTAAACTGTCTGTTCAATTCAATCTGACTACTTTGACCTATTTATTGCATTAAAGTTACATAAATTGAGGTATCTGTGATGTTAAAGTCAAATGTACCCCAATAGTTGTGAAGCTGATTCCACTGATATTAACTTATCTGTTATATTGATGTGACTTAAACTAAACTGTCTGTTCAACTCAATCTGATTACTTTGACCTATTTATTGCATTAAAGTTACATAAATTGATCTATTTGTGATATTAAAGTCAATTGTACTCCAATAGTTGTCAAGCTGATTCCACTGATATTGACTTATCTGTTATATTGATGTGACTTAAACTAAACTGTCTGTTCAACTCAATCTGACTACTTTGACCTATTTATTGCATTTAAGTTACATAAATTTAGTTATCTGTGATATTAAAGTCAATTGTATTCCAATATTTGTGATACTGATTCCACTAATATTAACTTATATGTTTTATTAATGTGAATTAATCTAAACTGTCTGTTCAACTCAATCTGACTACTTTGACCTATTTATTGCATTAAAGTTACATAAATTGAGTTATCTGTGATATTAAAGCCAATTGTATTCCAATATTTATGAAGCTGATTCCACTGATATTAACTTATCTGTTATATTGATGTGACTTAAACTAAACTGTCTGTTCAACTCAATCTGACTACTTTGACCTATTTATTGCATGAAAGTTACATAAATTGAGCTATCTGTGATATTGAAGTCAATTGTACTCCAATATTTGTGAAGCTGATTCCACTGATATTAACTTATCTCTTATATTGATGTGACTTTAACTAAACTTTTCTGTTCAACTCAATCTGACTACTTTGACCTATTTATTGCATTAAAGTTACATAAATTGAGCTATTTGTGATGTTAAAGTCAATTGTACTCCAATAGTTGTGAAACTGATTCCACTGATATTAACTTATCTGTTATATTGATGTGACTTAAAGTAAACTGTCTGTTCAACTCAATCTGACTACTTTGTCCTAGTTATTGCATTAAAGTTACATAAATTGAGTTATCTGTGATATTAAAGACAATTGTACTCAAATATTTGTGAAGCTGATTCCACTGATATTAACATTATCTGTTATATTGATGTGACTTAAACTAAACTGTCTGTTCAACAAAATCTGACTACTTTGACCTATATATTGCATTAAAGTCACATAAATTGAGCTATTTGTGATGTTAAAGTCAATTGCACTCCAATAGTTGTCAAGCTGATTCCACTGATATTAACTTATTTGTTATATTGATGTGACTTAAACTAAACTGTCTGTTCAACTCAATCTGACTACTTTGACCTATTTATTGTATTAAAGTTACAAAAATTGAGTTATCTGTGATATTAAAGGCAATTGTATTCCAATATTTGTGAAGCTGATTCCACTTATATTAACTTATCTGTTATATTGATGTGACTTAAACTAAACTGTCTGTTCAACTCAATCTGACTACTTTGACCTATTTATTGCATTAAAGTTACATAAATTGATCTATTTGTGATGTTAAAGTCAATTGTACTCCAATAGTTGTGAAGGTGATTCCACTCATATTAACTTATGTGTTATATTGATGTGACTTAAACTAAACTGTCTGTTCAACTCAATCTGACTACTTTGACCTATTTATTGCATTAAACTTACATAAATTGAGCTATCTGTGATATTAAAGTCAATTATACTCCAATAGTTGTGAACCTTATTCCACTGATATTGACTTATCTGTTATATTGATGTGACTTAAACTAAACTGTCTGTTCAACTCAATCTGACTACTTTGACCTATTTATTGCATTTAAGTTACATAAATTTAGTTATCTGTGATATTAAAGTCAATTGTATTCCAATATTTGTGATACTGATTCCACTAATATTAAATTATCTGTTTTATTAATGTGAATTAATCTAAACTGTCTGTTCAACACAATCTGACTACTTTGACCTATTTATTGCATTAAAGTTACATAAATTGAGTTATCTGTGATATTAAAGCCAATTGTATTCCAATATTTATGAAGCTGATTCCACTCATATTAACTTATCTGTTATATTGATGTGACTTAAACTAAACTGTCTGTTCAACTCAATCTGACTACTTTGACCTATTTATTGCATGAAAGTTACATAAATCTAACTATCTGTGATATTAAAGCCAATCGTAGTCTTATATGTGTGAAATTGATGTCACTTATATTATCCTATCTGTTATATTGATGTGACTTAAACTGAACTGTCTGTTCAACTCAATCTGACTACTTTGACCTATTTATTGCATTAAAGTTACATAAATTGAGCTATTTGTGATGTTAAAGTCAATTGTACTCCAATAGTTGTGAAGCTGATTCCACTGATATTAACTTATCTGTTATATTGATGTGACTTAAACTAAACTGTCTGTTCAACTCAATCTGACTACTTTGACCTATTTATTGCATTAAAGTTCCATAAATTGAGTTATCTGTGATATTAAAGCCAATTGAATTCCAATATTTGTGAAGCTGATTCCACTGATATTAACTTATCTGTTATATTGATGTGACTTAAACTGAACTGTCTGTTCAACTCAATCTGACTACTTTGACCTATTTATTGCATTAAAGTTACATTAATCGAGCTATTTGTGATGTTAAAGTCAATTGTACTCCAATAGTTGTGAAGCTGATTCCACTCATATTAACTTATCTGTTATATTGATGTGACTTAAACTAAACTGCCTGTTCAACTCAATCTGACTACTTTGACCTATTTATTGCATGAAAGTTACATAAATTGAGCTATCTGTGATATTGAAGTCAATTGTACTCCAATATTTGTGAAGCTGATTCCACTTATATTAACTTATCTGTTATATTGATGTGACTTTAACTAAACTTTTCTGTTCAACTCAATCTGACTACTTTGACCTATTTATTGCATTAAAGTTACATAAATTGAGCTATTTGTGATGTTAAAGTCAATTGTACTCCAATAGTTGTGAAGCTGATTCCACTGATATTAACTTATCTGTTATATTGATGTGACTTAAACTAAACTGTCTGTTCAACTCAATCTGACTACTTTGACCTATTTATTGCATTAAAGTTCCATAAATTGAGTTATCTGTGATATTAAAGCCAATTGAATTCCAATATTTGTGAAGCTGATTCCACTGATATTAACTTATCTGTTATATTGATGTGACTTAAACTGAACTGTCTGTTCAACTCAATCTGACTACTTTGACCTATTTATTGCATTAAAGTTACATTAATCGAGCTATTTGTGATGTTAAAGTCAATTGTACTCCAATAGTTGTGAAGCTGATTCCACTCATATTAACTTATCTGTTATATTGATGTGACTTAAACTAAACTGCCTGTTCAACTCAATCTGACTACTTTGACCTATTTATTGCATGAAAGTTACATAAATTGAGCTATCTGTGATATTGAAGTCAATTGTACTCCAATATTTGTGAAGCTGATTCCACTTATATTAACTTATCTGTTATATTGATGTGACTTTAACTAAACTTTTCTGTTCAACTCAATCTGCCTACTTTGACCTATTTATTGCATTAAAGTTACATAAATTGAGCTATTTGTGATGTTAAAGTCAATTGTACTCCAATAGTTGTGAACCTGATTCCACTGATATTAACTTATCTGTTATATTGATGTGACTTAAACTAAACTGTCTGTTCAACTCAATCTGACTACTTTGACCTAGTTATTGCATTAAAGTTACGTAAATTGAGTTATCTGTGATATTAAAGTCAATTGTACTCCAATATTTGTGAAGCTTATTCCACTGATATTAACTTATCTGTTATATTGATTTGACTTAAACTAAACTGTCTGTTCAACAAAATCTGACTACTTTGACCTATTTATTGCATTAAAGTTACATAAATTGAGCTATTTGTGATGTTAAAGTCAATTGTACTCCAATAGTTGTCAAGCTGATTCCACTGATATTAACTTATCTGTTATATTGATGTGACTTAAACTGAACTGTCTGTTCAACTCAATCTGACTACTTTGACCTATTTATTGCATTAAAGTTACATTAATCGAGCTATTTGTGATGTTAAAGTCAATTGTATTCCAATAGTTGTGAAGCTGATTCCACTCATATTAACTTATCTGTTATATTGATGTGACTTAAACTAAACTGCCTGTTCAACTCAATCTGACTACTTTGACCTATTTATTGCATGAAAGTTACATAAATTGAGCTATCTGTGATATTGAAGTCAGTTGTACTCCAATATTTGTGAAGCTGATTCCACTTATATTAACTTATCTGTTATATTGATGTGACTTTAACTAAACTTTTCTGTTCAACTCAATCTGACTACTTTGACCTAGTTATTGCATTAAAGTTACGTAAATTGAGTTATCTGTGATATTAAAGTCAATTGTACTCCAATATTTGTGAAGCTGATTCCACTGATATTAACTTATCTGTTATATTGATGTGACTTAAACTAAACTGTCTGTTCAACAAAATCTGACTACTTTGACCTATTTATTGCATTAAAGTCACATAAATTGAGCTATTTGTGATGTTAAAGTCAATTGTACTCCAATAGTTGTCAAGCTGATTCCACTGATATTAACTTATTTGTTATATTGATGTGACTTAAACTAAACTGTCTGTTCAACTCAATCTGACTACTTTGACCTATTTATTGTATTAAAGTTACAAAAATTGAGCTATCTGTGATATTGAAGTCAATTGTACTCCAATATTTGTGAAGCTGATTCCACTTATATTAACTTATCTGATATATTGATGTGACTTAAACTAAACTGTCTGTTCAACTCAATCTGACTACTTTGACCTATTTATTGCATGAAAGTAACATAAATTGAGCTATCTGTGATATTAAAGTCAATTGTACTCCAATATTTGTGAAGCTGATTCCACTGATATTAACTTATCTGTTATATTGATGTAACTTAAACTAAACTGTCTGTTCAACTCAATCTGACTACTTTGACCTATTTATTGCATTAAAGTTACATTAATCGAGCTATTTGTGATGTTAAAGTCAATTGTACTCCAATAGTTGTGAAGCTGATTCCACTGATATTAACTTATCTAATATATTGATGTGACTTAAACTAAACTGCCTGTTCAACTCAATCTTACTACTTTGACCTATTTATTGCATTAAAGTTACAAAAATTGAGTTATCTGTGATATTAAAGCCAATTGTATTCCAATATTTGTGAAGCTGATTCCACTTATATTAACTTATCTGTTATATTGATGTGACTTAAACTAAACTGTCTGTTCAACTCAATCTGACTACTTTGACCTATTTATTGTATTAAACTTACATAAATTGAGCTATCTGTGATATTAAAGTCAATTGTACTCCAATATTTGTGAACCTTATTCCACTGATATTAACTTATCTGTTATATTGATGTAACTTAAACTAAACTGTCTGTTCAACTCAATCTGACTACTTTGACCTATTTATTGCATTAAAGTTACATTAATCGAGCTATTTGTGATGTTAAAGTCAATTGTACTCCAATAGTTGTGAAGCTGATTCCACTCATATTACTTATCTGTTATATTGATGTGACTTAAACTAAACTGCCTGTTCAACTCAATCTGACTACTTTGACCTATTTATTGCATGAAAGTTACATAAATTGAGCTATCTGTGATATTGAAGTCAGTTGTACTCCAATATTTGTGAAGCTGATTCCACTTATATTAACTTATCTGTTATATTGATGTGACTTTAACTAAACTTTTCTGTTCAACTCAATCTGACTACTTTGACCTAGTTATTGCATTAAAGTTACGTAAATTGAGTTATCTGTGATATTAAAGTCAATTGTACTCCAATATTTGTGAAGCTGATTCCACTGATATTAACTTATCTGTTATATTGATGTGACTTAAACTAAACTGTCTGTTCAACAAAATCTGACTACTTTGACCTATTTATTGCATTAAAGTCACATAAATTGAGCTATTTGTGATGTTAAAGTCAATTGTACTCCAATAGTTGTCAAGCTGATTCCACTGATATTAACTTATTTGTTATATTGATGTGACTTAAACTAAACTGTCTGTTCAACTCAATCTGACTACTTTGACCTATTTATTGTATTAAAGTTACAAAAATTGAGCTATCTGTGATATTGAAGTCAATTGTACTCCAATATTTGTGAAGCTGATTCCACTTATATTAACTTATCTGATATATTGATGTGACTTTAACTAAACTTTTCTGTTCAACTCAATCTGACTACTTTGACCTATTTATTGCATTAAAGTTACATAAATTGAGCTATTTGTGATGTTAAAGTCAATTGTACTCCAATAGTTGTGAACCTGATTCTACTGATATTAACTTATCTGTTATATTGATGTGACTTAAACTAAACTGCCTGTTCAACTCAATCTGACTACTTTGACCTATTTATTGCATTAAAGTTACAAAAATTGAGTTATCTGTGATATTAAAGCCAATTGTATTCCAATATTTGTGAAGCTGATTCCACTTATATTAACTTATCTGTTATATTGATGTGACTTAAACTAAACTGTCTGTTCAAC
This sequence comes from Ostrea denselamellosa, assembly GCA_024699665.1. Lineage (NCBI taxonomy): Eukaryota > Metazoa > Mollusca > Bivalvia > Ostreida > Ostreidae > Ostrea > Ostrea denselamellosa. The sequence continues at coordinate 166,303 of JAMZEH010000090.1, forward strand.
TCAATCTGACTACTTTGACCTATTTATTGCATTAAACTTACATAAATTGAGCTATCTGTGATATTAAAGTCAATTATACTCCAATAGTTGTGAACCTTATTCCACTGATATTGACTTATCTGTTATATTGATGTGACTTAAACTAAACTGTCTGTTCAACTCAATCTGACTACTTTGACCTATTTATTGCATTTAAGTTACATAAATTTAGTTATCTGTGATATTAAAGTCAATTGTATTCCAATATTTGTGATACTGATTCCACTAATATTAAATTATCTGTTTTATTAATGTGAATTAATCTAAACTGTCTGTTCAACACAATCTGACTACTTTGACCTATTTATTGCATTAAAGTTACATAAATTGAGTTATCTGTGATATTAAAGCCAATTGTATTCCAATATTTATGAAGCTGATTCCACTGATATTAACTTATCTGTTATATTGATGTGACTTAAACTAAACTGTCTGTTCAACTCAATCTGACTACTTTGACCTATTTATTGCATGAAAGTTACATAAATCTAACTATCTGTGATATTAAAGCCAATCGTAGTCTTATATGTGTGAAATTGATGTCACTTATATTATCCTATCTGTTATATTGATGTGACTTAAACTGAACTGTCTGTTCAACTCAATCTGACTACTTTGACCTATTTATTGCATTAAAGTTACATAAATTGAGCTATTTGTGATGTTAAAGTCAATTGTACTCCAATAGTTGTGAAGCTGATTCCACTGATATTAACTTATCTGTTATATTGATGTGACTTAAACTAAACTGTCTGTTCAACTCAATCTGACTACTTTGACCTATTTATTGCATTAAAGTTCCATAAATTGAGTTATCTGTGATATTAAAGCCAATTGAATTCCAATATTTGTGAAGCTGATTCCACTGATATTAACTTATCTGTTATATTGATGTGACTTAAACTGAACTGTCTGTTCAACTCAATCTGACTACTTTGACCTATTTATTGCATTAAAGTTACATTAATCGAGCTATTTGTGATGTTAAAGTCAATTGTACTCCAATAGTTGTGAAGCTGATTCCACTCATATTAACTTATCTGTTATATTGATGTGACTTAAACTAAACTGCCTGTTCAACTCAATCTGACTACTTTGACCTATTTATTGCATGGAAGTTACATAAATTGAGCTATCTGTGATATTGAAGTCAATTGTACTCCAATATTTGTGAAGCTGATTCCACTTATATTAACTTATCTGTTATATTGATGTGACTTTAACTAAACTTTTCTGTTCAACTCAATCTGACTACTTTGACCTATTTATTGCATTAAAGTTACATAAATTGAGCTATTTGTGATGTTAAAGTCAATTGTACTCCAATAGTTGTGAAGCTGATTCCACTGATATTAACTTATCTGTTATATTGATGTGACTTAAACTAAACTGTCTGTTCAACTCAATCTGACTACTTTGACCTATTTATTGCATTAAAGTTCCATAAATTGAGTTATCTGTGATATTAAAGCCAATTGAATTCCAATATTTGTGAAGCTGATTCCACTGATATTAACTTATCTGTTATATTGATGTGACTTAAACTGAACTGTCTGTTCAACTCAATCTGACTACTTTGACCTATTTATTGCATTAAAGTTACATTAATCGAGCTATTTGTGATGTTAAAGTCAATTGTACTCCAATAGTTGTGAAGCTGATTCCACTCATATTAACTTATCTGTTATATTGATGTGACTTAAACTAAACTGCCTGTTCAACTCAATCTGACTACTTTGACCTATTTATTGCATGAAAGTTACATAAATTGAGCTATCTGTGATATTGAAGTCAATTGTACTCCAATATTTGTGAAGCTGATTCCACTTATATTAACTTATCTGTTATATTGATGTGACTTTAACTAAACTTTTCTGTTCAACTCAATCTGACTACTTTGACCTATTTATTGCATTAAAGTTACATAAATTGAGCTATTTGTGATGTTAAAGTCAATTGTACTCCAATAGTTGTGAAGCTGATTCCACTGATATTAACTTATCTGTTATATTGATGTGACTTAAACTAAACTGTCTGTTCAACTCAATCTGACTACTTTGACCTAGTTATTGCATTAAAGTTACGTAAATTGAGTTATCTGTGATATTAAGGTCAATTGTACTCCAATATTTGTGAAGCTGATTCCACTGATATTAACTTATCTGTTATATTGATTTGACTTAAACTAAACTGTCTGTTCAACAAAATCTGACTACTTTGACCTATTTATTGCATTAAAGTTACATAAATTGAGCTATTTGTGATGTTAAAGTCAATTGTACTCCAATAGTTGTCAAGCTGATTCCACTGATATTAACTTATCTGTTATATTGATGTGACTTAAACTGAACTGTCTGTTCAACTCAATCTGACTACTTTGACCTATTTATTGCATTAAAGTTACATTAATCGAGCTATTTGTGATGTTAAAGTCAATTGTATTCCAATAGTTGTGAAGCTGATTCCACTCATATTAACTTATCTGTTATATTGATGTGACTTAAACTAAACTGCCTGTTCAACTCAATCTGACTACTTTGACCTATTTATTGCATGAAAGTTACATAAATTGAGCTATCTGTGATATTGAAGTCAGTTGTACTCCAATATTTGTGAAGCTGATTCCACTTATATTAACTTATCTGTTATATTGATGTGACTTTAACTAAACTTTTCTGTTCAACTCAATCTGACTACTTTGACCTAGTTATTGCATTAAAGTTACGTAAATTGAGTTATCTGTGATATTAAAGTCAATTGTACTCCAATATTTGTGAAGCTGATTCCACTGATATTAACTTATCTGTTATATTGATGTGACTTAAACTAAACTGTCTGTTCAACAAAATCTGACTACTTTGACCTATTTATTGCATTAAAGTCACATAAATTGAGCTATTTGTGATGTTAAAGTCAATTGTACTCCAATATTTGTCAAGCTGATTCCACTGATATTAACTTATTTGTTATATTGATGTGACTTAAACTAAACTGTCTGTTCAACTCAATCTGACTACTTTGACCTATTTATTGTATTAAAGTTACAAAAATTGAGCTATCTGTGATATTGAAGTCAATTGTACTCCAATATTTGTGAAGCTGATTCCACTTATATTAACTTATCTGATATATTGATGTGACTTAAACTAAACTGTCTGTTCAACTCAATCTGACTACTTTGACCTATTTATTGCATGAAAGTAACATAAATTGAGCTATCTGTGATATTAAAGTCAATTGTACTCCAATATTTGTGAAGCTGATTCCACTGATATTAACTTATCTGTTATATTGATGTAACTTAAACTAAACTGTCTGTTCAACTCAATATGACTACTTTGACCTATTTATTGCATTAAAGTTACAAAAATTGAGTTATCTGTGATATTAAAGCCAATTGTATTCCAATATTTGTGAAGCTGATTCCACTTATATTAACTTATCTGTTATATTGATGTGACTTAAACTAAACTGTCTGTTCAACTCAATCTGACTACTTTGACCTATTTATTGTATTAAACTTACATAAATTGAGCTATCTGTGATATTAAAGTCAATTGTACTCCAATATTTGTGAACCTTATTCCACTGATATTAACTTATCTGTTATATTGATGTAACTTAAACTAAACTGTCTGTTCAACTCAATCTGACTACTTTGACCTATTTATTGCATTAAAGTTACATTAATCCAGCTATTTGTGATGTTAAAGTCAATTGTACTCCAATAGTTGTGAAGCTGATTCCACTCATATTACTTATCTGTTATATTGATGTGACTTAAACTAAACTGCCTGTTCAACTCAATCTGACTACTTTGACCTATTTATTGCATGAAAGTTACATAAATTGAGCTATCTGTGATATTGAAGTCAGTTGTACTCCAATATTTGTGAAGCGGATTCCACTTATATTAACTTATCTGTTATATTGATGTGACTTTAACTAAACTTTTCTGTTCAACTCAATCTGACTACTTTGACCTAGTTATTGCATTAAAGTTACGTAAATTGAGTTATCTGTGATATTAAAGTCAATTGTACTCCAATATTTGTGAAGCTGATTCCACTGATATTAACTTATCTGTTATATTGATGTGACTTAAACTAAACTGTCTGTTCAACAAAATCTGACTACTTTGACCTATTTATTGCATTAAAGTCACATAAATTGAGCTATTTGTGATGTTAAAGTCAATTGTACTCCAATAGTTGTCAAGCTGATTCCACTGATATTAACTTATTTGTTATATTGATGTGACTTAAACTAAACTGTCTGTTCAACTCAATCTGACTACTTTGACCTATTTATTGTATTAAAGTTACAAAAAGTGAGCTATCTGTGATATTGAAGTCAATTGTACTCCAATATTTGTGAAGCTGATTCCACTTATATTAACTTATCTGATATATTGATGTGACTTTAACTAAACTTTTCTGTTCAACTCAATCTGACTACTTTGACCTATTTATTGCATTAAAGTTACATAAATTGAGCTATTTGTGATGTTAAAGTCAATTGTACTCCAATAGTTGTGAACCTGATTCTACTGATATTAACTTATCTGTTATATTGATGTGACTTAAACTAAACTGCCTGTTCAACTCAATCTGACTACTTTGACCTATTTATTGCATTAAAGTTACAAAAATTGAGTTATCTGTGATATTAAAGCCAATTGTATTCCAATATTTGTGAAGCTGATTCCACTTATATTAACTTATCTGTTATATTGATGTGACTTAAACTAAACTGTCTGTTCAACTCAATCTGACTACTTTGACCTATTTATTGCATTAAACTTACATAAATTGAGCTATCTGTGATATTAAAGTCAATTATACTCCAATAGTTGTGAACCTTATTCCACTGATATTGACTTATCTGTTATATTGATGTGACTTAAGCTAAACTGTCTGTTCAACTCAATCTGACTACTTTGACCTATTTATTGCATTTAAGTTACATAAATTTAGTTATCTGTGATATTAAAGTCAATTGTATTCCAATATTTGTGATACTGATTCCACTAATATTAAATTATCTGTTTTATTAATGTGAATTAATCTAAACTGTCTGTTCAACACAATCTGACTACTTTGACCTATTTATTGCATTAAAGTTACATAAATTGAGTTATCTGTGATATTAAAGCCAATTGTATTCCAATATTTATGAAGCTGATTCCACTGATATTAACTTATCTGTTATATTGATGTGACTTAAACTAAACTGTCTGTTCAACTCAATCTGACTACTTTGACATATTTATTGCATGAAAGTTACATAAATCTAACTATCTGTGATATTAAAGCCAATCGTAGTCTTATATGTGTGAAATTGATGTCACTTATATTATCCTATCTGTTATATTGATGTGACTTAAACTGAACTGTCTGTTCAACTCAATCTGACTACTTTGACCTATTTATTGCATTAAAGTTACATAAATTGAGCTATTTGTGATGTTAAAGTCAATTGTACTCCAATAGTTGTGAAGCTGATTCCACTGATATTAACTTATCTGTTATATTGATGTGACTTAAACTAAACTGTCTGTTCAACTCAATCTGACTACTTTGACCTATTTATTGCATTAAAGTTCCATAAATTGAGTTATCTGTGATATTAAAGCCAATTGAATTCCAATATTTGTGAAGCTGATTCCACTGATATTAACTTATCTGTTATATTGATGTGACTTAAACTGAACTGTCTGTTCAACTCAATCTGACTACTTTGACCTATTTATTGCATTAAAGTTACATTAATCGAGCTATTTGTGATGTTAAAGTCAATTGTACTCCAATAGTTGTGAAGCTGATTCCACTCATATTACTTATCTGTTATATTGATGTGACTTAAACTAAACTGCCTGTTCAACTCAATCTGACTACTTTGACCTATTTATTGCATGAAAGTTACATAAATTGAGCTATCTGTGATATTGAAGTCAGTTGTACTCCAATATTTGTGAAGCTGATTCCACTTATATTAACTTATCTGTTATATTGATGTGACTTTAACTAAACTTTTCTGTTCAACTCAATCTGACTACTTTGACCTAGTTATTGCATTAAAGTTACGTAAATTGAGTTATCTGTGATATTAAAGTCAATTGTACTCCAATATTTGTGAAGCTGATTCCACTGATATTAACTTATCTGTTATATTGATGTGACTTAAACTAAACTGTCTGTTCAACAAAATCTGACTACTTTGACCTATTTATTGCATTAAAGTCACATCAATTGAGCTATTTGTGATGTTATAGTCAATTGTACTCCAATAGTTGTCAAGCTGATTCCACTGATATTAACCTATTTGTTATATTGATGTGACTTAAACTAAACTGTCTGTTCAACTCAATCTGACTACTTTGACCTATTTATTGTATTAAAGTTACAAAAATTGAGCTATCTGTGATATTGAAGTCAATTGTACTCCAATATTTGTGAAGCTGATTCCACTTATATTAACTTATCTGATATATTGATGTGACTTTAACTAAACTTTTCTGTTCAACTCAATCTGACTACTTTGACCTATTTATTGCATTAAAGTTACATAAATTGAGCTATTTGTGATGTTAAAGTCAATTGTACTCCAATAGTTGTGAACCTGATTCCACTGATATTAACTTATCTGTTATATTGATGTGACTTAAACTAAACTGCCTGTTCAACTCAATCTGACTACTTTGACCTATTTATTGCATTAAAGTTACAAAAATTGAGTTATCTGTGATATTAAAGCCAATTGTATTCCAATATTTGTGAAGCTGATTCCACTTATATTAACTTATCTGTTATATTGATGTGACTTAAACTAAACTGTCTGTTCAACTTAATCTGACTACTTTGACCTATTTATTGCATTAAACTTACATAAATTGAGCTATCTGTGATATTAAAGTCAATTATACTCCAATAGTTGTGAACCTTATTCCACTGATATTGACTTATCTGTTATATTGATGTGACTTAAACTAAACTGTCTGTTCAACTCAATCTGACTACTTTGACCTATTTATTGCATTTAAGTTACATAAATTTAGTTATCTGTGATATTAAAGTCAATTGTATTCCAATATTTGTGATACTGATTCCACTAATATTAAATTATCTGTTTTATTAATGTGAATTAATCTAAACTGTCTGTTCAACACAATCTGACTACTTTGACCTATTTATTGCATTAAAGTTACATAAATTGAGTTATCTGTGATATTAAAGCCAATTGTATTCCAATATTTATGAAGCTGATTCCACTGATATTAACTTATCTGTTATATTGATGTGACTTAAACTAAACTGTCTGTTCAACTCAATCTGACTACTTTGACATATTTATTGCATGAAAGTTACATAAATCTAACTATCTGTGATATTAAAGCCAATCGTAGTCTTATATGTGTGAAATTGATGTCACTTATATTATCCTATCTGTTATATTGATGTGACTTAAACTGAACTGTCTGTTCAACTCAATCTGACCACTTTGACCTATTTATTGCATTAAAGTTACATAAATTGAGCTATTAGTGATGTTAAAGTCAATTGTACTCCAATAGTTGTGAAGCTGATTCCACTTATATTAACTTATCTGTTATATTGATGTGACTTAAACTAAACTGTCTGTTCAACTCAATCTGACTACTTTGACCTATTTATTGCATTAAAGTTCCATAGATTGAGTTATCTGTGATATTAAAGCCAATTGAATTCCAATATTTGTGAAGCTGATTCCACTGATATTAACTTATCTGTTATATTGATGTGACTTAAACTGAACTGTCTGTTCAACTCAATCTGACTACTTTGACCTATTTATTGCATTAAAGTTACATTAATCGAGCTATTTGTGATGTTAAAGTCAATTGTACTCCAATAGTTGTGAAGCTGATTCCACTCATATTAACTTATCTGTTATATTGATGTGACTTAAACTAAACTGCCTGTTCAACTCAATCTGACTACTTTGACCTATTTATTGCATGAAAGTTACATAAATTGAGCTATCTGTGATATTGAAGTCAATTGTACTCCAATATTTGTGAAGCTGATTCCACTTATATTAACTTATCTGTTATATTGATGTGACTTTAACTAAACTTTTCTGTTCAACTCAATCTGACTACTTTGACCTATTTATTGCATTAAAGTTACATAAATTGAGCTATTTGTGATGTTAAAGTCAATTGTACTCCAATAGTTGTGAACCTGATTCCACTGATATTAACTTATCTGTTATATTGATGTGACTTAAACTAAACTGTCTGTTCAACTCAATCTGACTACTTTGACCTAGTTATTGCATTAAAGTTACGTAAATTGAGTTATCTGTGATATTAAAGTCAATTGTACTCCAATATTTGTGAAGCTGATTCCACTGATATTAACTTATCTGTTATATTGATGTGACTTAAACTAAACTGCCTGTTCAACTCAATCTGACTACTTTGACCTATTTATTGCATGAAAGTTACATAAATTGAGCTATCTGTGATATTGAAGTCAGTTGTACTCCAATATTTGTGAAGCTGATTCCACTTATATTAACTTATCTGTTATATTGATGTGACTTTAACTAAACTTTTCTGTTCAACTCAATCTGACTACTTTGACCTAGTTATTGCATTAAAGTTACGTAAATTGAGTTATCTGTGATATTAAAGTCAATTGTACTCCAATATTTGTGAAGCTGATTCCACTGATATTAACTTATCTGTTATATTGATGTGACTTAAACTAAACTGTCTGTTCAACAAAATCTGACTACTTTGACCTAGTTATTGCATTAAAGTCACATAAATTGAGCTATTTGTGATGTTAAAGTCAATTGTACTCCAATAGTTGTCAAGCTGATTCCACTGATATTAACTTATTTGTTATATTGATGTGACTTAAACTAAACTGTCTGTTCAACTCAATCTGACTACTTTGACCTATTTATTGTATTAAAGTTACAAAAATTGAGCTATCTGTGATATTGAAGTCAATTGTACTCCAATATTTGTGAAGCTGATTCCACTTATATTAACTTATCTGATATATTGATGTGACTTAAACTAAACTGTCTGTTCAACTCAATCTGACTACTTTGACCTATTTATTGCATGAAAGTAACATAAATTGAGCTATCTGTGATATTAAAGTCAATTGTACTCCAATATTTGTGAAGCTGATTCCACTGATATTAACTTATCTGTTATATTGATGTAACTTAAACTAAACTGTCTGTTCAACTCAATCTGACTACTTTGACCTATTTATTGCATTAAAGTTACATTAATCGAGCTATTTGTGATGTTAAAGTCAATTGTACTCCAATAGTTGTGAAGCTGATTCCACTCATATTACTTATCTGTTATATTGATGTGACTTAAACTAAACTGTTTTTTCAACTCAATCTGACTACTTTGACCTAGTTATTGCATTAAAGTTACGTAAATTGAGTTATCTGTGATATTAAAGTCAATTGTACTCCAATATTTGTGAAGCTGATTCCACTGATATTAACTTATCTGTTATATTGATGTGACTTAAACTAAACTGCCTGTTCAACTCAATCTGACTACTTTGACCTATTTATTGCATTAAAGTTACAAAAATTGAGTTATCTGTGATATTGAAGTCAATTGTACTCCAATATTTGTGAAGCTGATTCCACTTATATTAACTTATCTGTTATATTGATGTGACTTTAACTAAACTTTTCTGTTCAACTCAATCTGACTACTTTGACCTATTTATTGCATTAAAGTTACATAAATTGAGCTATTTGTGATGTTAAAGTCAATTGTACTCCAATAGTTGTGAACCTGATTCCACTGATATTAACTTATCTGTTATATTGATGTGACTTAAACTAAACTGTCTGTTCAACTCAATCTGACTACTTTGACCTAGTTATTGCATTAAAGTTACGTAAATTGAGTTATCTGTGATATTAAAGTCAATTGTACTCCAATATTTGTGAAGCTGATTCCACTGATATTAACTTATCTGTTATATTGATGTGACTTAAACTAAACTGCCTGTTCAACTCAATCTGACTACTTTGACCTATTTATTGCATGAAAGTTACATAAATTGAGCTATCTGTGATATTGAAGTCAGTTGTACTCCAATATTTGTGAAGCTGATTCCACTTATATTAACTTATCTGTTATATTGATGTGACTTTAACTAAACTTTTCTGTTCAACTCAATCTGACTACTTTGACCTAGTTATTGCATTAAAGTTACGTAAATTGAGTTATCTGTGATATTAAAGTCAATTGTACTCCAATATTTGTGAAGCTGATTCCACTGATATTAACTTATCTGTTATATTGATGTGACTTAAACTAAACTGTCTGTTCAACAAAATCTGACTACTTTGACCTAGTTATTGCATTAAAGTCACATAAATTGAGCTATTTGTGATGTTAAAGTCAATTGTACTCCAATAGTTGTCAAGCTGATTCCACTGATATTAACTTATTTGTTATATTGATGTGACTTAAACTAAACTGTCTGTTCAACTCAATCTGACTACTTTGACCTATTTATTGTATTAAAGTTACAAAAATTGAGCTATCTGTGATATTGAAGTCAATTGTACTCCAATATTTGTGAAGCTGATTCCACTTATATTAACTTATCTGATATATTGATGTGACTTAAACTAAACTGTCTGTTCAACTCAATCTGACTACTTTGACCTATTTATTGCATGAAAGTAACATAAATTGAGCTATCTGTGATATTAAAGTCAATTGTACTCCAATATTTGTGAAGCTGATTCCACTGATATTAACTTATCTGTTATATTGATGTAACTTAAACTAAACTGTCTGTTCAACTCAATCTGACTACTTTGACCTATTTATTGCATTAAAGTTACATTAATCGAGCTATTTGTGATGTTAAAGTCAATTGTACTCCAATAGTTGTGAAGCTGATTCCACTCATATTACTTATCTGTTATATTGATGTGACTTAAACTAAACTGTTTTTTCAACTCAATCTGACTACTTTGACCTATTTATTGCATTAAAGTTACATAAATTGAGTTATCTGTGATATTAAAGCCAATTGAATTCCAATATTTGTGAAGCGGATTCCACTGATATTAATTTATCTGTTATATTGATGTGACTTAAACTAAACTGCCTGTTCAACTCAATCTGACTACTTTGACCAATTTATTGCATTAAAGTTACAAAAATTGAGTTATCTGTGATATTAAAGCCAATTGTATTCCAATATTTGTGAAACTGATTCCACTTATATTAACTTATCTGTTATATTGATGTGACTTAAACTAAACTGTCTGTTCAACTCAATCTGACTACTTTGACCTATTTATTGCATTAAAGTTACATAAATTGATCTATTTGTGATGTTAAAGTCAATTGTACTTCAATAGTTGTGAAGCTGAATCCACTCATATTAACTTATCTGTTATATTGATGTGACTTAAACTAAACTGCCTGTTCAACTCAATCTGACTACTTTGACCAATTTATTGCATGAAAGTTACGTAAATTGAGCTATCTGTGATATTGAAGTCAATTGTACTCCAATATTTGTGAAGCTGATTCCACTTATATTAACTTATCTGATATATTGATGTGACTTAAACTAAACTGTCTGTTCAACTCAATCTGACTACTTTGACCTATTTATTGCATTAAAGTTACATAAATTGAGGTATCTGTGATGTTAAAGTCAAATGTACCCCAATAGTTGTGAAGCTGATTCCACTGATATTAACTTATCTGTTGTATTGATGTGACTTAAACTAAACTGTCTGTTCAACTCAATCTGACTACTTTGACCTATTTATTGCATTAAAGTTCCATAAATTGAGTTATCTGTGATATTAAAGCCAATTGAATTCCAATATTTGTGAAGCTGATTCCACTGATATTAACTTATCTGTTATATTGATGTGACTTAAACTGAACTGTCTGTTCAACTCAATCTGACTACTTTGACCTATTTATTGCATTAAAGTTACATTAATCGAGCTATTTGTGATGTTAAAGTCAATTGTACTCCAATAGTTGTGAAGCTGATTCCACTCATATTACTTATCTGTTATATTGATGTGACTTAAACTAAACTGCCTGTTCAACTCAATCTGACTACTTTGACCTAGTTATTGCATTAAAGTTACGTAAATTGAGTTATCTGTGATATTAAAGTCAATTGTACTCCAATATTTGTGAAGCTGATTCCACTGATATTAACTTATCTGTTATATTGATGTGACTTAAACTAAACTGCCTGTTCAACTCAATCTGACTACTTTGACCTATTTATTGCATGAAAGTTACATAAATTGAGCTATCTGTGATATTGAAGTCAGTTGTACTCCAATATTTGTGAAGCGGATTCCACTTATATTAACTTATCTGTTATATTGATGTGACTTTAACTAAACTTTTCTGTTCAACTCAATCTGACTACTTTGACCTAGTTATTGCATTAAAGTTACGTAAATTGAGTTATCTGTGATATTAAAGTCAATTGTACTCCAATATTTGTGAAGCTGATTCCACTGATATTAACTTATCTGTTATATTGATGTGACTTAAACTAAACTGTCTGTTCAACAAAATCTGACTACTTTGACCTATTTATTGCATTAAAGTCACATAAATTGAGCTATTTGTGATGTTAAAGTCAATTGTACTCCAATAGTTGTCAAGCTGATTCCACTGATATTAACTTATTTGTTATATTGATGTGACTTAAACTAAACTGTCTGTTCAACTCAATCTGACTACTTTGACCTATTTATTGTATTAAAGTTACAAAAATTGAGCTATCTGTGATATTGAAGTCAATTGTACTCCAATATTTGTGAAGCTGATTCCACTTATATTAACTTATCTGATATATTGATGTGACTTAAACTAAACTGTCTGTTCAACTCAATCTGACTACTTTGACCTATTTATTGCATGAAAGTAACATAAATTGAGCTATCTGTGATATTAAAGTCAATTGTACTCCAATATTTGTGAAGCTGATTCCACTGATATTAACTTATCTGTTATATTGATGTAACTTAAACTAAACTGTCTGTTCAACTCAATCTGACTACTTTGACCTATTTATTGCATTAAAGTTACATTAATCGAGCTATTTGTGATGTTAAAGTCAATTGTACTCCAATAGTTGTGAAGCTGATTCCACTCATATTACTTATCTGTTATATTGATGTGACTTAAACTAAACTGTCTGTTCAACTCAATCTGACTACTTTGACCTATTTATTGCATTAAAGTTACATAAATTGAGTTATCTGTGATATTAAAGCCATTTGAATTCCAATATTTGTGAAGCTGATTGCACTGATATTAACTTATCTATTATATTGATGTGACTTAAACTAAACTGTCTGTTCAACTCAATCTGACTACTTTGACCTATTTATTGCATTAAAGTTACATAAATTGATCTATTTGTGATGTTAAAGTCAATTGTACTTCAATAGTTGTGAAGCTGAATCCACTCATATTAACTTATCTGTTATATTGATGTGACTTAAACTAAACTGCCTGTTCAACTCAATCTGACTACTTTGACCAATTTATTGCATGAAAGTTACGTAAATTGAGTTATCTGTGATATTAAAGCCAATTGTATTCCAATATTTATGAAGCTGATTCCACTGATATTAACTTATCTGTTATATTGATGTGACTTAAACTAAACTGTCTGTTCAACTCAATCTGACTACTTTGACATATTTATTGCATGAAAGTTACATAAATCTAACTATCTGTGATATTAAAGCCAATCGTAGTCTTATATGTGTGAAATTGATGTCACTTATATTATCCTATCTGTTATATTGATGTGACTTAAACTGAACTGTCTGTTCAACTCAATCTGACCACTTTGACCTATTTATTGCATTAAAGTTACATAAATTGAGCTATTTGTGATGTTAAAGTCAATTGTACTCCAATAGTTGTGAAGCTGATTCCACTTATATTAACTTATCTGTTATATTGATGTGACTTAAACTAAACTGTCTGTTCAACTCAATCTGACTACTTTGACCTATTTATTGCATTAAAGTTCCATAGATTGAGTTATCTGTGATATTAAAGCCAATTGAATTCCAATATTTGTGAAGCTGATTCCACTGATATTAACTTATCTGTTATATTGATGTGACTTAAACTGAACTGTCTGTTCAACTCAATCTGACTACTTTGACCTATTTATTGCATTAAAGTTACATTAATCGAGCTATTTGTGATGTTAAAGTCAATTGTACTCCAATAGTTGTGAAGCTGATTCCACTCATATTAACTTATCTGTTATATTGATGTGACTTAAACTAAACTGCCTGTTCAACTCAATCTGACTACTTTGACCTATTTATTGCATGAAAGTTACATAAATTGAGCTATCTGTGATATTGAAGTCAATTGTACTCCAATATTTGTGAAGCTGATTCCACTTATATTAACTTATCTGTTATATTGATGTGACTTTAACTAAACTTTTCTGTTCAACTCAATCTGACTACTTTGACCTATTTATTGCATTAAAGTTACATAAATTGAGCTATTTGTGATGTTAAAGTCAATTGTACTCCAATAGTTGTGAACCTGATTCCACTGATATTAACTTATCTGTTATATTGATGTGACTTAAACTAAACTGTCTGTTCAACTCAATCTGACTACTTTGACTTAGTTATTGCATTAAAGTTACGTAAATTGAGTTATCTGTGATATTAAAGTCAATTGTACTCCAATATTTGTGAAGCTGATTCCACTGATATTAACTTATCTGTTATATTGATGTGACTTAAACTAAACTGCCTGTTCAACTCAATCTGACTACTTTGACCTATTTATTGCATGAAAGTTACATAAATTGAGCTATCTGTGATATTGAAGTCAGTTGTACTCCAATATTTGTGAAGCTGATTCCACTTATATTAACTTATCTATTATATTGATGTGACTTTAACTAAACTTTTCTGTTCAACTCAATCTGACTACTTTGACCTAGTTATTGCATTAAAGTTACGTAAATTGAGTTATCTGTGATATTAAAGTCAATTGTACTCCAATAGTTGTGAAGCTGATTCCACTGATATTAACTTATCTGTTATATTGATGTGACTTAAACTAAACTGTCTGTTCAACAAAATCTGACTACTTTGACCTAGTTATTGCATTAAAGTCACATAAATTGAGCTATTTGTGATGTTAAAGTCAATTGTACTCCAATAGTTGTCAAGCTGATTCCACTGATATTAACTTATTTGTTATATTGATGTGACTTAAACTAAACTGTCTGTTTAACTCAATCTGACTACTTTGACCTATTTATTGTATTAAAGTTACAAAAATTGAGCTATCTGTGATATTGAAGTCAATTGTACTCCAATATTTGTGAAGCTGATTCCACTTATATTAACTTATCTGATATATTGATGTGACTTAAACTAAACTGTCTGTTCAACTCAATCTGACTACTTTGACCTATTTATTGCATGAAAGTAACATAAATTGAGCTATCTGTGATATTAAAGTCAATTGTACTCCAATATTTGTGAAGCTGATTCCACTGATATTAACTTATCTGTTATATTGATGTAACTTAAACTAAACTGTCTGTTCAACTCAATCTGACTACTTTGACCTATTTATTGCATTAAAGTTACATTAATCGAGCTATTTGTGATGTTGAAGTCAATTGTACTCCAATAGTTGTGAAGCTGATTCCACTCATATTACTTATCTGTTATATTGATGTGACTTAAACTAAACTGTTTTTTCAACTCAATCTGACTACTTTGACCTATTTATTGCATTAAAGTTACATAAATTGAGTTATCTGTGATATTAAAGCCAATTGAATTCCAATATTTGTGAAGCGGATTCCACTGATATTAATTTATCTGTTATATTGATGTGACTTAAACTAAACTGCCTGTTCAACTCAATCTGACTACTTTGACCAATTTATTGCATTAAAGTTACAAAAATTGAGTTATCTGTGATATTAAAGCCAATTGTATTCCAATATTTGTGAAACTCATTCCACTTATATTAACTTATCTGTTATATTGATGTGACTTAAACTAAACTGTCTGTTCAACTCAATCTGACTACTTTGACCTATTTATTGCATTAAAGTTACATAAATTGATCTATTTGTGATGTTAAAGTCAATTGTACTTCCATAGTTGTGAAGCTGAATCCACTCATATTAACTTATCTGTTATATTGATGTGACTTAAACTAAACTGCCTGTTCAACTCAATCTGACTACTTTGACCAATTTATTGCATGAAAGTTACGTAAATTGAGCTATCTGTGATATTGAAGTCAATTGTACTCCAATATTTGTGAAGCTGATTCCACTTATATTAACTTATCTGATATATTGATGTGACTTAAACTAAACTGTCTGTTCAACTCAATCTGACTACTTTGACCTATTTATTGCATTAAAGTTACATAAATTGAGGTATCTGTGATGTTAAAGTCAAATGTACCCCAATAGTTGTGAAGCTGATTCCACTAATATTAACTTATCTGTTATATTGATGTGACTTAAACTAAACTGTCTGTTCAACTCAATCTGATTACTTTGACCTATTTATTGCATTTAAGTTACATAAATTTAGTTATCTGTGATATTAAAGTCAATTGTATTCCAATATTTGTGATACTGATTCCACTAATATTAACTTATATGTTTTATTAATGTGAATTAATCTAAACTGTCTGTTCAACTCAATCTGACTACTTTGACCTATTTATTGCATTAAAGTTACATAAATTGAGTTATCTGTGATATTTAAGCCAATTGTATTCCAATATTTGTGAAACTGATTCCACTTATATTAACTTATCTGTTATATTGATGTGACTTAAACTAAACTGTCTGTTCAACTCAATCTGACTACTTTGACCTATTTATTGCATTAAAGTTACATAAATTGATCTATTTGTGATGTTAAAGTCAATTGTACTTCAATAGTTGTGAAGCTGAATCCACTCATATTAACTTATTTGTTATATTGATGTGACTTAAACTAAACTCCCTGTTCAACTCAATCTGACTACTTTGACCAATTTATTGCATGAAAGTTACGTAAATTGAGCTATCTGTGATATTGAAGTCAATTGTACTCCAATATTTGTGAAGCTGATTCCACTTATATTAACTTATCTGATATATTGATGTGACTTAAACTAAACTGTCTGTTCAACTCAATCTGACTACTTTGACCTATTTATTGCATTAAAGTTACATAAATTGAGGTATCTGTGATGTTAAAGTCAAATGTACCCCAATAGTTGTGAAGCTGATTCCACTAATATTAACTTATCTGTTATATTGATGTGACTTAAACTAAACTGTCTGTTCAACTCAATCTGATTACTTTGACCTATTTATTGCATTTAAGTTACATAAATTTTGTTATCTGTGATATTAAAGTCAATTGTATTCCAATATTTGTGATACTGATTCCACTAATATTAACTTATATGTTTTATTAATGTGAATTAATCTAAACTGTCTGTTCAACTCAATCTGACTACTTTGACCTATTTATTGCATTAAAGTTACATAAATTGAGTTATCTGTGATATTTAAGCCAATTGTATTCCAATATTTGTGAAACTGATTCCACTTATATTAACTTATCTGTTATATTGATGTGACTTAAACTAAACTGTCTGTTCAACTCAATCTGACTACTTTGACCTATTTATTGCATTAAAGTTACATAAATTGATCTATTTGTGATGTTAAAGTCAATTGTACTTCAATAGTTGTGAAGCTGAATCCACTCATATTAACTTATTTGTTATATTGATGTGACTTAAACTAAACTCCCTGTTCAACTCAATCTGACTACTTTGACCAATTTATTGCATGAAAGTTACGTAAATTGAGCTATCTGTGATATTGAAGTCAATTGTACTCCAATATTTGTGAAGCTGATTCCACTTATATTAACTTATCTGATATATTGATGTGACTTAAACTAAACTGTCTGTTCAACTCAATCTGACTACTTTGACCTATTTATTGCATTAAAGTTACATAAATTGAGGTATCTGTGATGTTAAAGTCAAATGTACCCCAATAGTTGTGAAGCTGATTCCACTGATATTAACTTATCTGTTGTATTGATGTGACTTAAACTAAACTGTCTGTTCAACTCAATCTGACTACTTTGACCTATTTATTGCATTAAAGTTCCATAAATTGAGTTATCTGTGATATTAAAGCCAATTGAATTCCAATATTTGTGAAGCTGATTCCACTGATATTAACTTATCTGTTATATTGATGTGACTTAAACTGAACTGTCTGTTCAACTCAATCTGACTACTTTGACCTATTTATTGCATTAAAGTTACATTAATCGAGCTATTTGTGATGTTAAAGTCAATTGTACTCCAATAGTTGTGAAGCTGATTCCACTCATATTACTTATCTGTTATATTGATGTGACTTAAACTAAACTGCCTGTTCAACTCAATCTGACTACTTTGACCTATTTATTGCATGAAAGTTACATAAATTGAGCTATCTGTGATATTGAAGTCAGTTGTACTCCAATATTTGTGAAGCTGATTCCACTTATATTAACTTATCTGTTATATTGATGTGACTTTAACTAAACTTTTCTGTTCAACTCAATCTGACTACTTTGACCTAGTTATTGCATTAAAGTTACGTAAATTGAGTTATCTGTGATATTAAAGTCAATTGTACTCCAATATTTGTGAAGCTGATTCCACTGATATTAACTTATCTGTTATATTGATGTGACTTAAACTAAACTGTCTGTTCAACAAAATCTGACTACTTTGACCTATTTATTGCATTAAAGTCACATAAATTGAGCTATTTGTGATGTTATAGTCAATTGTTATCCAATAGTTGTCAAGCTGATTCCACTGATATTAACCTATTTGTTATATTGATGTGACTTAAACTAAACTGTCTGTTCAACTCAATCTGACTACTTTGACCTATTTATTGTATTAAAGTTACAAAAATTGAGCTATCTGTGATATTGAAGTCAATTGTACTCCAATATTTGTGAAGCTGATTCCACTTATATTAACTTATCTGATATATTGATGTGACTTTAACTAAACTTTTCTGTTCAACTCAATCTGACTACTTTGACCTATTTATTGCATTAAAGTTACATAAATTGAGCTATCTGTGATATTAAAGTCAATTATACTCCAATAGTTGTGAACCTTATTCCACTGATATTGACTTATCTGTTATATTGATGTGACTTAAACTAAACTGTCTGTTCAACTCAATCTGACTACTTTGACCTATTTATTGCATTTAAGTTACATAAATTTAGTTATCTGTGATATTAAAGTCAATTGTATTCCAATATTTGTGATACTGATTCCACTAATATTAAATTATCTGTTTTATTAATGTGAATTAATCTAAACTGTCTGTTCAACACAATCTGACTACTTTGACCTATTTATTGCATTAAAGTTACATAAATTGAGTTATCTGTGATATTAAAGCCAATTGTATTCCAATATTTATGAAGCTGATTCCACTGATATTAACTTATCTGTTATATTGATGTGACTTAAACTAAACTGTCTGTTCAACTCAATCTGACTACTTTGACATATTTATTGCATGAAAGTTACATAAATCTAACTATCTGTGATATTAAAGCCAATCGTAGTCTTATATGTGTGAAATTGATGTCACTTATATTATCCTATCTGTTATATTGATGTGACTTAAACTGAACTGTCTGTTCAACTCAATCTGACTACTTTGACCTATTTATTGCATTAAAGTTACATAAATTGAGCTATTTGTGATGTTAAAGTCAATTGTACTCCAATAGTTGTGAAGCTGATTCCACTTATATTAACTTATCTGTTATATTGATGTGACTTAAACTAAACTGTCTGTTCAACTCAATCTGACTACTTTGACCTAGTTATTGCATTAAAGTTCCATAGATTGAGTTTTCTGTGATATTAAAGCCAATTGAATTCCAATATTTGTGAAGCTGATTCCACTGATATTAACTTATCTGTTATATTGATGTGACTTAAACTGAACTGTCTGTTCAACTCAATCTGACTACTTTGACCTATTTATTGCATTAAAGTTACATTAATCGAGCTATTTGTGATGTTAAAGTCAATTGTACTCCAATAGTTGTGAAGCTGATTCCACTCATATTAACTTATCTGTTATATTGATGTGACTTAAACTAAACTGCCTGTTCAACTCAATCTGACTACTTTGACCTATTTATTGCATGAAAGTTACATAAATTGAGCTATCTGTGATATTGAAGTCAATTGTACTCCAATATTTGTGAAGCTGATTCCACTTATATTAACTTATCTGTTATATTGATGTGACTTTAACTAAACTTTTCTGTTCAACTCAATCTGACTACTTTGACCTATTTATTGCATTAAAGTTACATAAATTGAGCTATTTGTGATGTTAAAGTCAATTGTACTCCAATAGTTGTGAACCTGATTCCACTGATATTAACTTATCTGTTATATTGATGTGACTTAAACTAAACTGTCTGTTCAACTCAATCTGACTACTTTGACCTAGTTATTGCATTAAAGTTACGTAAATTGAGTTATCTGTGATATTAAAGTCAATTGTACTCCAATATTTGTGAAGCTGATTCCACTGATATTAACTTATCTGTTATATTGATGTGACTTAAACTAAACTGCCTGTTCAACTCAATCTGACTACTTTGACCTATTTATTGCATGAAAGTTACATAAATTGAGCTATCTGTGATATTGAAGTCAGTTGTACTCCAATATTTGTGAAGCTGATTCCACTTATATTAACTTATCTGTTATATTGATGTGACTTTAACTAAACTTTTCTGTTCAACTCAATCTGACTACTTTGACCTAGTTATTGCATTAAAGTTACGTAAATTGAGTTATCTGTGATATTAAAGTCAATTGTACTCCAATATTTGTGAAGCTGATTCCACTGATATTAACTTATCTGTTATATTGATGTGACTTAAACTAAACTGTCTGTTCAACAAAATCTGACTACTTTGACCTATTTATTGCATTAAAGTCACATAAATTGAGCTATTTGTGATGTTAAAGTCAATTGTACTCCAATAGTTGTCAAGCTGATTCCACTGATATTAACTTATTTGTTATATTGATGTGACTTAAACTAAACTGTCTGTTCAACTCAATCTGACTACTTTGACCTATTTATTGTATTAAAGTTACAAAAATTGAGCTATCTGTGATATTGAAGTCAATTGTACTCCAATATTTGTGAAGCTGATTCCACTTATATTAACTTATCTGATATATTGATGTGACTTAAACTAAACTGTCTGTTCAACTCAATCTGACTACTTTGACCTATTTATTGCATTAAAGTTACATAAATTGAGTTATCTGTGATATTAAAGCCAATTGTATTCCAATATTTATGAAGCTGATTCCACTGATATTAACTTATCTGTTATATTGATGTGACTTAAACTAAACTGTCTGTTCAACTCAATCTGACTACTTTGACATATTTATTGCATGAAAGTTACATAAATCTAACTATCTGTGATATTAAAGCCAATCGTAGTCTTATATGTGTGAAATTGATGTCACTTATATTATCCTATCTGTTATATTGATGTGACTTAAACTGAACTGTCTGTTCAACTCAATCTGACTACTTTGACCTATTTATTGCATTAAAGTTACATAAATTGAGCTATTTGGGATGTTAAAGTCAATTGTACTCCAATAGTTGTGAAGCTGATTCCACTTATATTAACTTATCTGTTATATTGATGTGACTTAAACTAAACTGTCTGTTCAACTCAATCTGACTACTTTGACCTATTTATTGCATTAAAGTTCCATAGATTGAGTTTTCTGTGATATTAAAGCCAATTGAATTCCAATATTTGTGAACCTGATTCCACTGATATTAACTTATCTGTTATATTGATGTGACTTAAACTGAACTGTCTGTTCAACTCAATCTGACTACTTTGACCTATTTATTGCATTAAAGTTACATTAATCGAGCTATTTGTGATGTTAAAGTCAATTGTACTCCAATAGTTGTGAAGCTGATTCCACTCATATTAACTTATCTGTTATATTGATGTGACTTAAACTAAACTGCCTGTTCAACTCAATCTGACTACTTTGACCTATTTATTGCATGAAAGTTACATAAATTGAGCTATCTGTGATATTGAAGTCAATTGTACTCCAATATTTGTGAAGCTGATTCCACTTATATTAACTTATCTGTTATATTGATGTGACTTTAACTAAACTTTTCTGTTCAACTCAATCTGACTACTTTGACCTATTTATTGCATTAAAGTTACATAAATTGAGCTATTTGTGATGTTAAAGTCAATTGTACTCCAATAGTTGTGAACCTGATTCCACTGATATTAACTTATCTGTTATATTGATGTGACTTAAACTAAACTGTCTGTTCAACTCAATCTGACTACTTTGACCTAGTTATTGCATTAAAGTTACGTAAATTGAGTTATCTGTGATATTAAAGTCAATTGTACTCCAATATTTGTGAAGCTGATTCCACTGATATTAACTTATCTGTTATATTGATGTGACTTAAACTAAACTGCCTGTTCAACTCAATCTGACTACTTTGACCTATTTATTGCATGAAAGTTACATAAATTGAGCTATCTGTGATATTGAAGTCAGTTGTACTCCAATATTTGTGAAGCTGATTCCACTTATATTAACTTATCTGTTATATTGATGTGACTTTAACTAAACTTTTCTGTTCAACTCAATCTGACTACTTTGACCTAGTTATTGCATTAAAGTTACGTAAATTGAGTTATCTGTGATATTAAAGTCAATTGTACTCCAATATTTGTGAAGCTGATTCCACTGATATTAACTTATCTGTTATATTGATGTGACTTAAACTAAACTGTCTGTTCAACAAAATCTGACTACTTTGACCTATTTATTGCATTAAAGTCACATAAATTGAGCTATTTGTGATGTTAAAGTCAATTGTACTCCAATAGTTGTCAAGCTGATTCCACTGATATTAACTTATTTGTTATATTGATGTGACTTAAACTAAACTGTCTGTTCAACTCAATCTGACTACTTTGACCTATTTATTGTATTAAAGTTACAAAAATTGAGCTATCTGTGATATTGAAGTCAATTGTACTCCAATATTTGTGAAGCTGATTCCACTTATATTAACTTATCTGATATATTGATGTGACTTAAACTAAACTGTCTGTTCAACTCAATCTGACTACTTTGACCTATTTATTGCATGAAAGTAACATAAATTGAGCTATCTGTGATATTAAAGTCAATTGTACTCCAATATTTGTGAAGCTGATTCCACTGATATTAACTTATCTGTTATATTGATGTAACTTAAACTAAACTGTCTGTTCAACTCAATCTGACTACTTTGACCTATTTATTGCATTAAAGTTACATTAATCGAGCTATTTGTGATGTTAAAGTCAATTGTACTCCAATAGTTGTGAAGCTGATTCCACTCATATTACTTATCTGTTATATTGATGTGACTTAAACTAAACTGTTTTTTCAACTCAATCTGACTACTTTGACCTATTTATTGCATTAAAGTTACATAAATTGAGTTATCTGTGATATTAAAGCCAATTGAATTCCAATATTTGTGAAGCGGATTCCACTCATATTAACTTATCTGTTATATTGATGTGACTTAAACTAAACTGCCTGTTCAACTCAATCTGACTACTTTGACCAATTTATTGCATTAAAGTTACAAAAATTGAGTTATCTGTGATATTAAAGCCAATTGTATTCCAATATTTGTGAAACTGATTCCACTTATATTAACTTATCTGTTATATTGATGTGACTTAAACTAAACTGTCTGTTCAACTCAATCTGACTACTTTGACCTATTTATTGCATTAAAGTTACATAAATTGATCTATTTGTGATGTTAAAGTCAATTGTACTTCAATAGTTGTGAAGCTGAATCCACTCATATTAACTTATCTGTTATATTGATGTGACTTAAACTAAACTGCCTGTTCAACTCAATCTGACTACTTTGACCAATTTATTGCATGAAAGTTACGTAAATTGAGCTATCTGTGATATTGAAGTCAATTGTACTCCAATATTTGTGAAGCTGATTCCACTTATATTAACTTATCTGATATATTGATGTGACTTAAACTAAACTGTCTGTTCAACTCAATCTGACTACTTTGACCTATTTATTGCATTAAAGTTACATAAATTGAGGTATCTGTGATGTTAAAGTCAAATGTACCCCAATAGTTGTGAAGCTGATTCCACTGATATTAACTTATCTGTTATATTGATGTGACTTAAACTAAACTGTCTGTTCAACTCAATCTGACTACTTTGACCTATTTATTGCATTTAAGTTACATAAATTTAGTTATCTGTGATATTAAAGTCAATTGTATTCCAATATTTGTGATACTGATTCCACTAATATTAACTTATATGTTTTATTAATGTGAATTAATCTAAACTGTCTGTTCAACTCAATCTGACTACTTTGACCTATTTATTGCATTAAAGTTACATAAATTGAGTTATCTGTGATATTAAAGCCAATTGAATTCCAATATTTGTGAAGCGGATTCCACTGATATTAACTTATCTGTTATATTGATGTGACTTAAACTAAACTGCCTGTTCAACTCAATCTGACTACTTTGACCAATTTATTGCATTAAAGTTACAAAAATTGAGTTATCTGTGATATTAAAGCCAATTGTATTCCAATATTTGTGAAACTGATTCCACTTATATTAACTTATCTGTTATATTGATGTGACTTAAACTAAACTGTCTGTTCAACTCAATCTGACTACTTTGACCTATTTATTGCATTAAAGTTACATAAATTGATCTATTTGTGATGTTAAAGTCAATTGTACTTCAATAGTTGTGAAGCTGAATCCACTCATATTAACTTATTTGTTATATTGATGTGACTTAAACTAAACTGCCTGTTCAACTCAATCTGACTACTTTGACCAATTTATTGCATGAAAGTTACGTAAATTGAGCTATCTGTGATATTGAAGTCAATTGTACTCCAATATTTGTGAAGCTGATTCCACTTATATTAACTTATCTGATATATTGATGTGACTTAAACTAAACTGTCTGTTCAACTCAATCTGACTACTTTGACCTATTTATTGCATTAAAGTTACATAAATTGAGGTATCTGTGATGTTAAAGTCAAATGTACCCCAATAGTTGTGAAGCTGATTCCACTGATATTAACTTATCTGTTGTATTGATGTGACTTAAACTAAACTGTCTGTTCAACTCAATCTGACTACTTTGACCTATTTATTGCATTTAAGTTAGATAAATTTAGTTATCTGTGATATTAAAGTCAATTGTATTCCAATATTTGTGATACTGATTCCACTAATATTAACTTATATGTTTTATTAATGTGAATTAATCTAAACTGTCTGTTCAACTCAATCTGACTACTTTGACCTATTTATTGCATTAAAGTTACATAAATTGAGTTATCTGTGATATTAAAGCCAATTGTATTCCAATATTTATGAAGCTGATTCCACTGATATTAACTTATCTGTTATATTGATGTCTTAAACTAAACTGTCTGTTCAACTCAATCTGACTACTTTGACCTATTTATTGCATGAAAGTTACATAAATCTAACTATCTGTGATATTAAAGCCAATCGTAGTCTTATATGTGTGAAATTGATGTCACTTATATTAACCTATCTGTTATATTGATGTGACTTAAACTGAACTGTCTGTTCAACTCAATCTGACTACTTTGACCTATTTATTGCATTAAAGTTAAATAAATTGAGCTATTTGTGATGTTAAAGTCAATTGTACTCCAATAGTTGTGAAGCTGATTCCACTGATATTAACTTATCTGTTATATTGATGTGACTTAAACTAAACTGTCTGTTCAACTCAATCTGACTACTTTGACCTATTTATTGCATTAAAGTTACATTAATCGAGCTATTTGTGATGTTAAAGTCAATTGTACTCCAATAGTTGTGAAGCTGATTCCACTCATATTAACTTATCTGTTATATTGATGTGACTTAAACTAAACTGCCTGTTCAACTCAATCTGACTACTTTGACCTATTTATTGCATGAAAGTTACATAAATTGAGCTATCTGTGATATTGAAGTCAATTGTACTCCAATATTTGTGAAGCTGATTCCACTTATATTAACTTATCTGTTATATTGATGTGACTTTTACTAAACTTTTCTGTTCAACTCAATCTGACTACTTTGACCTATTTATTGCATTAAAGTTACATAAATTGAGCTATTTGTGATGTTAAAGTCAATTGTACTCCAATAGTTGTGAACCTGATTCCACTGATATTAACTTATCTGTTATATTGATGTGACTTAAACTAAACTGTCTGTTCAACTCAATCTGACTACTTTGTCCTAGTTATTGCATTAAAGTTACATAAATTGAGTTATCTGTGATATTAAAGACAATTGTACTCCAATATTTGTGAAGCTGATTCCACTGATATTAACTTATCTGTTATATTGATGTGACTTAAACTAAACTGTCTGTTCAACAAAATCTGACTACTTTGACCTATTTATTGCATTAAAGTCACATAAATTGAGCTATTTGTGATGTTAAAGTCAATTGCACTCCAATAGTTGTCAAGCGGATTCCACTGATATTAACTTATCTGTTATATTGATGTGACTTAAACTAAACTGCCTGTTCAACTCAATCTGACTACTTTGACCTATTTATTGCATGAAAGTTACATAAATTGAGCTATCTGTGATATTGAAGTCAATTGTACTCCAATATTTGTGAAGCTGATTCCACTTATATTAACTTATCTGTTATATTGATGTGACTTTAACTAAACTTTTCTGTTCAACTCAATCTGACTACTTTGACCTATTTATTGCATTAAAGTTACATAAATTGAGCTATTTGTGATGTTAAAGTCAATTGTACTCCAATAGTTGTGAACCTGATTCCACTGATATTAACTTATCTGTTATATTGATGTGACTTAAACTAAACTGTCTGTTCAACTCAATCTGACTACTTTGTCCTAGTTATTGCATTAAAGTTACATAAATTGAGTTATCTGTGATATTAAAGACAATTGTACTCCAATATTTGTGAAGCTGATTCCACTGATATTAACTTATCTGTTATATTGATGTGACTTAAACTAAACTGTCTGTTCAACAAAATCTGACTACTTTGACCTATTTATTGCATTAAAGTCACATAAATTGAGCTATTTGTGATGTTAAAGTCAATTGCACTCCAATAGTTGTCAAGCGGATTCCACTGATATTAACTTATCTGTTATATTGATGTGACTTAAACTAAACTGCCTGTTCAACTCAATCTGACTACTTTGACCAATTTATTGCATTAAAGTTACAAAAATTGAGTTATCTGTGATATTAAAGCCAATTGTATTCCAATATTTGTGAAACTGATTCCACTTATATTAACTTATCTGTTATATTGATGTGACTTAAACTAAACTGTCTGTTCAACTCAATCTGACTACTTTGACCTATTTATTGCATTAAAGTTACATAAATTGATCTATTTGTGATGTTAAAGTCAATTGTACTTCAATAGTTGTGAAGCTGAATCCACTCATATTAACTTATTTGTTATATTGATGTGACTTAAACTAAACTGCCTGTTCAACTCAATCTGACTACTTTGACCAATTTATTGCATGAAAGTTACGTAAATTGAGCTATCTGTGATATTGAAGTCAATTGTACTCCAATATTTGTGAAGCTGATTCCACTTATATTAACTTATCTGATATATTGATGTGACTTAAACTAAACTGTCTGTTCAACTCAATCTGACTACTTTGAACTATTTATTGCATTAAAGTTACATAAATTGAGGTATCTGTGATGTTAAAGTCAAATGTACCCCAATAGTTGTGAAGCTGATTCCACTGATATTAACTTATCTGTTGTATTGATGTGACTTAAACTAAACTGTCTGTTCAACTCAATCTGACTACTTTGACCTATTTATTGCATTTAAGTTACATAAATTTAGTTATCTGTGATATTAAAGTCAATTGTATTCCAATATTTGTGATACTGATTCCACTAATATTAACTTATATGTTTTATTAATGTGAATTAATCTAAACTGTCTGTTCGACTCAATCTGACTACTTTGACCTATTTATTGCATTAAAGTTACATAAATTGAGTTATCTGTGATATTAAAGCCAATTGTATTCCAATATTTATGAAGCTGATTCCACTGATATTAACTTATCTGTTATATTGATGTCTTAAACTAAACTGTCTGTTCAACTCAATCTGACTACTTTGACCTATTTATTGCATGAAAGTTACATAAATCTAACTATCTGTGATATTAAAGCCAATCGTAGTCTTATATGTGTGAAATTGATGTCACTTATATTAACCTATCTGTTATATTGATGTGACTTAAACTGAACTGTCTGTTCAACTCAATCTGACTACTTTGACCTATTTATTGCATTAAAGTTAAATAAATTGAGCTATTTGTGATGTTAAAGTCAATTGTACTCCAATAGTTGTGAAGCTGATTCCACTGATATTAACTTATCTGTTATATTGATGTGACTTAAACTAAACTGTCTGTTCAACTCAATCTGACTACTTTGACCTATTTATTGCATTAAAGTTCCATAAATTGAGTTATCTGTGATATTAAAGCCAATTGAATTCCAATATTTGTGAAGCTGATTCCACTGATATTAACTTATCTGTTATATTGATGTGACTTAAACTGAACTGTCTGTTCAACTCAATCTGACTACTTTGACCTATTTATTGCATTAAAGTTACATTAATCGAGCTATTTGTGATGTTAAAGTCAATTGTACTCCAATAGTTGTGAACCTGATTCCACTCATATTAACTTATCTGTTATATTGATGTGACTTAAACTAAACTGCCTGTTCAACTCAATCTGACTACTTTGACCTATTTATTGCATGAAAGTTACATAAATTGAGCTATCTGTGATATTGAAGTCAATTGTACTCCAATATTTGTGAAGCTGATTCCACTTATATTAACTTATCTGTTATATTGATGTGACTTTAACTAAACTTTTCTGTTCAACTCAATCTGACTACTTTGACCTATTTATTGCATTAAAGTTACATAAATTGAGCTATTTGTGATGTTAAAGTCAATTGTACTCCAATAGTTGTGAACCTGATTCCACTGATATTAACTTATCTGTTATATTGATGTGACTTAAACTAAACTGTCTGTTCAACTCAATCTGACTACTTTGTCCTAGTTATTGCATTAAAGTTACATAAATTGAGTTATCTGTGATATTAAAGACAATTGTACTCCAATATTTGTGAAGCTGATTCCACTGATATTAACTTATCTGTTATATTGATGTGACTTAAACTAAACTGTCTGTTCAACAAAATCTGACTACTTTGACCTATTTATTGCATTAAAGTCACATAAATTGAGCTATTTGTGATGTTAAAGTCAATTGCACTCCAATAGTTGTCAAGCTGATTCCACTGATATTAACTTATTTGTTATATTGATGTGACTTAAACTAAACTGTCTGTTCAACTCAATCTGACTACTTTGACATATTTATTGTATTAAAGTTACAAAAATTGAGTTATCTGTGATATTAAAGCCAATTGTATTCCAATATTTGTGAAGCTGATTCCACTTATATTAACTTATCTGTTATATTGATGTGACTTAAACTAAACTGTCTGTTCAACTCAATCTGACTACTTTGACCTATTTATTGCATTAAAGTTACATAAATTGATCTATTTGTGATGTTAAAGTCAATTGTACTCCAATAGTTGTGAAGGTGATTCCACTCATATTAACTTATCTGTTATATTGATGTGACTTAAACTAAACTGTCTGTTCAACTCAATCTGACTACTTTGACCTATTTATTGCATTAAAGTTACATAAATTGAGTTATCTGTGATATTAAAGCCAATTGAATTCCAATATTTGTGAAGCTGATTCCACTGATATTAACTTATCTGTTATATTGATGTGACTTAAACTGAACTGTCTGTTCAACTCAATCTGACTACTTTGACCTATTTATTGCATTAAACTTACATAAATTGAGCTATCTGTGATATTAAAGTCAATTGTACTCCAATATTTGTGAAGCTGATTCCACTTATATTAACTTCTCTGTTATATTGATGTGACTTAAACTAAACTGTCTGTTCAACTCAATCTGACTACTTTGACCTATTTATTGCATTAAAGTTACATAAATTGAGTTATCTGTGATATTAAAGCCAATTGTATTCCAATATTTATGAAGCTGATTCCTCTGATATTAACTTACCTCTTATTCTGATGTGACTTAAACTAAACCGTCTGTTCAACTCAATCTGACTACTTTGACCTATTTATTGCATTAAAGTTACATAAATTGAGTTATCTGTGATATTAAAGCCAATTGTATTCCAATATTTATGAAGCTGATTCCACTGATATTAACTTATCTGTTATATTGATGTCTTAAACTAAACTGTCTGTTCAACTCAATCTGACTACTTTGACCTATTTATTGCATTAAAGTTACATTAATCGAGCTATTTGTGATGTTAAAGTCAATTGTACTCCAATAGTTGTGAAGCTGATTCCACTCATATTAACTTATCTGTTATATTGATGTGACTTAAACTAAACTGTCTGTTCAACTCAATCTGACTACTTTGACCTATTTATTGCATTAAAGTTACATAAATTGAGTTATCTGTGATATTAAAGCCATTTGAATTCCAATATTTGTGAAGCTGATTGCACTGATATTAACTTATCTATTATATTGATGTGACTTAAACTGAACTGTCTGTTCAACTCAATCTGACTACTTTGACCTATTTATTGCATTAAAGTTACATAAATTGAGCTATCTGTGATATTAAAGTCAATTGTACTCCAGTATCTGTGAAGCTGATTCCACTTATATTAACTTCTCTGTTATATTGATGTGACTTAAACTAAACTGTCTGTTCAACTCAATCTGACTACTTTGACCTATTTATTGCATTAAAGTTACATAAATTGAGTTATCTGAGATATTAAAGCCAATTGTATTCCAATATTTATGAAGCTGATTCCACTGATATTAACTTACCTCTTATACTGATGTGACTTAAACTAAACTGTCTGTTCTACTCAATCTGACTACCTTGACCTATTTATTGCATGAAAGTTACATAAATCTAACTATCTGTGATATTAAAGCCAATCGTACTCTTATATGTGTGAAACTGATGTCACTTATATTAACCTATCTGTTATATTGATGTGACTTAATCTAAACTGTCTGTTCAACTCAATCTGACTACTTTGACCTATTTATTGCATTTAAGTTACAGAAATTTAGTTATCTGTGATATTAAAGTCAATTGTATTCCAATATTTGTGAACCTGATTCCACTGATATTAACTTATCTGTTATATTGATGTGACTTAAACTAAACTGTCTGT
Source organism: Ostrea denselamellosa (assembly GCA_024699665.1). Lineage (NCBI taxonomy): Eukaryota > Metazoa > Mollusca > Bivalvia > Ostreida > Ostreidae > Ostrea > Ostrea denselamellosa. Next base: position 197,986 of record JAMZEH010000090.1, read on the forward strand.
TCAACTCAATCTGACTACTTTGACCTATTTATTGCATGAAAGTTACATTAATCGAGCTATTTGTGATGTTAAAGTCAATTGTACTCCAATAGTTGTCAAGCTGATTCCACTGATATTAACTTATTTGTTATATTGATGTGACTTAAACTAAACTGTCTGTTCAACTCAATCTGACTACTTTGACCTATTTATTGTATTAAAGTTACATAAATTGAGTTATCTGTGATATTAAAGCCAAATGTATTCCAATATTTGTGAAGCTGATTCCACTCATATTAACTTATCTGTTATATTGATGTGACTTAAACTAAACTGTCTGTTCAACTCAATCTGACTACTTTGAGCTATTTATTGCATTAAACTTACATAAATTGAGCTATCTGTGATATTAAAGTCAATTGTACTCCAATATTTGTGAAGCTGATTCCACTTATATTAACTTCTCTGTTATATTGATGTGACTTAAACTAAACTGTCTGTTCAACTCAATCTGACTACTTTGACCTATTTATTGCATTAAAGTTAGATAAATTGAGTTATCTGTGATATTAAAGCCAATTGTATTCCAATATTTATGAAGCTGATTCCACTGATATTAACTTATCTGTTATATTGATGTGACTTAAACTAAACTGTCTGTTCAACTCAATCTGACTACTTTGACCTATTTATTGCATGAAAGTTACATAAATCTAACTATCTGTGATATTAAAGCCAATCGTAGTCTTATATGTGTGAAATTGATGTCACTTATATTAACCTATCTGTTATTTTGATGTGACTTAAACTGAACTGTCTGTTCAACTCAATCTGACTACTTTGACCTATTTATTGCATTAAAGTTACATAAATTGAGTTATCTGTGATATTAAAGCCAATTGAATTCCAATATTTGTGAAGCGGATTCCACTGATATTAACTTATCTGTTATATTGATGTGACTTAAACTAAACTGCCTGTTCAACTCAATCTGACTACTTTGACCAATTTATTGCATTAAAGTTACAAAAATTGAGTTATCTGTGATATTAAAGCCAATTGTATTCCAATATTTGTGAAACTGATTCCACTTATATTAACTTATCTGTTATATTGATGTGACTTAAACTAAACTGTCTGTTCAACTCAATCTGACTACTTTGACCTATTTATTGCATTAAAGTTACATAAATTGATCTATTTGTGATGTTAAAGTCAATTGTACTTCAATAGTTGTGAAGCTGAATCCACTCATATTAACTTATTTGTTATATTGATGTGACTTAAACTAAACTGCCTGTTCAACTCAATCTGACTACTTTGACCAATTTATTGCATGAAAGTTACGTAAATTGAGCTATCTGTGATATTGAAGTCAATTGTACTCCAATATTTGTGAAGCTGATTCCACTTATATTAACTTATCTGATATATTGATGTGACTTAAACTAAACTGTCTGTTCAACTCAATCTGACTACTTTGACCTATTTATTGCATTAAAGTTACATAAATTGAGGTATCTGTGATGTTAAAGTCAAATGTACCCCAATAGTTGTGAAGCTGATTCCACTGATATTAACTTATCTGTTGTATTGATGTGACTTAAACTAAACTGTCTGTTCAACTCAATCTGACTACTTTGACCTATTTATTGCATTTAAGTTAGATAAATTTAGTTATCTGTGATATTAAAGTCAATTGTATTCCAATATTTGTGATACTGATTCCACTAATATTAACTTATATGTTTTATTAATGTGAATTAATCTAAACTGTCTGTTCAACTCAATCTGACTACTTTGACCTATTTATTGCATTAAAGTTACATAAATTGAGTTATCTGTGATATTAAAGCCAATTGTATTCCAATATTTATGAAGCTGATTCCACTGATATTAACTTATCTGTTATATTGATGTCTTAAACTAAACTGTCTGTTCAACTCAATCTGACTACTTTGACCTATTTATTGCATGAAAGTTACATAAATCTAACTATCTGTGATATTAAAGCCAATCGTAGTCTTATATGTGTGAAATTGATGTCACTTATATTAACCTATCTGTTATATTGATGTGACTTAAACTGAACTGTCTGTTCAACTCAATCTGACTACTTTGACCTATTTATTGCATTAAAGTTAAATAAATTGAGCTATTTGTGATGTTAAAGTCAATTGTACTCCAATAGTTGTGAAGCTGATTCCACTGATATTAACTTATCTGTTATATTGATGTGACTTAAACTAAACTGTCTGTTCAACTCAATCTGACTACTTTGACCTATTTATTGCATTAAAGTTACATTAATCGAGCTATTTGTGATGTTAAAGTCAATTGTACTCCAATAGTTGTGAAGCTGATTCCACTCATATTAACTTATCTGTTATATTGATGTGACTTAAACTAAACTGCCTGTTCAACTCAATCTGACTACTTTGACCTATTTATTGCATGAAAGTTACATAAATTGAGCTATCTGTGATATTGAAGTCAATTGTACTCCAATATTTGTGAAGCTGATTCCACTTATATTAACTTATCTGTTATATTGATGTGACTTTTACTAAACTTTTCTGTTCAACTCAATCTGACTACTTTGACCTATTTATTGCATTAAAGTTACATAAATTGAGCTATTTGTGATGTTAAAGTCAATTGTACTCCAATAGTTGTGAACCTGATTCCACTGATATTAACTTATCTGTTATATTGATGTGACTTAAACTAAACTGTCTGTTCAACTCAATCTGACTACTTTGTCCTAGTTATTGCATTAAAGTTACATAAATTGAGTTATCTGTGATATTAAAGACAATTGTACTCCAATATTTGTGAAGCTGATTCCACTGATATTAACTTATCTGTTATATTGATGTGACTTAAACTAAACTGTCTGTTCAACAAAATCTGACTACTTTGACCTATTTATTGCATTAAAGTCACATAAATTGAGCTATTTGTGATGTTAAAGTCAATTGCACTCCAATAGTTGTCAAGCGGATTCCACTGATATTAACTTATCTGTTATATTGATGTGACTTAAACTAAACTGCCTTTTCAACTCAATCTGACTACTTTGACCTATTTATTGCATGAAAGTTACATAAATTGAGCTATCTGTGATATTGAAGTCAATTGTACTCCAATATTTGTGAAGCTGATTCCACTTATATTAACTTATCTGTTATATTGATGTGACTTTAACTAAACTTTTCTGTTCAACTCAATCTGACTACTTTGACCTATTTATTGCATTAAAGTTACATAAATTGAGCTATTTGTGATGTTAAAGTCAATTGTACTCCAATAGTTGTGAACCTGATTCCACTGATATTAACTTATCTGTTATATTGATGTGACTTAAACTAAACTGTCTGTTCAACTCAATCTGACTACTTTGTCCTAGTTATTGCATTAAAGTTACATAAATTGAGTTATCTGTGATATTAAAGACAATTGTACTCCAATATTTGTGAAGCTGATTCCACTGATATTAACTTATCTGTTATATTGATGTGACTTAAACTAAACTGTCTGTTCAACAAAATCTGACTACTTTGACCTATTTATTGCATTAAAGTCACATAAATTGAGCTATTTGTGATGTTAAAGTCAATTGCACTCCAATAGTTGTCAAGCGGATTCCACTGATATTAACTTATCTGTTATATTGATGTGACTTAAACTAAACTGCCTGTTCAACTCAATCTGACTACTTTGACCAATTTATTGCATTAAAGTTACAAAAATTGAGTTATCTGTGATATTAAAGCCAATTGTATTCCAATATTTGTGAAACTGATTCCACTTATATTAACTTATCTGTTATATTGATGTGACTTAAACTAAACTGTCTGTTCAACTCAATCTGACTACTTTGACCTATTTATTGCATTAAAGTTACATAAATTGATCTATTTGTGATGTTAAAGTCAATTGTACTTCAATAGTTGTGAAGCTGAATCCACTCATATTAACTTATTTGTTATATTGATGTGACTTAAACTAAACTGCCTGTTCAACTCAATCTGACTACTTTGACCAATTTATTGCATGAAAGTTACGTAAATTGAGCTATCTGTGATATTGAAGTCAATTGTACTCCAATATTTGTGAAGCTGATTCCACTTATATTAACTTATCTGATATATTGATGTGACTTAAACTAAACTGTCTGTTCAACTCAATCTGACTACTTTGAACTATTTATTGCATTAAAGTTACATAAATTGAGGTATCTGTGATGTTAAAGTCAAATGTACCCCAATAGTTGTGAAGCTGATTCCACTGATATTAACTTATCTGTTGTATTGATGTGACTTAAACTAAACTGTCTGTTCAACTCAATCTGACTACTTTGACCTATTTATTGCATTTAAGTTACATAAATTTAGTTATCTGTGATATTAAAGTCAATTGTATTCCAATATTTGTGATACTGATTCCACTAATATTAACTTATATGTTTTATTAATGTGAATTAATCTAAACTGTCTGTTCGACTCAATCTGACTACTTTGACCTATTTATTGCATTAAAGTTACATAAATTGAGTTATCTGTGATATTAAAGCCAATTGTATTCCAATATTTATGAAGCTGATTCCACTGATATTAACTTATCTGTTATATTGATGTCTTAAACTAAACTGTCTGTTCAACTCAATCTGACTACTTTGACCTATTTATTGCATGAAAGTTACATAAATCTAACTATCTGTGATATTAAAGCCAATCGTAGTCTTATATGTGTGAAATTGATGTCACTTATATTAACCTATCTGTTATATTGATGTGACTTAAACTGAACTGTCTGTTCAACTCAATCTGACTACTTTGACCTATTTATTGCATTAAAGTTAAATAAATTGAGCTATTTGTGATGTTAAAGTCAATTGTACTCCAATAGTTGTGAAGCTGATTCCACTGATATTAACTTATCTGTTATATTGATGTGACTTAAACTAAACTGTCTGTTCAACTCAATCTGACTACTTTGACCTATTTATTGCATTAAAGTTCCATAAATTGAGTTATCTGTGATATTAAAGCCAATTGAATTCCAATATTTGTGAAGCTGATTCCACTGATATTAACTTATCTGTTATATTGATGTGACTTAAACTGAACTGTCTGTTCAACTCAATCTGACTACTTTGACCTATTTATTGCATTAAAGTTACATTAATCGAGCTATTTGTGATGTTAAAGTCAATTGTACTCCAATAGTTGTGAACCTGATTCCACTCATATTAACTTATCTGTTATATTGATGTGACTTAAACTAAACTGCCTGTTCAACTCAATCTGACTACTTTGACCTATTTATTGCATGAAAGTTACATAAATTGAGCTATCTGTGATATTGAAGTCAATTGTACTCCAATATTTGTGAAGCTGATTCCACTTATATTAACTTATCTGTTATATTGATGTGACTTTAACTAAACTTTTCTGTTCAACTCAATCTGACTACTTTGACCTATTTATTGCATTAAAGTTACATAAATTGAGCTATTTGTGATGTTAAAGTCAATTGTACTCCAATAGTTGTGAACCTGATTCCACTGATATTAACTTATCTGTTATATTGATGTGACTTAAACTAAACTGTCTGTTCAACTCAATCTGACTACTTTGTCCTAGTTATTGCATTAAAGTTACATAAATTGAGTTATCTGTGATATTAAAGACAATTGTACTCCAATATTTGTGAAGCTGATTCCACTGATATTAACTTATCTGTTATATTGATGTGACTTAAACTAAACTGTCTGTTCAACAAAATCTGACTACTTTGACCTATTTATTGCATTAAAGTCACATAAATTGAGCTATTTGTGATGTTAAAGTCAATTGCACTCCAATAGTTGTCAAGCTGATTCCACTGATATTAACTTATTTGTTATATTGATGTGACTTAAACTAAACTGTCTGTTCAACTCAATCTGACTACTTTGACATATTTATTGTATTAAAGTTACAAAAATTGAGTTATCTGTGATATTAAAGCCAATTGTATTCCAATATTTGTGAAGCTGATTCCACTTATATTAACTTATCTGTTATATTGATGTGACTTAAACTAAACTGTCTGTTCAACTCAATCTGACTACTTTGACCTATTTATTGCATTAAAGTTACATAAATTGATCTATTTGTGATGTTAAAGTCAATTGTACTCCAATAGTTGTGAAGGTGATTCCACTCATATTAACTTATCTGTTATATTGATGTGACTTAAACTAAACTGTCTGTTCAACTCAATCTGACTACTTTGACCTATTTATTGCATTAAAGTTACATAAATTGAGTTATCTGTGATATTAAAGCCAATTGAATTCCAATATTTGTGAAGCTGATTCCACTGATATTAACTTATCTGTTATATTGATGTGACTTAAACTGAACTGTCTGTTCAACTCAATCTGACTACTTTGACCTATTTATTGCATTAAACTTACATAAATTGAGCTATCTGTGATATTAAAGTCAATTGTACTCCAATATTTGTGAAGCTGATTCCACTTATATTAACTTCTCTGTTATATTGATGTGACTTAAACTAAACTGTCTGTTCAACTCAATCTGACTACTTTGACCTATTTATTGCATTAAAGTTACATAAATTGAGTTATCTGTGATATTAAAGCCAATTGTATTCCAATATTTATGAAGCTGATTCCTCTGATATTAACTTACCTCTTATTCTGATGTGACTTAAACTAAACCGTCTGTTCAACTCAATCTGACTACTTTGACCTATTTATTGCATTAAAGTTACATAAATTGAGTTATCTGTGATATTAAAGCCAATTGTATTCCAATATTTATGAAGCTGATTCCACTGATATTAACTTATCTGTTATATTGATGTCTTAAACTAAACTGTCTGTTCAACTCAATCTGACTACTTTGACCTATTTATTGCATTAAAGTTACATTAATCGAGCTATTTGTGATGTTAAAGTCAATTGTACTCCAATAGTTGTGAAGCTGATTCCACTCATATTAACTTATCTGTTATATTGATGTGACTTAAACTAAACTGTCTGTTCAACTCAATCTGACTACTTTGACCTATTTATTGCATTAAAGTTACATAAATTGAGTTATCTGTGATATTAAAGCCATTTGAATTCCAATATTTGTGAAGCTGATTGCACTGATATTAACTTATCTATTATATTGATGTGACTTAAACTGAACTGTCTGTTCAACTCAATCTGACTACTTTGACCTATTTATTGCATTAAAGTTACATAAATTGAGCTATCTGTGATATTAAAGTCAATTGTACTCCAGTATCTGTGAAGCTGATTCCACTTATATTAACTTCTCTGTTATATTGATGTGACTTAAACTAAACTGTCTGTTCAACTCAATCTGACTACTTTGACCTATTTGTTGCATTAAAGTTACATAAATTGAGTTATCTGAGATATTAAAGCCAATTGTATTCCAATATTTATGAAGCTGATTCCACTGATATTAACTTACCTCTTATACTGATGTGACTTAAACTAAACTGTCTGTTCTACTCAATCTGACTACCTTGACCTATTTATTGCATGAAAGTTACATAAATCTAACTATCTGTGATATTAAAGCCAATCGTACTCTTATATGTGTGAAACTGATGTCACTTATATTAACCTATCTGTTATATTGATGTGACTTAATCTAAACTGTCTGTTCAACTCAATCTGACTACTTTGACCTATTTATTGCATTTAAGTTACAGAAATTTAGTTATCTGTGATATTAAAGTCAATTGTATTCCAATATTTGTGAACCTGATTCCACTGATATTAACTTATCTGTTATATTGATGTGACTTAAACTAAACTGTCTGTTCAACTCAATCTGACTACTTTGACCTATTTATTGCATGAAAGTTACATTAATCGAGCTATTTGTGATGTTAAAGTCAATTGTACTCCAATAGTTGTCAAGCTGATTCCACTGATATTAACTTATTTGTTATATTGATGTGACTTAAACTAAACTGTCTGTTCAACTCAATCTGACTACTTTGACCTATTTATTGTATTAAAGTTACATAAATTGAGTTATCTGTGATATTAAAGCCAAATGTATTCCAATATTTGTGAAGCTGATTCCACTCATATTAACTTATCTGTTATATTGATGTGACTTAAACTAAACTGTCTGTTCAACTCAATCTGACTACTTTGAGCTATTTATTGCATTAAACTTACATAAATTGAGCTATCTGTGATATTAAAGTCAATTGTACTCCAATATTTGTGAAGCTGATTCCACTTATATTAACTTCTCTGTTATATTGATGTGACTTAAACTAAACTGTCTGTTCAACTCAATCTGACTACTTTGACCTATTTATTGCATTAAAGTTAGATAAATTGAGTTATCTGTGATATTAAAGCCAATTGTATTCCAATATTTATGAAGCTGATTCCACTGATATTAACTTATCTGTTATATTGATGTGACTTAAACTAAACTGTCTGTTCAACTCAATCTGACTACTTTGACCTATTTATTGCATGAAAGTTACATAAATCTAACTATCTGTGATATTAAAGCCAATCGTAGTCTTATATGTGTGAAATTGATGTCACTTATATTAACCTATCTGTTATTTTGATGTGACTTAAACTGAACTGTCTGTTCAACTCAATCTGACTACTTTGACCTATTTATTGCATTAAAGTTAAATAAATTGAGCTATCTGTGATGTTAAAGTCAATTGTACTCCAATAGTTGTGAAGCTGATTCCACTGATATTAACTTATCTGTTATATTGATGTGACTTAAACTAAACTGTCTGTTCAACTCAATCTGACTACTTTGACCTATTTATTGCATTAAAGTTCCATAAATTGAGTTATCTGTGATATTAAAGCCAATTGAATTCCAATATTTGTGAAGCTGATTCCACTGATATTAACTTATCTGTTATATTGATGTGACTTAAACTGAACTGTCTGTTCAACTCAATCTGACTACTTTGACCTATTTATTGCATTAAAGTTACATTAATCGAGCTATTTGTGATGTTAAAGTCAATTGTACTCCAATAGTTGTGAACCTGATTCCACTCATATTAACTTATCTGTTATATTGATGTGACTTAAACTAAACTGCCTGTTCAACTCAATCTGACTACTTTGACCTATTTATTGCATGAAAGTTACATAAATTGAGCTATCTGTGATATTGAAGTCAATTGTACTCCAATATTTGTGAAGCTGATTCCACTTATATTAACTTATCTGTTATATTGATGTGACTTTAACTAAACTTTTCTGTTCAACTCAATCTGACTACTTTGACCTATTTATTGCATTAAAGTTACATAAATTGAGCTATTTGTGATGTTAAAGTCAATTGTACTCCAATAGTTGTGAACCTGATTCCACTGATATTAACTTATCTGTTATATTGATGTGACTTAAATTAAACTGTCTGTTCAACTCAATCTGACTACTTTGTCCTAGTTATTGCATTAAAGTTACATAAATTGAGTTATCTGTGATATTAAAGACAATTGTACTCCAATATTTGTGAAGCTGATTCCACTGATATTAACTTATCTGTTATATTGATGTGACTTAAACTAAACTGTCTGTTCAACAAAATCTGACTACTTTGACCTATTTATTGCATTAAAGTCACATAAATTGAGCTATTTGTGATGTTAAAGTCAATTGCACTCCAATAGTTGTCAAGCTGATTCCACTGATATTAACTTATTTGTTATATTGATGTGACTTAAACTAAACTGTCTGTTCAACTCAATCTGACTACTTTGACATATTAATTGTATTAAAGTTACAAAAATTGAGTTATCTGTGATATTAAAGCTAATTGTATTCCAATATTTGTGAAGCTGATTCCACTTATATTAACTTATCTGTTATATTGATGTGACTTAAACTAAACTGTCTGTTCAACTCAATCTGACTACTTTGACCTATTTATTGCATTAAAGTTACATAAATTGATCTATTTGTGATGTTAAAGTCAATTGTACTCCAATAGTTGTGAAGGTGGTTCCACTCATATTAACTTATCTGTTATATTGATGTGACTTAAACTAAACTGTCTGTTCAACTCAATCTGACTACTTTGACATATTTATTGCATGAAAGTAACATAAATTGAGTTATCTGTGATATTAAAGTCCATTGTACTCCAATATTTGTCAAGCTGATTCCACTGATATTAACTTATCTGTTATATTGATGTGACTTAAACTAAACTGTCTGTTCAACTCAATCTGACTACTTTGACCTATTTATTGCATTAAAGTTACATTAATCGAGCTATTTGTGATGTTAAAGTCAATTGTACTCCAATAGTTGTGAAGCTGATTCCACTCATATTAACTTATCTGTTATATTGATGTGACTTAAACTAAACTGTCTGTTCAACTCAATCTGACTACTTTGACCTATTTATTGCATTAAAGTTACATAAATTGAGTTATCTGTGATATTAAAGCCAATTGTATTCCAATATTTATGAAGCTGATTCCTCTGATATTAACTTACCTCTTATACTGATGTGACTTAAACTAAACCGTCTGTTCAACTCAATCTGACTACCTTGACCTATTTATTGCATGAAAGTTACATAAATCTAACTATCTGTGATATTAAAGCCAATCGTACTCTTATATGTGTGAAACTGATGTCACTTATATTAACCTATCTGTTATATTGATGTGACTTAAACTGAACTGTCTGTTCAACTCAATCTGACTACTTTGACCTATTTATTGCATTAAAGTTACATTAATCGAGCTATTTGTGATGTTAAAGTCAATTGTACTCCAATAGTTGTGAAGCTGATTCCACTCATATTAACTTATCTGTTATATTGATGTGACTTAAACTAAACTGTCTGTTCAACTCAATCTGACTACTTTGACCTATTTATTGCATTAAAGTTACATAAATTGAGTTATCTGTGATATTAAAGCCATTTGAATTCCAATATTTGTGAAGCTGATTGCACTGATATTAACTTATCTATTATATTGATGTGACTTAAACTGAACTGTCTGTTCAACTCAATCTGACTACTTTGACCTATTTATTGCATTAAAGTTACATAAATTGAGCTATCTGTGATATTAAAGTCAATTGTACTCCAGTATCTGTGAAGCTGATTCCACTTATATTAACTTCTCTGTTATATTGATGTGACTTAAACTAAACTGTCTGTTCAACTCAATCTGACTACTTTGACCTATTTATTGCATTAAAGTTACATAAATTGAGTTATCTGAGATATTAAAGCCAATTGTATTCCAATATTTATGAAGCTGATTCCACTGATATTAACTTACCTCTTATACTGATGTGACTTAAACTAAACTGTCTGTTCAACTCAATCTGACTACCTTAACCTATTTATTGCATGAAAGTTACATAAATCTAACTATCTGTGATATTAAAGCCAATCGTACTCTTATATGTGTGAAACTGATGTCACTTATATTAACCTATCTGTTATATTGATGTGACTTAATCTAAACTGTCTGTTCAACTCAATCTGACTACTTTGACCTATTTATTGCATTTAAGTTACAGAAATTTAGTTATCTGTGATATTAAAGTCAATTGTATTCCAATATTTGTGAACCTGATTCCACTGATATTAACTTATCTGTTATATTGATGTGACTTAAACTAAACTGTCTGTTCAACTCAATCTGACTACTTTGACCTATTTATTGCATGAAAGTTACATTAATCGAGCTATTTGTGATGTTAAAGTCAATTGTACTCTTATATGTGTGAAACTGATGTCACTTATATTAACCTATCTGTTATATTGATGTGACTTAAACTGAACTGTCTGTTCAACTCAATCTGACTACTTTGACCTATTTATTGCATTAAAGTTACATTAATCGAGCTATTTGTGATGTTAAAGTCAATTGTATTCCAATATTTGTGAAGCTGATTCCACTTATATTAACTTATCTGTTATATTGATGTGACTTAAACTAAACTGTCTGTTCAACTCAACCTGACTACTTTGAGCTATTTATTGCATTAAACTTACATAAATTGAGCTATCTGTGATATTAAAGTCAATTGTACTCCAATATTTGTGAAGCTGATTCCACTTATATTAACTTCTCTGTTATATTGATGTGACTTAAACTAAACTGTCTGTTCAACTCAATCTGACTACTTTGACATATTTATTGCATGAAAGTAACATAAATTGAGCTATCTCTGATATTAAAGTCCATTGTACTCCAATATTTGTCAAGCTGATTCCACTGATATTAACTTATCTGTTATATTGATGTGACTTAAACTAAACTGTCTGTTCAACTCAATCTGACTACTTTGACCTATTCATTGCATTAAAGTTACATTAATCGAGCTATTTGTGATGTTAAAGTCAATTGTACTCCAATAGTTGTGAAGCTGATTCCACTCATATTAACTTATCTGTTATATTGATGTGACTTAAACTAAACTGTCTGTTCAACTCAATCTGACTACTTTGACCTATTTATTGCATTAAAGTTACATAAATTGAGTTATCTGTGATATTAAAGCCAATTGAATTCCAATATTTGTGAAGCTGATTCCACTGATATTAACTTATCTGTTATATTGATGTGACTTAAACTGAACTGTCTGTTCAACTCAATCTGACTACTTTGACCTATTTATTGCATTAAACTTACATAAATTGAGCTATCTGTGATATTAAAGTCAATTGTACTCCAATATTTGTGAAGCTGATTCCACTTATATTAACTTCTCTGTTATATTGATGTGACTTAAACTAAACTGTCTGTTCAACTCAATCTGACTACTTTGACCTATTTATTGCATTAAAGTTACATAAATTGAGTTATCTGTGATATTAAAGCCAATTGTATTCCAATATTTATGAAGCTGATTCCTCTGATATTAACTTACCTCTTATACTGATGTGACTTAAACTAAACCGTCTGTTCAACTCAATCTGACTACCTTGACCTATTTATTGCATGAAAGTTACATAAATCTAACTATATGTGATATTAAAGCCAATCGTACTCTTATATGTGTGAAACTGATGTCACTTATATTAACCTATCTGTTATATTGATGTGACTTAAACTGAACTGTCTGTTCAACTCAATCTGACTACTTTGACCTATTTATTGCATTAAAGTTACATTAATCGAGCTATTTGTGATGTTAAAGTCAATTGTACTCCAATAGTTGTGAAGCTGATTCCACTCATATTAACTTATCTGTTATATTGATGTGACTTAAACTAAACTGTCTGTTCAACTCAATCTGACTACTTTGACCTATTTATTGCATTAAAGTTACATAAATTGAGTTATCTGTGATATTAAAGCCAATTGTACTCCAATATTTGTGAAGCTGATTCCACTTATATTAACTTCTCTGTTATATTGATGTGACTTAAACTAAACTGTCTGTTCAACTCAATCTGACTACTTTGACCTATTTATTGCATTAAAGTTACATAAATTGAGTTATCTGTGATATTAAAGCCATTTGAATTCCAATATTTGTGAAGCTGATTGCACTGATATTAACTTATCTGTTATATTGATGTGACTTAAACTGAACTGTCTGTTCAACTCAATCTGACTACTTTGACCTATTTATTGCATTAAAGTTACATAAATTGAGCTATCTGTGATATTAAAGTCAATTGTACTCCAGTATCTGTGAAGCTGATTCCACTTATATTAACTTCTCTGTTATATTGATGTGACTTAAACTAAACTGTCTGTTCAACTCAATCTGACTACTTTGACCTATTTATTGCATTAAAGTTACATAAATTGAGTTATCTGAGATATTAAAGCCAATTGTATTACAATATTTATGAAGCTGATTCCACTGATATTAACTTACCTCTTATACTGATGTGACTTAAACTAAACTGTCTGTTCAACTCAATCTGACTAGCTTGACCTATTTATTGCATGAAAGTTACATAAATCTAACTATCTGTGATATTAAAGCCAATCGTACTCTGATATGTGTGAAACTGATGTCACTTATATTAACCTATCTGTTATATTGATGTGACTTAATCTAAACTGTCTGTTCAACTCAATCTGACTACTTTGACCTATTTATTGCATTTAAGTTACAGAAATTTAGTTATCTGTGATATTAAAGTCAATTGTATTCCAATATTTGTGAACCAGATTCCACTGATATTAACTTATCTGTTATATTGATGTGACTTAAACTAAACTGTCTGTTCAACTCAATCTGACTACTTTGACCTATTTATTGCATGAAAGTTACATTAATCGAGCTATTTGTGATGTTAAAGTCAATTGTACTCCAATAGTTGTCAAGCTGATTCCACTGATATTAACTTATTTGTTATATTGATGTGACTTAAACTAAACTGTCTGTTCAACTCAATCTGACTACTTTGACCTATTTATTGTATTAAAGTTACAAAAATTGAGTTATCTGTGATATTAAAGCCAATTGTATTCCAATATTTGTGAAGCTGATTCCACTTATATTAACTTATCTGTTATATTGATGTGACTTAAACTAAACTGTCTGTTCAACTCAATCTGACTACTTTGACCTATTTATTGCATTAAACTTACATAAATTGAGCTATCTGTGATATTAAAGTCAATTGTACTCCAATATTTGTGAAGCTGATTCCACTTATATTAACTTCTCTGTTATATTGATGTGACTTAAACTAAACTGTCTGTTCAACTCAATCTGACTACTTTGACCTATTTATTGCATTAAAGTTACATAAATTGAGTTATCTGTGATATTAAAGCCAATTGTATTCCAATATTTATGAAGCTGATTCCTCTGATATTAACTTACCTCTTATACTGATGTGACTTAAACTAAACCGTCTGTTCAACTCAATCTGACTACCTTGACCTATTTATTGCATGAAAGTTACATAAATCTAACTATCTGTGATATTAAAGCCAATCGTACTCTTATATGTGTGAAACTGATGTCACTTATATTAACCTATCTGTTATATTGATGTGACTTAAACTGAACTGTCTGTTCAACTCAATCTGACTACTTTGACCTATTTATTGCATTAAAGTTACATTAATCGAGCTATTTGTGATGTTAAAGTCAATTGTACTTTGTGAAGCTGATTCCACTCATATTAACTTATCTGTTATATTGATGTGACTTAAACTAAACTGTCTGTTCAACTCAATCTGACTACTTTGACCTATTTATTGCATTAAAGTTACATAAATTGAGTTATCTGTGATATTAAAGCCAATTGAATTCCAATATTTGTGAAGCTGATTCCACTGATATTAACTTATCTATTATATTAATGTGACTTAAACTAAACTGTCTGTTCAACTCAATCTGACTACTTTGACCTATTTATTGCATTAAAGTTACATAAATTGAGTTATCTGTGATATTAAAGCCAATTGAATTCCAATATTTGTGAAGCTGATTGCACTGATATTAACTTATCTGTTATATTGATGTGACTTAAACTGAACTGTCTGTTCAACTCAATCTGACTACTTTGACCTATTTATTGCATTAAAGTTACATAAATTGAGCTATCTGTGATATTAAAGTCAATTGTACTCCAGTATCTGTGAAGCTGATTCCACTTATATTAACTTCTCTGTTATATTGATGTGACTTAAACTAAACTGTCTGTTCAACTCAATCTGACTACTTTGACCTATTTATTGCATTAAAGTTACATAAATTGAGTTATCTGAGATATTAAAGCCAATTGTATTCCAATATTTATGAAGCTGATTCCACTGATATTAACTTACCTCTTATACTGATGTGACTTAAACTAAACTGTCTGTTCAACTCAATCTGACTAGCTTGACCTATTTATTGCATGAAAGTTACATAAATCTAACTATCTGTGATATTAAAGCCAATCGTACTCTGATATGTGTGAAACTGATGTCACTTATATTAACCTATCTGTTATATTGATGTGACTTAATCTAAACTGTCTGTTCAACTCAATCTGACTACTTTGACCTATTTATTGCATGAAAGTTACATAAATCTAACTATCTGTGATATTAAAGCCAATCGTAGTCTTATATGTGTGAAATTGATGTCACTTATATTAACCTATCTGTTATATTGATGTGACTTAAACTGAACTGTCTGTTCAACTCAATCTGACTACTTTGACCTATTTATTGCATTAAAGTTACATAAATTGATCTATTTGTGATGTTAAAGTCAATTGTACTCCAATAGTTGTGAAGGTGATACCACTCATATTAACTTATCTGTTATATTGATGTGACTTAAACTAAACTGTCTGTTCAACTCAATCTGACTACTTTGACATATTTATTGCATGAAAGTAACATAAATTGAGCTATCTGTGACATTAAAGTCAATTGTACTCCAATATTTGTGAAGCTGATTCCACTGATATTAACTTAGCTGTTATATTGATGTGACTTAAACTAAACTGTCTGTTCAACTCAATCTGACTACTTTGACCTATTTATTGCATTAAAGTTACATAAATTGAGCTATTTGTGATGTTAAAGTCAATTGTACTCCAATAGTTGTGAAGCTGATTCCACTCATATTAACTTATCTGGTATATTGATGTGACTTAAACTAAACTGTCTGTTCAACTCAATCTGCCTACTTTGACCTATTTATTGCATGAAAGTTACATAAATTGAGTTATCTGTGACATTAAAGCCAATTGAATTCCAATATTTGTGAAGCTGATTCCACTTATATTAACTTATCTGTTATATTGATGTGACTTAAACTGAACTGTCTGTTCAACTCAATCTGACTACTTTGACCTATTTATTGCATTAAAGTTACATTAATCGAGCTATTTGTGATGTTAAAGTCAATTGTACTCCAATAGTTGTGAAGCTGATTCCACTCATATTAACTTATCTGTTATATTGATGTGACTTAAACTAAACTGCCTGTTCAACTCAATCTGACTACTTTGATCTATTTATTCCATGAAAGTTACATAAATTGAGCTATCTGTGATACCGAAGTCAATTGTACTCCAATAGTTGTGAACCTGATTCCACTGATATTAACTTATCTGTTATATTGATGTGACTTAAACTAAACTGTCTGTTCAACTCAATCTGACTACTTTGACCTATTTATTGCATTTAAGTTACATAAATTTAGTTATCTGTGATATTAAAGTCAATTGTATTCCAATATTTGTGATACTGATTCCACTAATATTAACTTATCTGTTTTATTAATGTGAATTAATCTAAACTGTCTGTTCAACTCAATCTGACTACTTTGACCTATTTATTGCATTAAAGTTACATAAATTGAGTTATCTGTGATATTAAAGTCAATTGTACTCCAATATTTGTGAAGCTGATTCCACTGATATTAACTGATCTGTTATATTGATGTGACTTAAACTGAACTGTCTGTTCAACTCAATCTGACTACTTTGACCTATTTATTGCATTAAAGTTACATAAATTGAGCTATTTGTGATGTTAAAGTCAATTGTACTCCAATAGTTGTGAAGCTGATTCCACTGATATTAACTTATCTGTTATATTGATGTGACTTAAACTAAACTGTCTGTTCAACTCAATCTGACTACTTTGACTTATTTATTGCATTAAAGTTACATAAATTGAGTTATCTGTGATATTAAAGCCAATTGTATTCCAATATTTATGAAGCTGATTCCTTTGATATTAACTTACCTCTTATACTGATGTGACTTAAAATAAACTGTCTGTTCAACTCAATCTGACTACTTTGACCTATTTATTGCATGAAAGTTACAAAAATCTAACTATCTGTGATATTAAAGCCAATCGTAGTCTTATATGTGTGAAATTGATGTCACTTATATTAACCTATCTGTTATATTGATGTGACTTAAACTGAACTGTCTGTTCAACTCAATCTGACTACTTTGACCTATTTATTGCATTAAAGTTACATTAATCGAGCTATTTGTGATGTTAAAGTCTATTGTACTCCAATAGTTGTGAAGCTGAACCACTCATATTAACTTATCTGTTATATTGATGTGACTTAAACTAAACTGCCTGTTCGACTCAATCTGACTACTTTGACCTATTTATTGCATGAAAGTTACATAAATTGAGCTATCTGTGATATTGAAGTCAATTGAATTCCAATATTTGTGAAGCTGATTCCACTGATATTAACTTATCTGATATATTAATGTGACTTAAACTAAACTGTCTGTTCAACTCAATCTGACTACTTTGACCTATTTATTGCATTAAAGTTACATAAATTGAGTTATCTGTGATATTAAAGCCAATTGAATTCCAATATTTGTGAAGCTGATTCCACTGATATTAACTTATCTGTTATATTGATGTGACTTAAACTGAACTGTCTGTTCAACTCAATCTGACTACTTTGACCTATTTATTGCATTAAACTTACATAAATTGAGCTATCTGTGATATTAAAGTCAATTGTACTCCAATATTTGTGAAGCTGATTCTACTTATATTAACTTCTCTGTTATATTGATGTGACTTAAACTAAACTGTCTGTTCAACTCAATCTGACTACTTTGACCTATTTATTGCATTAAAGTTACATAATTTGAGTTATCTGTGATATTAAAGCCAATTGTATTCCAATATTTATGAAGCTGATTCCTCTGATATTAACTTACCTCTTATACTGATGTGACTTAAACTAAACCGTCTGTTCAACTGAATCTGACTACCTTGACCTATTTATTGCATGAAAGTTACATAAATCTAACTATCTGTGATATTAAAGCCAATCGTACTCTTATATGTGTGAAACTGATGTCACTTATATTAACCTATCTGTTATATTGATGTGACTTAAACTGAACTGTCTGTTCAACTCAATCTGACTACTTTGACCTATTTATTGCATTAAAGTTACATTAATCGAGCTATTTGTGATATTAAAGTCAATTGTACTCCAATATTTGTGAAGCTGATTCCACTTACATTAACTTCTCTGTTATATGATGTGACTTAAACTAAACTGTCTGTTCAACTCAATCTGACTACTTTGACCTATTTATTGCATTAAAGTTACATAAATTGAGTTATCTGTGATATTAAAGCCAATTGAATTCCAATATTTGTGAAGCTGATTCCACTGATATTAACTTATCTATTATATTAATGTGACTTAAACTAAACTGTCTGTTCAACTCAATCTGACTACTTTGACATATTTATTGCATGAAAGTAACATAAATTGAGCTATCTGTGATATTAAAGTCAATTGTACTCCAATATTTGTCAAGCTGATTCCACTGATATTAACTTATCTGTTATATTGATGTGACTTTAACTAAACTGTCTGTTCAACTCAATCTGACTACTTTGACCTATTTATTGCATTAAAGTTACATTAATCGAGCTATTTGTGATGTTAAAGTCAATTGTACTCCAATAGTTGTGAAGCTGATTCCACTCATATTAACTTATCTGTTATATTGATGTGACTTAAACTAAACTGTCTGTTCAACTCAATCTGACTACTTTGACCTATTTATTGCATTAAAGTTACATAAATTGAGTTATGTGTGATATTAAAGCCAATTGAATTCCAATATTTGTGAAGCTGATTCCACTGATATTAACTTATCTGTTATATTGATGTGACTTAAACTTAACTGTCTGTTCAACTCAATCTGACTACTTTGACCTATTTATTGCATTAAAGTTACATAAATTGAGCTATCTGTGATATTAAAGTCAATTGTACTCCAATATCTGTGAAGCTGATTCCACTTATATTAACTTCTTTGTTATATTGATGTGACTTAAACTAAACTGTCTGTTCAACTCAATCTGACTACCTTGACCTATTTATTGCATGAAAGTTACATAAATCTAACTATCTGTGATATTAAAGCCAATCGTACTCTTATATGTGTGAAACTGATGTCACTTATATTAACCTATCTGTTATATTGATGTGACTTAATCTAAACTGTCTGTTCAACTCAATCTGACTACTTTGACCTATTTATTGCATGAAAGTTACATAAATCTAACTATCTGTGATATTAAAGCCAATCGTAGTCTTATATGTGTGAAATTGATGTCACTTATATTAACCTATCTGTTATATTGATGTGACTTCAACTGAACTGTCTGTTCAACTCAATCTGACTACTTTGACCTATTTATTGCATTAAAGTTACATAAATTGATCTATTTGTGATGTTAAAGTCAATTGTACTCCAATAGTTGTGAAGGTGATTCCACTCATATTAACTTATCTGTTATATTGATGTGACTTAAACTAAACTGTCTGTTCAACTCACTCTGACTACTTTGACATATTTATTGCATGAAAGTAACATAAATTGAGCTATCTGTGACATTAAAGTCAATTGTACTCCAATATTTGTGAAGCTGATTCCACTGATATTAACTTAGCTGTTATATTGATGTGACTTAAACTAAACTGTCTGTTCAACTCAATCTGACTACTTTGACCTATTTATTGCATTAAAGTTACATAAATTGAGCTATTTGTGATGTTAAAGTCAATTGTACTCCAATAGTTGTGAAGCTGATTCCACTCATATTAACTTATCTGGTATATTGATGTGACTTAAACTAAACTGTCTGTTCAACTCAATCTGCCTACTTTGACCTATTTATTGCATGAAAGTTACATAAATTGAGTTATCTGTGACATTAAAGCCAATTGAATTCCAATATTTGTGAAGCTGATTCCACTTATATTAACTTATCTGTTATATTGATGTGACTTAAACTGAACTGTCTGTTCAACTCAATCTGACTACTTTGACCTATTTATTGCATTAAAGTTACATTAATCGAGCTATTTGTGATGTTAAAGTCAATTGTACTCCAATAGTTGTGAAGCTGATTCCACTCATATTAACTTATCTGTTATATTGATGTGACTTAAACTAAACTGCCTGTTCAACTCAATCTGACTACTTTGATCTATTTATTCCATGAAAGTTACATAAATTGAGCTATCTGTGATACCGAAGTCAATTGTACTCCAATAGTTGTGAACCTGATTCCACTGATATTAACTTATCTGTTATATTGATGTGACTTAAACTAAACTGTCTGTTCAACTCAATCTGACTACTTTGACCTATTTATTGCATTTAAGTTACATAAATTTAGTTATCTGTGATATTAAAGTCAATTGTATTCCAATATTTGTGATACTGATTCCACTAATATTAACTTATCTGTTTTATTAATGTGAATTAATCTAAACTGTCTGTTCAACTCAATCTGACTACTTTGACCTATTTATTGCATTAAAGTTACATAAATTGAGTTATCTGTGATATTAAAGTCAATTGTACTCCAATATTTGTGAAGCTGATTCCACTGATATTAACTGATCTGTTATATTGATGTGACTTAAACTGAACTGTCTGTTCAACTCAATCTGACTACTTTGACCTATTTATTGCATTAAAGTTACATAAATTGAGCTATTTGTGATGTTAAAGTCAATTGTACTCCAATAGTTGTGAAGCTGATTCCACTCATATTAACTTATCTGTTATATTGATGTGACTTAAACTAAACTGTCTGTTCAACTCAATCTGACTACTTTGACTTATTTATTGCATTAAAGTTACATAAATTGAGTTATCTGTGATATTAAAGCCAATTGTATTCCAATATTTATGAAGCTGATTCCTTTGATATTAACTTACCTCTTATACTGATGTGACTTAAACTAAACTGTCTGTTCAACTCAATCTGACTACTTTGACCTATTTATTGCATGAAAGTTACAAAAATCTAACTATCTGTGATATTAAAGCCAATCGTAGTCTTATATGTGTGAAATTGATGTCACTTATATTAACCTATCTGTTATATTGATGTGACTTAAACTGAACTGTCTGTTCAACTCAATCTGACTACTTTGACCTATTTATTGCATTAAAGTTACATTAATCGAGCTATTTGTGATGTTAAAGTCAATTGTACTCCAATAGTTGTGAAGCTGAACCACTCATATTAACTTATCTGTTATATTGATGTGACTTAAACTAAACTGCCTGTTCGACTCAATCTGACTACTTTGACCTATTTATTGCATGAAAGTTACATAAATTGAGCTATCTGTGATATTGAAGTCAATTGTACTCCAATATTTGTGAAGCTGATTCCACTGATATTAACTTACCTCTTATACTGATGTGACTTAAACTAAACTGTCTGTTCAACTCAATCTGACTACCTTGACCTATTTATTGCATTAAAGTTACGTAAATTGATCTATTTGTGATGTTAAAGTCAATTGTACTCCAATAGTTGTGAAGGTGATTCCACTCATATTAACTTATCTGTTATATTGATGTGACTTAAACTAAACTGTCTGTTCAACTCAATCTGACTACTTTGACATATTTATTGCATGAAAGTAACATAAATTGAGCTATCTGTGATATTAAAGTCAATTGTACTCCAATATTTGTCAAGCTGATTCCACTGATATTAACTTCTCTGTTATATTGATGTGACTTAAACTAAACTGTCTGTTCAACTCAATCTGACTACTTTGACTTATTTATTGCATTAAAGTTACATAAATCCAGCTATTTGTGATGTTAAAGTCAATTGTACTCCAATAGTTGTGAAGCTGATTACACTCATATTAACTTATCTGGTATATTGATGTGACTTAAACTAAACTGTCTGTTCAACTCAATCTGCCTACTTTGACCTGTTTATTGCATTAAAGTTACATAAATTGAGTTATCTGTGACATTAAAGCCAATTGAATTCCAATATTTGTGAAGCTGATTCCACTTATATTAACTTATCTGTTATATTGATGTGACTTAAACTGAACTGTCTGTTCAACTCAATCTGACTACTTTGACCTATTTATTGCATTAAAGTTACATTAATCGAGCTATTTGTGATGTTAAAGTCAATTGTACTCCAATAGTTGTGAAGCTGATTCCACTGATATTAACTTATTTGTTATATTGATGTGACTTAAACTAAACTGCCTGTTCAACTCAATCTGACTACTTTGACCTATTTATTGCATGAAAGTTACATAAATTGAGCTATCTGTGATACTGAAGTCAATTGTACTCCAATATTTGTGAAGCTGATTCCACTTATATTAACTTATCTGTTATATTGATGTGACTTTAACTAAACTGTCTGTTCAACTCAATCTGACTACTTTGACCTATTTAGTGCATTAAAGTTACATAAATTGAGCTATTTGTGATGTTAAAGTCAATTGTACTCCAATAGTTGTGAACCTGATTCCACTGATATTAACTTATCTGTTTTATTGATGTAACTTAAACTAAACTGTCTGTTCAACTCAATCTGACTACTTTGACCTATTTATTGCATTAAAGTTACATAAATTGAGTTATCTGTGATATTAAAGTCAATTGTACTCCAATATTTGTGAAGCTGATTCCACTGATATTAACTTATCTGTTATATTGATGTGACTTAAACTGAACTGTCTGTTCAACTCAATCTGACTACTTTGACCTATTTATTGCATTAAAGTTACATAAATTGAGCTATTTGTGATGTTAAAGTCAATTGTACTCCAATAGTTGTGAAGCTGATTCCACTGATATTAACTTATCTGTTATATTGATGTGACTTAAACTAAATTGTCTGTTCAACCCAATCTGACTACTTTGACCTATTTATTGCATTAAAGTTACATAAATTGAGCTATCTGTGATATTAAAGTCAATTGTAATCCAATATTTGTGAAGCTGATCCCACTTATATTAACTTCTCTGTTATATTGATGTGACTTAAACTAAACTGTCTGTTCAACTCAATCTGACTACTTTGACCTATTTATTGCATTAAAGTTACATAAATTGAGTTATCTGTGATATTAAAGCCAATTGTATTCCAATATTTATGAAGCTGATTCCACTGATATTAACTTATATCTTATACTGATGTGACTTAAACTAAACTGTCTGTTCAACTCAATCTGACTACCTTGACCTATTTATTGCATGGAAGTTACATAAATCTAACTATCTGTGATATTAAAGCCAATCGTAGTCTTATATGTGTGAAACTGATGTCACTTATATTAACCTATCTGTTATATTGATGTGACTTAAAACTAAACTGTCTGTTCAACTCAATCTGACTACTTTGACCTATTTATTGCATGTAAGTTACATAAATTTAGTTATCTGTGATATTAAAGTCAATTGTATTCCAATATTTGTGATACTGATTTCACTAATATTAACTTATCTGTTTTATTAATGTGAATTAATCTAAACTGTCTGTTCAACTCAATCTGACTACTTTGACCTATTTATTGCATTAAAGTTACATAACTTGAGTTATCTGTGATATTAAAGCCAATTGTATTCCAATATTTATGAAGCTGATTCCACTGATATTAACTTATCTGTTATATTGATGTGACTTAAACTAAACTGTCTGTTCAACTCAATCTGACTACTTTGACTTATTTATTGCATTAAAGTTACATAAATTGAGTTATCTGTGATATTAAAGCCAATTGTATTCCAATATTTATGAAGCTGATTCCTTTGATATTAACTTACCTCTTATACTGATGTGACTTAAACTAAACTGTCTGTTCAACTCAATCTGACTACTTTGACCTATTTATTGCATGAAAGTTACAAAAATCTAACTATCTGTGATATTAAAGCCAATCGTAGTCTTATATGTGTGAAATTAATGTCACTTATATTAACCTATCTGTTATATTGATGTGACTTAAACTGAACTGTCTGTTCAACTCAATCTGACTACTTTGACCTATTTATTGCATTAAAGTTACATTAATCGAGCTATTTGTGATGTTAAAGTCAATTGTACTCCAATAGTTGTGAAGCTGAACCACTCATATTAACTTATCTGTTATATTGATGTGACTTAAACTAAACTGCCTGTTCGACTCAATCTGACTACTTTGACCTATTTATTGCATGAAAGTTACATAAATTGAGCTATCTGTGATATTGAAGTAAATTGTACTCCAATATTTGTGAAGCTGATTCCACTGATATTAACTTACCTCTTATACTGATGTGACTTAAACTAAACTGTCTGTTCAACTCAATCTGACTACCTTGACCTATTTATTGCATTAAAGTTACGTAAATTGATCTATTTGTGATGTTAAAGTCAATTGTACTCCAATATTTGTCAAGCTGATTCCACTGATATTAACTTATCTGTTATATTGATGTGACTTAAACTAAACTGTCTGTTCAACTCAATCTGACTACTTTGACTTATTTATTGCATTAAAGTTACATTAATCGAGCTATTTGTGATGTTAAAGTCAATTGTACTCCAATAGTTGTGAAGCTGATTACACTCATATTAACTTATCTGGTATATTGATGTGACTTAAACTAAACTGTCTGTTCAACTCAATCTGCCTACTTTGACCTGTTTATTGCATTAAAGTTACATAAATTGAGTTATCTGTGACATTAAAGCCAATTGAATTCCAATATTTGTGAAGCTGATTCCACTTATATTAACTTATCTGTTATATTGATGTGACTTAAACTGAACTGTCTGTTCAACTCAATCTGACTACTTTGACCTATTTATTGCATTAAAGTTACATTAATCGAGCTATTTGTGATGTTAAAGTCAATTGTACTCCAATAGTTGTGAAGCTGATTCCACTGATATTAACTTATTTGTTATATTGATGTGACTTAAACTAAACTGCCTGTTCAACTCAATCTGACTACTTTGACCTATTTATTGCATGAAAGTTACATAAATTGAGCTATCTGTGATACTGAAGTCAATTGTACTCCAATATTTGTGAAGCTGATTCCACTTATATTAACTTATCTGTTATATTGATGTGACTTTAACTAAACTGTCTGTTCAACTCAATCTGACTACTTTGACCTATTTAGTGCATTAAAGTTACATAAATTGAGCTATTTGTGATGTTAAAGTCAATTGTACTCCAATAGTTGTGAACCTGATTCCACTGATATTAACTTATCTGTTTTATTGATGTAACTTAAACTAAACTGTCTGTTCAACTCAATCTGACTACTATGACCTATTTATTGCATTAAAGTTACATAAATTGAGTTATCTGTGATATTAAAGTCAATTGTACTCCAATATTTGTGAAGCTGATTCCACTGATATTAACTTATCTGTTATATTGATGTGACTTAAACTGAACTGTCTGTTCAACTCAATCTGACTACTTTGACCTATTTATTGCATTAAAGTTACATAAATTGAGCTATTTGTGATGTTAAAGTCAATTGTACTCCAATAGTTGTGAAGCTGATTCCACTGATATTAACTTATCTGTTATATTGATGTGACTTAAACTAAATTGTCTGTTCAACCCAATCTGACTACTTTGACCTATTTATTGCATTAAAGTTACATAAATTGAGCTATCTGTGATATTAAAGTCAATTGTAATCCAATATTTGTGAAGCTGATCCCACTTATATTAACTTCTCTGTTATATTGATGTGACTTAAACTAAACTGTCTGTTCAACTCAATCTGACTACTTTGACCTATTTATTGCATTAAAGTTACATAAATTGAGTTATCTGTGATATTAAAGCCAATTGTATTCCAATATTTATGAAGCTGATTCCACTGATATTAACTTATATCTTATACTGATGTGACTTAAACTAAACTGTCTGTTCAACTCAATCTGACTACCTTGACCTATTTATTGCATGGAAGTTACATTAATCTAACTATCTGTGATATTAAAGCCAATCGTAGTCTTATATGTGTGAAACTGATGTCACTTATATTAACCTATCTGTTATATTGATGTGACTTAAAACTAAACTGTCTGTTCAACTCAATCTGACTACTTTGACCTATTTATTGCATGTAAGTTACATAAATTTAGTTATCTGTGATATTAAAGTCAATTGTATTCCAATATTTGTGATACTGATTTCACTAATATTAACTTATCTGTTTTATTAATGTGAATTAATCTAAACTGTCTGTTCAACTCAATCTGACTACTTTGACCTATTTATTGCATTAAAGTTACATAACTTGAGTTATCTGTGATATTAAAGCCAATTGTATTCCAATATTTATGAAGCTGATTCCACTGATATTAACTTATCTGTTATATTGATGTGACTTACACTAAACTGTCTGTTCAACTCAATCTGACTACTTTGACCTATCTATTGCATGAAAGTTACATAAATCTAACTATCTGTGATATTAAAGCCAATCGTAGTCTTATATGTGTGAAATTGATGTCACTTATATTAACTTATCTGTTATATTGATGTGACTTAAACTGAACTGTCTGTTCAACTCAATCTGACTACTTTGACCTATTTATTGCATTAAAGTTACATTAATCGAGCTATTTGTGATGTTAAAGTCAATTGTACTCCAATAGTTGTGAAGCTGATTCCACTGATATTAACTTATTTGTTATATTGATGTGACTTAAACTAAACTGCCTGTTCAACTCAATCTGACTACTTTGACCTATTTATTGCATGAAAGTTACATAAATTGAGCTATCTGTGATACTGAAGTTAATTGTACTCCAATATTTGTCAAGCTGATTCCACTTATATTAACTTATCTGTTATATTGATGTGACTTTAACTAAACTGTCTGTTCAACTCAATCTGACTACTTTGACCTATTTATTGCATTAAAGTTACATAAATTGAGCTATTTGTGATGTTAAAGTCAATTGTACTCCAATAGTTGTGAACCTGATTCCACTGATATTAACTTATCTGTTATATTAATGTGACTTAAACTAAACTGTCTGTTCAACTCAATCTGACTACTTTGACCTATCTATTGCATGAAAGTTACATAAATCTAACTATCTGTGATATTAAAGCCAATCGTAGTCTTATATGTGTGAAATTGATGTCACTTATATTAACTTATCTGTTATATTGATGTGACTTAAACTGAACTGTCTGTTCAACTCAATCTGACTACTTTGACCTATTTATTGCATTAAAGTTACATTAATCGAGCTATTTGTGATGTTAAAGTCAATTGTACTCCAATAGTTGTGAAGCTGATTCCACTCATATTAACTTATTTGTTATATTGATGTGACTTAAACTAAACTGTCTGTTCAACTCAATCTGACTACTTTGACCTATTTATTGCATTAAAGTTACATTAATCGAGGTATTTGTGATGTTAAAGTCAATTGTACTCCAATAGTTGTGAAGCTGATTCCACTCATATTAACTTATCTGTTATATTGATGTGACTTAAACTAAACTGCCTGTTCAACTCAATCTGACTACTTTGACCTATTTATTGCATGAAAGTGACATAAATTGAGCTATCTGTGATATTAAAGTCAATTGTACTCCAATATTTGTGAAGCTGATTCCACTCATATTAACTTATCTGTTATATTGATGTGACTTAAACTAAACTGCCTGTTCAACTCAATCTGACTACTTTGACCTATTTATTGCATGAAAGTGACATAAATTGAGCTATCTGTGATATTAAAGTCAATTGTACTCCAATATTTGTGAAGCTGATTCCACTTATATTAACTTATCTGTTATATTGATGTGACTTTAACTAAACTGTCTGTTCAACTCATTCTGACTACTTTGACCTATTTATTGCATTAAAGTTACATAAATTGAGCTATTTGTGATGTTAAAGTCAATTGTACTCCAATAGTTGTGAACCTGATTCCACTGATATTAACTTATCTGTTATATTGATGTGACTTAAACTAAACTGTCTGTTCAACTCAATCTGACTACTTTGACCTATTTATTGCATTAAAGTTACATAAATTGAGCTATTTGTGATGTTAAAGTCAATTGTATTCCAATAGTTGTGAACCTGATTCCACTGATATTAACTTGTCTGTTATATTGATGTGACTTAAACTAAACTGTCTGTTCAACTCAATCTGACTACTTTGACCTAGTTATTGCATTAAAGTTACATAAATTGAGTTATCTGTGATATTAAAGTGAATTGTACTCCAATATTTGTGAAGCTGATTCCACTGATATTAACTTATCTGTTATATTGATGTGACTTAAACTAAACTGTCTGTTCAACAAAATCTGACTACTTTGACCTATTTATTGCATTAAAGTCACCTAAATTGAGCTATTTGTGATGTTAAAGTCAATTGTACTCCAATAGTTGTCAAGCTGATTCCACTGATATTAACTTATCTGTTATATTGATGTGACTTAAACTAAACTGTCTGTTCAACTCAATCTGACTACTTTGACCTATTTATTGCATTAAAGTTACATAAATTGAGTTATCTGTGATATTAAAGCCAATTGAATTCCAATATTTGTGAAGCTGATTCCACTGATATTAACTTATCTGTTATATTGATGTGACTTAAACTGAACTGTCTGTTCAACTCAATCTGACTACTTTGACCTATTTATTGCATTAAAGTTACATTAATCGAGCTATTTGTGATGTTAAAGTCAATTGTACTCCAATAGTTGTGAAGCTGATTCCACTCATATTAACTTATCTGTTATATTGATGTGACTTAAACTAAACTGCCTGTTCAACTCAATCTGACTACTTTGACCTATTTATTGCATGAAAGTTACATAAATTGAGCTAGCTGTGATATTGAAGTCAATTGTACTCCAATATTTGTGAACCTGATTCCACTTATATTAATTTATCTGTTATATTGATGTGACTTTAACTAAACTGTCTGTTCAACTCAATCTGACTACTTTGACCTATTTATTGCATTAAAGTTACATAAATTGAGTTATCTGTGATATTAAAGCCAATTGTATTCCAATATTTATGAAGCTGATTCCACTGATATTAACTGATCTCTTATACTGATGTGACTTAAAGTAAACTGTCTGTTCAACTCAATCTGACTACCTTGACCTATTTATTGCATGAAAGTTACATAAATCTAACTATCTGTGATATTAAAGCCAATCGTAGTCTTATATGTGTGAAACTGATGTCACTTATATTAACCTATCTGTTATATTGATATGACTTAAACTAAACTGTCTGTTCAACTCAATCTGACTACTTTGACCTATTTATTGCATTTAAGTTACATAAATTTAGTTATCTGTGATATTAAAGTCAATTGTATTCCAATATTTGTGATACTGATTCCACTAATATTAACTTATCTGTTTTATTAATGTGAATTAATCTAAACTGTCTGTTCAACTCAATCTGACTACTTTGACCTATTTATTGCATTAAAGTTACATAAATTGAGTTATCTGTGATATTAAAGCCAATTGTATTCCAATATTTATGAAGCTGATTCCACTGATATTAACTTATCTGTTATATTGATGTGACTTAAACTAAACGGTCTGTTCAACTCAATCGGACTACTTTGACCTATTTATTGCATGAAAGTTACAAAAATCTAACTATCTGTGATATTAAAGCCAATCGTAGTCTTATATGTGTGAAGCTGATTCCACTCATATTAACTTATTTGTTATATTGATGTGACTTAAACTAAACTGTCTGTTCAACTCAATCTGACTACTTTGACCTATTTATTGCATTAAAGTTACATTAATCGAGCTATTTGTGATGTTAAAGTCAATTGTACTCCAATAGTTGTGAAGCTGATTCCACTCATATTAACTTATCTGTTATATTGATGTGACTTAAACTAAACTGCCTGTTCAACTCAATCTGACTACTTTGACCTATTTATTGCATGAAAGTGACATAAATTGAGCTATCTGTGATATTAAAGTCAATTGTACTCCAATATTTGTGAAGCTGATTCCACTCATATTAACTTATCTGTTATATTGATGTGACTTAAACTAAACTGCCTGTTCAACTCAATCTGACTACTTTGACCTATTTATTGCATGAAAGTGACATAAATTGAGCTATCTGTGATATTAAAGTCAATTGTACTCCAATATTTGTGAAGCTGATTCCACTTATATTAACTTATCTGTTATATTGATGTGACTTTAACTAAACTGTCTGTTCAACTCAATCTGACTACTTTGACCTATTTATTGCATTAAAGTTACATAAATTGAGCTATTTGTGATGTTAAAGTCAATTGTACTCCAATAGTTGTGAACCTGATTCCACTGATATTAACTTATCTGTTATATTGATGTGACTTAAACTAAACTGTCTGTTCAACTCAATCTGACTACTTTGACCTATTTATTGCATTAAAGTTACATAAATTGAGCTATTTGTGATGTTAAAGTCCAATTGTATTCCAATAGTTGTGAACCTGATTCCACTGATATTAACTTGTCTGTTATATTGATGTGACTTAAACTAAACTGTCTGTTCAACTCAATCTGACTCCTTTGACCTAGTTATTGCATTAAAGTTACATAAATTGAGTTATCTGTGATATTAAAGTGAATTGTACTCCAATAGTTGTGAAGCTGATTCCACTCATATTAACTTATCTGTTATATTGATGTGACTTAAACTAAACTGCCTGTTCAACTCAATCTGACTACTTTGACCTATTTATTGCATGAAAGTTACATAAATTGAGCTAGCTGTGATATTGAAGTCAATTGTACTCCAATATTTGTGAACCTGATTCCACTTATATCAATTTATCTGTTATATTGATGTGACTTTAACTAAACTGTCTGTTCAACTCAATCTGACTACTTTGACCTATTTATTGCATTAAGTTACATAAATTGAGTTATCTGTGATATTAAAGCCAATTGTATTCCAATATTTATGAAGCTGATTCCACTGATATTAACTGATCTCTTATACTGATGTGACTTAAAGTAAACTGTCTGTTCAACTCAATCTGACTACCTTGACCTATTTATTGCATGAAAGTTACATAAATCTAACTATCTGTGATATTAAAGCCAATCGTAGTCTTATATGTGTGAACTGATGTCACTTATATTAACCTATCTGTTATATTGATATGACTTAAACTAAACTGTCTGTTCAACTCAATCTGACTACTTTGACCTATTTATTGCATTTAAGTTACATAAATTTAGTTATCTGTGATATTAAAGTCAATTGTATTCCAATATTTGTGATACTGATTCCACTAATATTAACTTATCTGTTTTATTAATGTGAATTAATCTAAACTGTCAGTTCAACTCAATCTGACTACTTTGACCTATTTATTGCATTAAAGTTACATAAATTGAGTTATCTGTGATATTAAAGCCAATTGTATTCCAATATTTATGAAGCTGATTCCACTGATATTAACTTATCTGTTATATTGATGTGACTTAAACTAAACGGTCTGTTCAACTCAATCGGACTACTTTGACCTATTTATTGCATGAAAGTTACAAAAATCTAACTATCTGTGATATTAAAGCCAATCGTAGTCTTATATGTGTGAAGCTGATTCCACTCATATTAACTTATTTGTTATATTGATGTGACTTAAACTAAACTGTCTGTTCAACTCAATCTGACTACTTTGACCTATTTATTGCATTAAAGTTACATTAATCGAGCTATTTGTGATGTTAAAGTCAATTGTACTCCAATAGTTGTGAAGCTGATTCCACTCATATTAACTTATCTGTTATATTGATGTGACTTAAACTAAACTGCCTGTTCAACTCAATCTGACTACTTTGACCTATTTATTGCATGAAAGTGACATAAATTGAGCTATCTGTGATATTAAAGTCAATTGTACTCCAATATTTGTGAAGCTGATTCCACTCATATTAACTTATCTGTTATATTGATGTGACTTAAACTAAACTGCCTGTTCAACTCAATCTGACTACTTTGACCTATTTATTGCATGAAAGTGACATAAATTGAGCTATCTGTGATATTAAAGTCAATTGTACTCCAATATTTGTGAAGCTGATTCCACTTATATTAACTTATCTGTTATATTGATGTGACTTTAACTAAACTGTCTGTTCAACTCAATCTGACTACTTTGACCTATTTATTGCATTAAAGTTACATAAATTGAGCTATTTGTGATGTTAAAGTCAATTGTACTCCAATAGTTGTGAACCTGATTCCACTGATATTAACTTATCTGTTATATTGATGTGACTTAAACTAAACTGTCTGTTCAACTCAATCTGACTACTTTGACCTATTTATTGCATTAAAGTTACATAAATTGAGCTATTTGTGATGTTAAAGTCAATTGTATTCCAATAGTTGTGAACCTGATTCCACTGATATTAACTTGTCTGTTATATTGATGTGACTTAAACTAAACTGTCTGTTCAACTCAATCTGACTCCTTTGACCTAGTTATTGCATTAAAGTTACATAAATTGAGTTATCTGTGATATTAAAGTGAATTGTACTCCAATAGTTGTGAAGCTGATTCCACTCATATTAACTTATCTGTTATATTGATGTGACTTAAACTAAACTGCCTGTTCAACTCAATCTGACTACTTTGACCTATTTATTGCATGAAAGTTACATAAATTGAGCTAGCTGTGATATTGAAGTCAATTGTACTCCAATATTTGTGAACCTGATTCCACTTATATCAATTTATCTGTTATATTGATGTGACTTTAACTAAACTGTCTGTTCAACTCAATCTGACTACTTTGACCTATTTATTGCATTAAAGTTACATAAATTGAGTTATCTGTGATATTAAAGCCAATTGTATTCCAATATTTATGAAGCTGATTCCACTGATATTAACTGATCTCTTATACTGATGTGACTTAAAGTAAACTGTCTGTTCAACTCAATCTGACTACCTTGACCTATTTATTGCATGAAAGTTACATAAATCTAACTATCTGTGATATTAAAGCCAATCGTAGTCTTATATGTGTGAAACTGATGTCACTTATATTAACCTATCTGTTATATTGATATGACTTAAACTAAACTGTCTGTTCAACTCAATCTGACTACTTTGACCTATTTATTGCATTTAAGTTACATAAATTTAGTTATCTGTGATATTAAAGTCAATTGTATTCCAATATTTGTGATACTGATTCCACTAATATTAACTTATCTGTTTTATTAATGTGAATTAATCTAAACTGTCTGTTCAACTCAATCTGACTACTTTGACCTATTTATTGCATTAAAGTTACATAAATTGAGTTATCTGTGATATTAAAGCCAATTGTATTCCAATATTTATGAAGCTGATTCCACTGATATTAACTTATCTGTTATATTGATGTGACTTAAACTAAACGGTCTGTTCAACTCAATCGGACTACTTTGACCTATTTATTGCATGAAAGTTACAAAAATCTAACTATCTGTGATATTAAAGCCAATCGTAGTCTTATATGTGTGAAATTGATGTCACTTATATTAACTTATCTGTTATATTGATGTGATTTAAACTGAACTGTCTGTTCAACTCAATCTGACTACTTTGACCTATTTATTGCATTAAAGTTACATTAATCGAGCTATTTGTGATGTTAAAGTCAATTGTACTCCAATAGTTGTGAAGCTGATTCCACTCATATTAACTTATCTGTTATATTGATGTGACTTTAACTAAACTGTCTGTTCAACTCAATCTGACTACTTTGACCTATTTATTGCATTAAAGTTACATAAATTGAGTTATCTGTGATATTAAAGCCAATTGAATTCCAATATTTGTGAAGCTGATTCCACTGATATTAACTTATCTGTTATATTGATGTGACTTAAACTGAACTGTCTGTTCAACTCAATCTGACTACTTTGACCTATTTATTGCATTAAAATTACATTAATCGAGCTATTTGTGATGTTAAAGCCAATTGTACTCCAATAGTTGTGAAGCTGATTCCACTCATATTAACTTATCTGTTATATTGATATGACTTAAACTAAACTGCCTGTTCAACTCAATCTGACTACTTTGACCTATTTATTGCATGAAAGTAACATAAATTGAGCTATCTGTGATATTAAAGTCAATTGTACTCCAATATTTGTGAAGCTGATTCCACTGATATTAACTTATCTGTTATATTGATGTGACTTTAACTAAACTGTCTGTTCAACTCAATCTGACTACTTTGACCTATTTATTGCATTAAAGTTACATAAATTGAGCTATTTGTGATGTTAAAGTCAATTGTACTCCAATAGTTGTGAACCTGATTCCACTGATATTAACTTATCTGTTATATTGATGTGACTTAAACTAAACTGTCTGTTCAACTCAATCTGACTACTTTGACCTATCTATAGCATTAAAGTTACATAAATTGAGCTATTTGTGATGTTAAAGTCAATTGTACTCCAATAGTTGTGAACCTGATTCCACTGATATTAACTTGTCTGTTATATTGATGTGACTTAAACTAAACTGTCTGTTCAACTCAATCTGACTACTTTGACCTAGTTATTGCATTAAAGTTACATAAATTGAGTTATCTGTGATATTAAAGTCAATTGTACTCCAATATTTGTGAAGCTGATTCCACTGATATTAACTTATCTGTTATATTGATGTGACTTAAACTAAACTGTCTGTTCAACAAAATCTGACTACTTTGACCTATTTATTGTATTAAAGTCACATAAATTGAGCTATTTGTGATGTTAAAGTCAATTGTACTCCAATAGTTGTCAAGCTGATTCCACTGATATTAACTTATCTGTTATATTGATGTGACTTAAACTAAACTGTCTGTTCAACTCAATCTGACTACTTTGACCTATTTATTGTATTAAAGTTACAAAAATTGAGTTATCTGTGATATTAAAGCAATTGTATTCCAATATTTGTGAAGCTGATTCCACTTATATTAACTTATCTGTTATATTGATGTGACTTAAACTAAACTGTCTGTTCAACTCAATCTGACTACTTTGACCTATTTATTGCATTAAAGTTACATAAATTGATCTATCTGTGATGTTAAAGTCAATTGTACTCCAATAGTTGTGAAGGTGATTCCACTCATATTAACTTATCTGTTATATTGATGTGACTTAAACTAAACTGTCTGTTCAACTCAATCTGACTACTTTGACATATTTATTGCATGAAAGTAACATAAATTGAGCTATCTGTGATATTAAAGTCAATTGTACTCCAATATTTGTCAAGCTGATTCCACTGATATTAACTTATCTGTTATATTGATGTGACTTAAACTAAACGGTCTGTTCAACTCAATCGGACTACTTTGACCTATTTATTGCATGAAAGTTACAAAAATCTAACTATCTGTGATATTAAAGCCAATCGTAGTCTTATATGTGTGAAATTGATGTCACTTATATTAACTTATCTGTTATATTGATGTGATTTAAACTGAACTGTCTGTTCAACTCAATCTGACTACTTTGACCTATTTATTGCATTAAAGTTACATTAATCGAGCTATTTGTGACGTTAAAGTCAATTGTACTCCAATAGTTGTGAAGCTGATTCCACTCATATTAACTTATCTGTTATATTGATGTGACTTAAACTAAACTGTCTGTTCAACTCAATCTGACTACTTTGACCTATTTATTGCATTAAAGTTACATAAATTGAGTTATCTGTGATATTAAAGCCAATTGAATTCCAATATTTGTGAAGCTGATTCCACTGATATTAACTTATCTGTTATATTGATGTGACTTAAACTGAACTGTCTGTTCAACTCAATCTGACTACTTTGACCTATTTATTGCATTAAAATTACATTAATCGAGCTATTTGTGATGTTAAAGCCAATTGTACTCCAATAGTTGTGAAGCTGATTCCACTCATATTAACTTATCTGTTATATTGATATGACTTAAACTAAACTGCCTGTTCAACTCAATCTGACTACTTTGACCTATTTATTGCATGAAAGTAACATAAATTGAGCTATCTGTGATATTAAAGTCAATTGTACTCCAATATTTGTGAAGCTGATTCCACTGATATTAACTTATCTGTTATATTGATGTGACTTTAACTAAACTGTCTGTTCAACTCAATCTGACTACTTTGACCTATTTATTGCATTAAAGTTACATAAATTGAGCTATTTGTGATGTTAAAGTCAATTGTACTCCAATAGTTGTGAACCTGATTCCACTGATATTAACTTATCTGTTATATTGATGTGACTTAAACTAAACTGTCTGTTCAACTCAATCTGACTACTTTGACCTATCTATAGCATTAAAGTTACATAAATTGAGCTATTTGTGATGTTAAAGTCAATTGTACTCCAATAGTTGTGAACCTGATTCCACTGATATTAACTTGTCTGTTATATTGATGTGACTTAAACTAAACTGTCTGTTCAACTCAATCTGACTACTTTGACCTAGTTATTGCATTAAAGTTACATAAATTGAGTTATCTGTGATATTAAAGTCAATTGTACTCCAATATTTGTGAAGCTGATTCCACTGATATTAACTTATCTGTTATATTGATGTGACTTAAACTAAACTGTCTGTTCAACAAAATCTGACTACTTTGACCTATTTATTGTATTAAAGTCACATAAATTGAGCTATTTGTGATGTTAAAGTCAATTGTACTCCAATAGTTGTCAAGCTGATTCCACTGATATTAACTTATCTGTTATATTGATGTGACTTAAACTAAACTGTCTGTTCAACTCAATCTGACTACTTTGACCTATTTATTGTATTAAAGTTACAAAAATTGAGTTATCTGTGATATTAAAGCAATTGTATTCCAATATTTGTGAAGCTGATTCCACTTATATTAACTTATCTGTTATATTGATATGACTTAAACTAAACTGTCTGTTCAACTCAATCTGACTACTTTGACCTATTTATTGCATTAAAGTTACATAAATTGATCTATCTGTGATGTTAAAGTCAATTGTACTCCAATAGTTGTGAAGGTGATTCCACTCATATTAACTTATCTGTTATATTGATGTGACTTAAACTAAACTGTCTGTTCAACTCAATCTGACTACTTTGACATATTTATTGCATGAAAGTAACATAAATTGAGCTATCTGTGATATTAAAGTCAATTGTACTCCAATATTTGTCAAGCTGATTCCACTGATATTAACTTATCTGTTATATTGATGTGACTTAAACTAAACTGTCTGTTCAACTCAATCTGACTATTTTGACCTATTTATTGCATTAAAGTTACATTAATCGAGCTATTTGTGATGTTAAAGTCAGTTGTACTCCAATAGTTGTGAAGCTGATTCCACTCATATTAACTTAGCTGTTATATTGATGTGACTTAAACTGAACTGTCTGTTCAACTCAATCTGACTACTTTGACCTATTTATTGCATTAAAGTTACATAAATTGAGTTATCTGTGATATTAAAGCCAATTGAATTCCAATATTTGTGAAGCTGATTCCACTGATATTAACTTATCTGTTATATTGATGTGACTTAAACTGAACTGTCTGTTCAACTCAATCTGACTACTTTGACCTATTTATTGCATTAAAGTTACATAAATTGAGTTATCTGTGATATTAAAGCCAATTGAATTCCAATATTTGTGAAGCTGATTCCACTGATATTAACTTATCTGTTATATTGATGTGACTTAAACTAAACTGTCTGTTCAACTCAATCTGACTACTTTGACCTATTTATTGCATTAAAGTTACATAAATTGAGTTATCTGTGATATTAAAGCCAATTGTATTCCAATATTTATGAAGCTGATTCCACTGATATTAACTTACCTCTTATACTGATGTGAGTTAAACTAAACTGTCTGTTCAACTCAATCTGACTACTTTGACCTATTTATTGCATGAAAGTTACTTAAATCTAACTATCTGTGATATTAAAGCCAATCGTAGTCTTATATGTGTGAAATTGATGTCACTTATATTAACCTATCTGTTATATTGATGTGACTTAAACTGAACTGTCTGTTCAACTCAATCTGACTACTTTGACCTATTTATTGCATTAAAGTTACATTAATCGAGCTATTTGTGATGTTAAAGTCAATTGTACTCCAATAGTTGTGAAGCTGATTCCACTCATATTAACTTATCTGTTATATTTATGTGACTTAAACTAAACTGTCTGTTCAACTCAATCTGACTACTTTGACCTATTTATTGCATTAAAGTTACATAAATTGAGTTATCTGTGATATTAAAGCCAATTGAATTCCAATATTTGTGAAGCTGATTCCACTGATATTAACTTATCTGTTATATTGATGTGACTTAAACTGAACTGTCTGTTCAACTCAATCTGACTACTTTGACCTATTTATTGCATGAAAGTTACATTAATCGAGCTATTTGTGATGTTAAAGTCAATTGTACTCCAATAGTTGTGAAGCTGAACCACTCATATTAACTGATCTGTTATATTGATGTGACTTAAACTAAACTGCCTGTTCAACTCAATCTGACTACTTTGACCTATTTATTGCATGAAAGTTACATAAATTGAGCTATCTGTGATATTAAAGCCAATTGTATTCCAATATTTGTGATACTGATTCCACTAATATTAACTTATCTGTTTATTAATGTGAATTAATCTAAACTGTCTGTTCAACTCAATCTGACTACTTTGACCTATTTATTGCATTAAAGTTACATAAATTGAGTTATCTGTGATATTAAAGCCAATTGTATTCCAATATTTATGAAGCTGATTCCACTGATATTAACTTATCTGTTATATTGATGTGACTTAAACTAAACTGTCTGTTCAACTCAATCTGACTACTTTGACCTATTTATTGCATTAAAGTTACATAAATCTAACTATCTGTGATATTAAAGCCAATCGTAGTCTTATATGTGTGAAATTGATGTCACTTATATTAACCTATCTGTTATATTGATGTGACTTAAACTGAACTGTCTGTTCAACTCAATCTGACTACTTTGACCTATTTATTGCATTAAAGTTGCATTAATCGAGCTATTTGTGATGTTAAAGTCAATTGTACTCCAATAGTTGTGAAGCTGATTCCACTCATATTAACTTATCTGTTATATTGATGTGACTTAAACTAAACTGGCTGTTCAACTCAATCTGACTACTTTGACCTATTTATTGCATTAAAGTTACATAAATTGAGTTATCTGTGATATTAAAGCCAATTGAATTCCAATATTTGTGAAGCTGATTCCACTTATATTAACTTATCTGTTATATTGATGTGACTTTAACTAAACTGTCTGTTCAACAAAATCTGACTACTTTGACCTATTTATTGCATTAAAGTTACATAAATTGATCTATTTGTGATGTTAAAGTCAATTGTACTCCAATAGTTGTGAAGGTGATTCCACTCATATTAACTTATCTGTTATATTGATGTGACTTAAACTAAACTGTCTGTTCAACTCAATCTGACTACTTTGACATATTTATTGCATGAAAGTAACATAAATTGAGTTATCTGTGATATTAAAGCCAATTGTATTCCAATATTTGTGAAGCTAATTCCACTTATATTAACTTATCTGTTTTATTGATGTGACTTAAACTAAACTGTCTGTTCAACTCAATCTGACTACTTTGACCTATTTATTGCATTAAAGTTACATAAATTGATCTATTTGTGATGTTAAAGTCAATTGTACTCTAATAGTTGTCAAGCTGATTCCACTGATATTAACTTATTTTTTATATTGATGTGACTTAAACTAAACTGTCTGTTCAACTCAATCTGACTACTTTGACCTATTTATTGCATGAAAGTTACATAAATTGAGCTATCTGTGATATTGAAGTCAAGTGTACTCCAATATTTGTGAAGCTGATTCCACTGATATTAACTTACCTCTTATACTGATGTGACTTAAACTAAACTGTCTGTTCAACTCAATCTGACTACCTTGACCTATTTATTGCATGAAAGTTACATAAATCTAACTATCTGTGATATTAAAGCCAATCGTAGTCTTATATGTGTGAAACTGATGTCACTGATATTAACCTATCTGTTATATTGATGTGACTTAAACTAAACTGTCTGTTCAACTCAATCTGACTACTTTGACCTATTTATTGCATTAAAGTTACATAAATTGAGCTATTTGTGATGTTAAAGTCAATTGTACTCCAATAGTTGTCAAGCTGATTCCACTCATATTAACTTATCTGTTATATTGATGTGACTTAAACTAAACTGTCTGTTCAACTCAATCTGACTACTTTGACCTAGTTATTGCATTAAAGTTACATAAATTGAGTTATCTGTGATATTAAAGTCAATTGTACTCCAATATTTGACAAGCTGATTCCACTGATATTAACTTATCTGTTATATTGATGTGACTTAAACTAAACTGTCTGTTCAACAAAATCTGACTACTTTGACCTATTTATTGCATTAAAGTCACATAAATTGAGCTATTTATGATGTTAAAGTCAATTGTACTCCAATAGTTGTCAAGCTGATTCCACTGATATTAACTTATCTGTTATATTGATGTGACTTAAACTAAACTGTCTGTTCAACTCAATCTGACTACTTTGACCTATTTATTGTATTAAAGTTACAAAAATTGAGTTATCTGTGATATTAAAGCCAATTGTATTCCAATATTTGTGAAGCTGATTCCACTTATATTAACTTATCTGTTATAATGATGTGACTTAAACTAAACTGTCTGTTCAACTCAATCTGACTACTTTGACCTATTTATTGCATTAAAGTTACATAAATTGATCTATTTGTGATATTAAAGCCAATTGAATTCCAATATTTGTGAAGCTGATTCCACTTATATTAACTTATCTGTTATATTGATGTGAATTAATCTAAACTGTCTGTTCAACTCAATCTGACTACTTTGACCTATTTATTGCATTAAAGTTACATAAATTGAGTTATCTGTAATATTAAAGCCAATTGTATTCCAATATTTATGAAGCTGATTCCACTGATATTAACTTATCTGTTATATTGATGTGACTTAAACTAAACTGTCTGTTCAACTCAATCTGACTACTTTGACCTATTTATTGCATTTAAGTTACAGAAATTTAGTTATCTGTGATATTAAAGTCAATTGTATTCCAATATTTGTGATACTGATTCCACTAATATTAACTTATCTGTTTATTAATGTGAATTAATCTAAACTGTCTGCTCAACTCAATCTGACTACTTTGACCTATTTATTGCATTAAAGTTACATAAATTGAGTTATCTGTGATATTAAAGCCAATTGTATTCGAATATTTATGAAGCTGATTCCACTGATATTAACTTATCTGTTATATTGATGTGACTTAAACTAAACTGTCTGTTCAACTCAATCTGACTACTTTGACCTATTTATTGCATGAAAGTTACATAAATCTAACTATCTGTGATATTAAAGCCAATCGTAGTCTTATATGTGTGAAATTGATGTCACTTATATTAACCTATCTGTTATATTGATGTGACTTAAACTGAACTGTCTGTTCAACTCAATCTGACTACTTTGACCTATTTATTGCATTAAAGTTACATTAATCTAACTATCTGTGATATTAAAGCCAATCGTAGTCTTATATGTGTGAAACTGATGTCACTGATATTAACCTATCTGTTATATTGATGTGACTTAAACTAAACTGTCTGTTCAACTCAATCTGACTCTTTGACCCTATTTATTGCATTAAAGTTACATAAATTGAGCTATTTGTGATGTTAAAGTCAATTGTACTCCAATAGTTGTCAAGCTGATTCCACTCATATTAACTTATCTGTTATATTGATGTGACTTAAACTAAACTGTCTGTTCAACTCAATCTGACTACTTTGACCTAGTTATTGCATTAAAGTTACATAAATTGAGTTATCTGTGATATTAAAGTCAATTGTACTCCAATATTTGACAAGCTGATTCCACTGATATTAACTTATCTGTTATATTGATGTGACTTAAACTAAACTGTCTGTTCAACAAAATCTGACTACTTTGACCTATTTATTGCATTAAAGTCACATAAATTGAGCTATTTATGATGTTAAAGTCAATTGTACTCCAATAGTTGTGAAGCTGATTCCACTGATATTAACTTATCTGTTATATTGATGTGACTTAAACTAAACTGTCTGTTCAACTCAATCTGACTACTTTGACCTATTTATTGTATTAAAGTTACAAAAATTGAGTTATCTGTGATATTAAAGCCAATTGTATTCCAATATTTGTGAAGCTGATTCCACTTATATTAACTTATCT
Source organism: Ostrea denselamellosa (assembly GCA_024699665.1). Lineage (NCBI taxonomy): Eukaryota > Metazoa > Mollusca > Bivalvia > Ostreida > Ostreidae > Ostrea > Ostrea denselamellosa. The sequence continues at coordinate 241,135 of JAMZEH010000090.1, forward strand.
GTTATAATGATGTGACTTAAACTAAACTGTCTGTTCAACTCAATCTGACTACTTTGACCTATTTATTGCATTAAAGTTACATAAATTGATCTATTTGTGATGTTAAAGTCAATTGTACTCCAATAGTTGTGAAGGTGATTCCACTGATATTAACTAATCTGTTATATTGATGTGACTTAAACTAAACTGCCTGTTCAACTCAATCTGACTACTTTGACCTATTTATTGCATTAAAGTTACATAAATTGAGTTACCTGTGACATTAAAGCCAATTGAATTCCAATATTTGTGAAGCTGATTCCACTTATATTAACTTATCTGTTATATTGATGTGAATTAATCTAAACTGTCTGTTCAACTCAATCTGACTACTTTGACCTATTTATTGCATTAAAGTTACATAAATTGAGTTATCTGTAATATTAAAGCCAATTGTATTCCAATATTTATGAAGCTGATTCCACTGATATTAACTTATCTGTTATATTGATGTGACTTAAACTAAACTGTCTGTTCAACTCAATCTGACTACTTTGACCTATTTATTGCATTTAAGTTACAGAAATTTAGTTATCTGTGATATTAAAGTCAATTGTATTCCAATATTTGTGATACTGATTCCACTAATATTAACTTATCTGTTTATTAATGTGAATTAATCTAAACTGTCTGCTCAACTCAATCTGACTACTTTGACCTATTTATTGCATTAAAGTTACATAAATTGAGTTATCTGTGATATTAAAGCCAATTGTATTCGAATATTTATGAAGCTGATTCCACTGATATTAACTTATCTGTTATATTGATGTGACTTAAACTAAACTGTCTGTTCAACTCAATCTGACTACTTTGACCTATTTATTGCATGAAAGTTACATAAATCTAACTATCTGTGATATTAAAGCCAATCGTAGTCTTATATGTGTGAAATTGATGTCACTTATATTAACCTATCTGTTATATTGATGTGACTTAAACTGAACTGTCTGTTCAACTCAATCTGACTACTTTGACCTATTTATTGCATTAAAGTTACATTAATCGAGCTATTTGTGATGTTAAAGTCAATTGTACTCCAATAGTTGTGAAGCTGATTCCACTCATATTAACTTATCTGTTATATTGATGTGACTTAAACTAAACTGGCTGTTCAACTCAATCTGACTACTTTGACCTATTTATTGCATTAAAGTTACATAAATTGAGTTATCTGTGATATTAAAGCCAATTGAATTCCAATATTTGTGAAGCTGATTCCACTTATATTAACTTATCTGCTATATTGATGTGACTTTAACTAAACTGTCTGTTCAACTCAATCTGACTACTTTGACCTATTTATTGCATTAAAGTTACATAAATTGATCTATTTGTGATGTTAAAGTCAATTGTACTCCAATAGTTGTGAAGGTGATTCCACTCATATTAACTTATCTGTTATATTGATGTGACTTAAACTAAACTGTCTGTTCAACTCAATCTGACTACTTTGACATATTTATTGCATGAAAGTAACATAAATTGAGTTATCTGTGATATTAAAGCCAATTGTATTCCAATATTTGTGAAGCTAATTCCACTTATATTAACTTATCTGTTTTATTGATGTGACTTAAACTAAACTGTCTGTTCAACTCAATCTGACTACTTTGACCTATTTATTGCATTAAAGGTACATAAATTGATCTATTTGTGATGTTAAAGTCAATTGTACTCTAATATTTGTGAAGCTGATTCCACTGATATTAACTTATCTGTTATATTGATGTGACTTAAACTAAACTGTCTGTTCAACTCAATCTGACTACTTTGACCTATTTATTGCATGAAAGTTACATAAATTGAGCTATCTGTGATATTGAAGTCAAGTGTACTCCAATATTTCTGAAGCTGATTCCACTGATATTAACTTACCTCTTATACTGATGTGACTTAAACTAAACTGTCTGTTCAACTCAATCTGACTACCTTGACCTATTTATTGCATTAAAGTTACATAAATCTAACTATCTGTGATATTAAAGCCAATCGTAGTCTTATATGTCTGAAACTGATGTCACTGATATTAACCTATCTGTTATATTGATGTGAATTAATCTAAACTGTCTGTTCAACTCAATCTGACTACTTTGACCTATTTATTGCATTAAAGTTACATAAATTGAGTTATCTGTAATATTAAAGCCAATTGTATTCCAATATTTATGAAGCTGATTCCACTGATATTAACTTATCTGTTATATTGATGTGACTTAAACTAAACTGTCTGTTCAACTCAATCTGACTACTTTGACCTAGTTATTGCATTAAAGTTACATAAATTGAGTTATCTGTGATATTAAAGTCAATTGTACTCCAATATTTGACAAGCTGATTCCACTGGTATTAACTTATCTGTTATATTGATGTGACTTAAACTAAACTGTCTGTTCAACAAAATCTGACTACTTTGACCTATTTATTGCATTAAAGTCACATAAATTGAGCTATTTATGATGTTAAAGTCAATTGTACTCCAATAGTTGTCAAGCTGATTCCACTGATATTAACTTATCTGTTATATTGATGTGACTTAAACTAAACTGTCTGTTCAACTCAATCTGACTACTTTGACCTATTTATTGTATTAAAGTTACAAAAATTGAGTTATCTGTGATATTAAAGCCAATTGTATTCCAATATTTGTGAAGCTGATTCCACTTATATTAACTTATCTGTTATATTGATGTGACTTAAACTAAACTGTCTGTTCAACTCAATCTGACTACTTTGACCTATTTATTGCATTAAAGTTACATAAATTGATCTATTTGTGATGTTAAAGTCAACTGTACTCCAATAGTTGTGAAGGTGAATCCACTGATATTAACTAATCTGTTATATTGATGTGACTTAAACTAAACTGTCTGTTCAACTCAATCTGACTACTTTGACATATTTATTGCATGAAAGTAACATAAATTGAGCTATCTGTGATATTAAAGTCAATTGTACTCCAATATTTGTGAAGCTGATTCCACTGATATTAACTTAACTGTTATATTGATGTCACTTAAACTAAACTGTCTGTTCAACTCAATCTGACTACTTTGACCTATTTATTGCATTAAAGTTACATTAATCGAGCTATTTGTGATGTTAAAGTGAATTGTACTCCAATAGTTGTGAAGGTGATTCCACTCATATTAACTTATCTGGTATATTGATGTGACTTAAACTAAACTGTCTGTTCAACTCAATCTGACTACTTTGACCTATTTATTGCATTAAAGTTACATAAATTGAGTTATCTGTAATATTAAAGCCAATTGTATTCCAATATTTATGAAGCTGATTCCACTGATATTAACTTATCTGTTATATTGATGTGACTTAAACTAAACTGTTTGTTCAAATCAATCTGACTACTTTGACCTATTTATTGCATGAAAGTTACATAAATTTAACTATCTGTGATATTAACACCAATCGTAGTCTTATATGTGTGAAATTGATGTCACTTATATTAACCTATCTGTTATATTGATGTGACTTAAACTGAACTGTCTGTTCAACTCAATCTGACTACTTTGACCTATTTATTGCATTAAAGTTACATTAATCGAGCTATTTGTGATATTAAAGTCAATAGAACTCCAATAGTTGTGAAGCTGATTCCACTCATATTAACTTATCTGTTATATTGATGTGACTTAAACTAAACTGTCTGTTCAACTCAATCTGACTACTTTGACCTATTTATTGCATTAAAGTTACATAAATTGAGTTATCTGTGATATTAAAGCCAATTGAATTCCAATATTTGTGAAGCTGATTCCACTGATATTAACTTATCTGTTATATTGATGTGACTTAAACTGAACTGTCTGTTCAACTCAATCTGACTACTTTGACCTATTTATTGCATTAAAGATACATTAATCGAGCTATTTGTGATGTTAAAGTCAATTATACTCCAATAGTTGTGAAGCTGATTCCACTCATATTAACTTATCTGTTATATTGATGTGACTTAAACTAAACTGTCTGTTCAACTCAAACTGACTACTTTGACATATTTATTGCGTGAAAGTAACATAAATTGAGCTATCTGTGATATTAAAGTCAATTGTACTCCAATATTTGTCAAGCTGATTCCACTGATATTAACTTATCTGTTATATTGATGTGACTTAAACTAAACTGTCTGTTCAACTCAATCTGACTACTTTGACCTAGTTATTGCATTAAAGTTACATAAATTGAGTTATCTGTGATATTAAAGTCAATTGTACTCCAATATTTGACAAGCTGATTCCACTGATATTAACTTATCTGTTATATTGATGTGACTTAAACTAAACTGTCTGTTCAACAAAATCTGACTACTTTGACCTATTTATTGCATTAAAGTCACATAAATTGAGCTATTTATGATGTTAAAGTCAATTGTACTCCAATAGTTGTCAAGCTGATTCCACTGATATTAACTTATCTGTTATATTGATGTGACTTAAACTAAACTGTCTGTTCAACTCAATCTGACTACTTTGACCTATTTATTGTATTAAAGTTACAAAAATTGAGTTATCTGTGATATTAAAGCCAATTGTATTCCAATATTTGTGAAGCTGATTCCACTTATATTAACTTATCTGTTATATTGATGTGACTTAAACTAAACGGTCTGTTCAACTCAATCTGACTACTTTGACCTATTTATTGCATTAAAGTTACATAAATTGATCTATTTGTGATATTAAAACCAATCGTAGTCTTATATGTGTGAAATTGATGTCACTTATATTAGCCTATCTGTTATATTGATGTGACTTAAACTGAACTGTCTGTTCAACTCAATCTGCCTACTTTGACCTATTTATTGCATTAAAGTTACATTAATCGAGCTATTTGTGATGTTAAAGTCAATTGTACTCCAATAGTTGTGAAGCTGATTCCACTCATATTAACTTATCTGTTATATTGATGTGACTTAAACTAAACTGTCTGTTCAACTCAATCTGACTACTTTGACTTATTTATTGCATTAAAGTTACATAAATTGAGTTATCTGTGATATTAAAGCCAATTGAATTCCAATATTTGTGAAGCTGATTCCACTGATATTAACTTATCTGTTATATTGATGTGACTTAAACTGAACTGTCTGTTCAACTCAATCTGACTACTTTGACCTATTTATTGCATTAAAGATACATCAATCGAGCTATTTGTGATGTTAAAGTCAATTGTACTCCAATAGTTGTGAAGCTGATTTCACTCATATTAACTTATCTGTTATATTGATGTGACTTAAACTAAACTGTCTGTTCAACTAAATCTGACTACTTTGAAATATTTATTGCATGAAAGTAACATAAATTGAGCTATCTGTGATATTAAAGTCAATTGTACTCCAATATTTGTGAAGCTGATTCCACTGATATTAACTTATCTGTTATATTGATGTGACTTAAACTAAACTGTCTGTTCAACTCAATCTGACTATTTTGACCTATTTATTGCATTAAAGTTACATTAATCGAGCTATTTGTGATGTTAAAGTCAATTGTACTCCAATATTTGTGAAGCTGATTCCACTTACATTAACTTATCTGATATATTAATGTGACTTAAACTAAACTGTCTGTTCAACTCAATTTGACTACTTTGACCTATTTATTGCATTAAAGTTACATAAATTGAGGTATCTGTGATGTTAAAGTCAAATGTACCCCAATAGTTGTGAAGCTGATTCCACTGATATTAACTAATCTGTTATATTGATGTGACTTAAACTAAACTGTCTGTTCAACTCAATCTGACTACTTTGACATATTTATTGCATGAAAGTAACATAAATTGAGCTATCTGTGATATTAAAGTCAATTGTACTCCAATATTTGTGAAGCTGATTCCACTGATATTAACTTAACTGTTATATTGATGTCACTTAAACTAAACTGTCTGTTCAACTCAATCTGACTACTTTGACCTATTTATTGCATTAAAGTTACATTAATCGAGCTATTTGTGATGTTAAAGTCAATTGTACTCCAATAGTTGTGAAGGTGATTCCACTCATATTAACTTATCTGGTATATTGATGTGACTTAAACTAAACTGTCTGTTCAACTCAATCTGATTACTTTGACCTATTTATTGCATTAAAGGTACATAAATTGATCTATTTGTGATGTTAAAGTCAATTGTACTCCAATAGTTGTGAAGCTGATTCCACTCATATTAACTTATCTGTTATATTGATGTGACTTAAACTAAACTGTCTGTTCAACTCAATCTGACTACTTTGACTTATTTATTGCATTAAAGTTACATAAATTGAGTTATCTGTGATATTAAAGCCAATTGAATTCCAATATTTGTGAAGCTGATTCCACTGATATTAACTTATCTGTTATATTGATGTGACTTAAACTGAACTGTCTGTTCAACTCAATCTGACTACTTTGACCTATTTATTGCATTAAAGATACATTAATCGAGCTATTTGTGATGTTAAAGTCAATTGTACTCCAATAGTTGTGAAGCTGATTCCACTCATATTAACTTATCTGTTATATTGATGTGACTTAAACTAAACTGTCTGTTCAACTAAATCTGACTACTTTGACATATTTATTGCATGAAAGTAACATAAATTGAGCTATCTGTGATATTAAAGTCAATTGTACTCCAATATTTGTGAAGCTGATTCCACTGATATTAACTTATCTGTTATATTGATGTGACTTAAACTAAACTGTCTGTTCAACTCAATCTGACTACTTTGACCTATTTATTGCATTAAAGTTACATTAATCGAGCTATTTGTGATGTTAAAGTCAATTGTACTCCAATATTTGTGAAGCTGATTCCACTTACATTAACTTATCTGATATATTAATGTGACTTAAACTAAACTGTCTGTTCAACTCAATTTGACTACTTTGACCTATTTATTGCATTAAAGTTACATAAATTGAGGTATCTGTGATGTTAAAGTCAAATGTACCCCAATAGTTGTGAAGCTGATTCCACTGATATTAACTTATCTGTTATATTGATGTGACTTAAACTAAACTGTCTGTTCAACTCAATCTGATTACTTTGACCTATTTATTGCATTAAAGGTACATAAATTGATCTATTTGTGATGTTAAAGTCAATTGTACTCCAATAGTTGTGAAGCTGATTCCACTCATATTAACTTATCTGTTATATTGATGTGACTTAAACTAAACTGTCTGTTCAACTCAATCTGACTACTTTGACCTATTTATTGTATCAAAGTTACAAAAATTGAGTTATCTGTGATATTAAAGCCAATTGTATTCCAATATTTGTGAAGCTAATTCCACTGATATTAACTTATCTGTTATATTGATGTGACTTAAACTAAACTGTCTGTTCAACTCAATCTGACTACTTTGACCTATTTATTGCATTAAAGTTACATTAATCGAGCTATTTGTGATGTTAAAGTCAATTGTACTCCAATAGTTTTGAAGGTGATTCCACTCATATTAACTTATCTGTTATATTGATGTGGCTTAAACTAAACTGTCTGTTCAACTCAATCTGACTACTTTGACATATTTATTGCATGAAAGTAACATAAATTGAGCTATCTGTGATATTAAAGTCAATTGTACTCCAATATTTGTCAAGCTGATTCCACTGATATTAACTTATCTGTTATATTGATGTGACTTAAACTAAACTGTCTGTTCAACTCAATCTGACTACTTTGACCTATTTTTTGCATTAAAGTTACATTAATCGAGCTATTTGTGATGTTAAAGTCAATTGTACTCCAATAGTTGTGAAGCTGATTCCACTCATATTAACTTATCTGGTATATTGATGTGACTTAAACTAAACTGTCTGTTCAACTCAATCTGACTACTTTGACCTATTTATTGCATTAAAGTTACATAAATCTAACTATCTGTGATATTAAAGCCAATCGTAGTCTCATATGTGTGAAATTGATGTAACTTATATTAACCTATCTGTTATATTGATGTGACTTAAACTGAACTGTCTGTTCAACTCAATCTGACTACTTTGACCTATTTATTGCATTAAAGTTACATTAATCGAGCTATTTGTGATGTTAAAGTCAATTGTACTCCAATAGTTGTGAAGCTGATTCCACTGATATTAACTTATCTGTTATATTGATGTGACTTAAACTAAACTGGCTGTTCAACTCAATCTGACTACTTTGACCTATTTATTGCATGAAAGTTACATAAATTGAGTTATCTGTGATATTAAAGCCAATTGAATTCCAATATTTGTGAAGCTGATTCCACTGATATTAACTTATCTGTTATATTGATGTGACTTAAACTGAACTGTCTGTTCAACTCAATCTGACTACTTTGACCTATTTATTGCATTAAAGATACATTAATCAAGCTATTTGTGATGTTAAAGTCAATTGTACTCCAATAGTTGTGAAGCTGATTCCACTCATATTAACTTATCTGTTATATTGATGTGACTTAAACTAAACTGTCTGTTCAACTCAATCTGACTACTTTGACGTTATTTATTGCGTGAAAGTAACATAAATTGAGCTATCTGTGATATTAAAGCCAATTGTATTCCAATATTTGTGAAGCTGATTCCACTTATATTAACTTATCTGTTATATTGATGTGACTTAAACTAAACTGTCTGTTCAACTCAATCTGACTACTTTGACCTATTTATTGCATTAAAGTTACATAAATTGATCTATTTGTGATGTTAAAGTCAATTGTACTCCAATAGTTGTCAAGCTGATTCCACTGATATTAACTTATCTGTTATATTGATGTGACTTAAACTAAACTGTCTGTTCAACTCAATCTGACTACTTTGACCTATTTATTGCATGAAAGTTACATAAATTGAGCTATCTGTGATATTGAAGTCAATTGTACTCCAATATTTGTGAAGCTGATTCCACTGATATTAACTTACCTCTTATACTGATGTGACTTAAACTAAACTGTCTGTTCAACTCAATCTGACTACCTTGACCTATTTATTGCATGAAAGTTACATAAATCTAACTATCTGTGATATTAAAGCCAATCGTAGTCTTATATGTGTGAAACTGATGTCACTGATATTAAACTATCTGTTATATTGATGTGACTTAAACTAAACTGTCTGTTCAACTCAATCTGACTACTTTTACCTATTTATTGCATTAAAGTTACATAAATTGATCTATTTGTGATGTTAAAGTCAATTGTACTCCAATAGTTGTGAAGGTGATTCCACTCATATTAACTAATCTGTTATATTGATGTGACTTAAACTAAACTGTCTGTTCAACTCAATCTGACTACTTTGACATATTTATTGCATGAAAGTTACATAAATTGAGTTATCTGTGACATTAAAGCCAATTGAATTCCAATATTTGTGAAGCTGATTCCACTTATATTAACTTATCTGTTATATTGATGTGACTTAAACTGAACTGTCTGTTCAACTCAATCTGACTACTTTGACCTATTTATTGCATTAAAGTTACATTAATCGAGCTATTTGTGATGTTAAAGTCAATTGTACTCCAATAGTTGTGAAGCTGATTCCACTCATATTAACTTATCTGTTATATTGATGTGACTTAAACTAAACTGCCTGCTCAACTCAATCTGACTACTTTGACCTATTTATTGCATGAACGTTACATAAATTGAGCTATCTGTGATATTGAAGTCAATTGTACTCCAATATTTGTGAAGCTGATTCCACTTATATTAACTTATCTGTTATATTGATGTGACTTTAAATAAACTGTCTGTTCAACTCAATCTGACAACTTTGACCTATTTATTGCATTAAAGTTACATAAATTGAGCTATTTGTGATGTTAAAGTCAATTGTACTCCAATAGTTGTGAACCTGATTCCACTGATATTAACTTATCTGTTATATTGATGTGACTTAAACTAAACTGTCTGTTCAACTCAATCTGACTACTTTGACCTATTTATTGCATTTAAGTTACATAAATTGAGCTATCTGTGATATTAAAGTCAATTGTACTCCAATATTTGTCAAGCTGATTCCACTGATATTAACTTATCTGTTATATTGATGTGACTTAAACTAAACTGTCTGTTCAACTCAATCTGACTACTTTGACCTATTTATTGCATTAAAGTTACATTAATCGAGCTATTTGTGATGTTAAAGTCAATTGTACTCCAATAGTTGTGAAGCTGATTCCACTCATATTAACTTATCTGGTATATTGATGTGACTTAAACTAAACTGTTTGTTCAACTCAATCTGACTACTTTGACCTATTTATTGCATTAAAGTTACATAAATTGAGTTATCTGTGACATTAAAGCCAATTGAATTCCAATATTTGTGAAGCTGATTCCACTTATATTAACTTATCTGTTATATTGATGTGACTTAAACTGAACTGTCTGTTCAACTCAATCTGACTACTTTGACCTATTTATTGTATTAAAGTTACAAAAATTGAGTTATCTGTGATATTAAAGCCAATTGTATTCCAATATTTGTGAAGCTGATTCCACTGATATTAACTTATCTGTTATATTGATGTGACTTAAACTGAACTGTCTGTTCAACTCAATCTGACTACTTTGACCTATTTATTGCATTAAATATACATTAATCGAGCTATTTGTGATGTTAAAGTCAATTGTACTCCAATAGTTGTGAAGCTGATTCCACTCATATTAACTTATCTGTTATATTGATGTGACTTAAACTAAACTGTCTGTTCAACTCAATCTGACTACTTTGACCTATTTATTGTATCAAAGTTACAAAAATTGAGTTATCTGTGATATTAAAGCCAATTGTATTCCAATATTTGTGAAGCTAATTCCACTGATATTAACTTATCTGTTATATTGATGTGACTTAAACTAAACTGTCTGTTCAACTCAATCTGACTACTTTGACCTATTTATTGCATTAAAGTTACATTAATCGAGCTATTTGTGATGTTAAAGTCAATTGTACTCCAATATTTGTGAAGCTGATTCCACTTACATTAACTTATCTGATATATTAATGTGACTTAAACTAAACTGTCTGTTCAACTCAATTTGACTACTTTGACCTATTTATTGCATTAAAGTTACATAAATTGAGGTATCTGTGATGTTAAAGTCAAATGTACCCCAATAGTTGTGAAGCTGATTCCACTGATATTAACTTATCTGTTATATTGATGTGACTTAAACTAAACTGTCTGTTCAACTCAATCTGATTACTTTGACCTATTTATTGCATTAAAGGTACATAAATTGATCTATTTGTGATATTAAAGTCAATTGTACTCCAATAGTTGTGAAGCTGATTCCACTCATATTAACTTATCTGTTATATTGATGTGACTTAAACTAAACTGTCTGTTCAACTCAATCTGAATACTTTGACCTATTTATTGTATCAAAGTTACAAAATTTGAGTTATCTGTGATATTAAAGCCAATTGTATTCCAATATTTGTGAAGCTAATTCCACTTATATTAACTTATCTGTTATATTGATGTGACTTAAACTAAACTGTCTGTTCAACTCAATCTGACTACTTTGACCTATTTATTGCATTAAAGTTACATAAATTGATCTATTTGTGATGTTAAAGTCAATTGTACTCCAATAGTTTTGAAGGTGATTCCACTCATATTAACTTATCTGTTATATTGATGTGACTTAAACTAAACTGTCTGTTCAACTCAATCTGACTACTTTGACATATTTATTGCATGAAAGTAACATAAATTGAGCTATCTGTGATATTAAAGTCAATTGTACTCCAATATTTGTCAAGCTGATTCCACTGATATTAACTTATCTGTTATATTGATGTGACTTAAACTAAACTGTCTGTTCAACTCAATCTGACTACTTTGACCTATTTTTTGCATTAAAGTTACATTAATCGAGCTATTTGTGATGTTAAAGTCAATTGTACTCCAATAGTTGTGAAGCTGATTCCACTCATATTAACTTATCTGGTATATTGATGTGACTTAAACTAAACTGTCTGTTCAACTCAATCTGACTACTTTGACCTATTTATTGCATTAAAGTTACATAAATCTAACTATCTGTGATATTAAAGCCAATCGTAGTCTCATATGTGTGAAATTGATGTCACTTATATTAACCTATCTGTTATATTGATGTGACTTAAACTGAACTGTCTGTTCAACTCAATCTGACTACTTTGACCTATTTATTGCATTAAAGTTACATTAATCGAGCTATTTGTGATGTTAAAGTCAATTGTACTCCAATAGTTGTGAAGCTGATTCCACTGATGTTAACTTATCTGTTATATTGATGTGACTTAAACTAAACTGGCTGTTCAACTCAATCTGACTACTTTGACCTATTTATTGCATGAAAGTTACATAAATTGAGTTATCTGTGATATTAAAGCCAATTGAATTCCAATATTTGTGAAGCTGATTCCACTGATATTAACTTATCTGTTATATTGATGTGACTTAAACTGAACTGTCTGTTCAACTCAATCTGACTACTTTGACCTATTTATTGCTTTAAATTCGCATAAATTGAGCTATTTATGATGTTGAAGTCAATTGTACTCCAATAGTTGTCAAGCTGATTCCACTCATATTAACTTATCTGTTATATTGATGTGACTTAAACTAAACTGTCTGTTCAACTCAATCTGACTACTTTGACCTATTTATTGTATTAAAGTTACAAAAATTGAGTTATCTGTGATATTAAAGCCAATTGTATTCCAATATTTGTGAAGCTGATTCCACTTATATTAACTTATCTGTTATATTGATGTACTTAAACTAAACTGTCTGTTCAACTCAATCTGACTACTTTGACCTATTTATTGCATTAAAGTTACATAAATTGATCTATTTGTGATGTTAAAGTCAATTGTACTCCAATAGTTGTCAAGCTGATTCCACTGATATTTAACTTATCTGTTATATTGATGTGACTTAAACTAAACTGTCTGTTCAACTCAATCTGACTACTTTGACCTATTTATTGCATTAAAGTTACATTAATCGAGCTATTTGTGATGTTAAAGTCAATTGTACTCCAATATTTGTGAAGCTGATTCCACTTACATTAACTTATCTGATATATTAATGTGACTTAAACTAAACTGTCTGTTCAACTCAATTTGACTACTTTGACCTATTTTTGCATTAAAGTTACATAAATTGAGGTATCTGTGATGTTAAAGTCAAATGTACCCCAATAGTTGTGAAGCTGATTCACTGATATTAACTTATCTGTTATATTGATGTGACTTAAACTAAACTGTCTGTTCAACTCAATCTGATTACTTTGACCTATTTATTGCATTAAAGGTACATAAATTGATCTATTGTGATGTTAAAGTCAATTGTACTCCAATAGTTGTGAAGCTGATTCCACTCATATTAACTTATCTGTTATATTGATGTGACTTAAACTAAACTGTCTGTTCAACTCAATCTGACTACTTTGACCTATTTATTGTATCAAAGTTACAAAAATTGAGTTATCTGTGATATTAAAGCCAATTGTATTCCAATATTTGTGAAGCTAATTCCACTGATATTAACTTATCTGTTATATGATGTGACTTAAACTAAACTGTCTGTTCAACTCAATCTGACTACTTTGACCTATTTATTGCATTAAAGTTACATTAATCGAGCTATTTGTGATGTTAAAGTCAATTGTACTCCAATATTTGTGAAGCTGATTCCACTTACATTAACTTATCTGATATATTAATGTGACTTAAACTAAACTGTCTGTTCAACTCAATTTGACTACTTTGGACCTATTTATTGCATTAAAGTTACATAAATTGAGGTATCTGTGATGTTAAAGTCAAATGTACCCCAATAGTTGTGAAGCTGATTCCACTGATATTAACTTATCTGTTATATTGATGTGACTTAAACTAAACTGTCTGTTCAACTCATCTGATTACTTTGACCTATTTATTGCATTAAAGGTACTAAATTGATCTATTTGTGATATTAAAGTCAATTGTACTCCAATAGTTGTGAAGCTGATTCCACTCATATTAACTTATCTGTTATATTGATGTGACTTAAACTAAACTGTCTGTTCAACTCAATCTGAATACTTTGACCTATTTATTGTATCAAAGTTACAAAATTTGAGTTATCTGTGATATTAAAGCCAATTGTATTCCAATATTTGTGAAGCTAATTCCACTTATATTAACTTATCTGTTATATTGATGTGACTTAAACTAAACTGTCTGTTCAACTCAATCTGACTACTTTGACCTATTTATTGCATAAAGTTACATAAATTGATCTATTTGTGATGTTAAAGTCAATTGTACTCCAATAGTTTTGAAGGTGATTCCACTCATATTAACTTATCTGTTATATTGATGTGACTTAAACTAAACTGTCTGTTCAACTCAATCTGACTACTTTGACATATTTATTGCATGAAAGTAACATAAATTGAGCTATCTGTGATATTAAAGTCAATTGTACTCCAATATTTGTCAAGTCTGATTCCACTGATATTAACTTATCTGTTATATTGATGTGACTTAAACTAAACTGTCTGTTCAACTCAATCTGACTACTTTGACCTATTTTTTGCATAAAGTTACATTAATCGAGCTATTTGTGATGTTAAAGTCAATTGTACTCCAATAGTTGTGAAGCTGATTCCACTCATATTAACTTATCTGGTATATTGATGTGACTTAAACTAAACTGTCTGTTCAACTCAATCTGACTACTTTGACCTATTTATTGCATTAAAGTTACATAAATCTAACTATCTGTGATATTAAAGCCAATCGTAGTCTCATATGTGTGAAATTGATGTCACTTATATTAACCTATCTGTTATATTGATGTGACTTAAACTGAACTGTCTGTTCAACTCAATCTGACTACTTTGACCTATTTATTGCATTAAAGTTACATTAATCGAGCTATTTGTGATGTTAAAGTCAATTGTACTCCAATAGTTGTGAAGCTGATTCCACTGATGTTAACTTATCTGTTATATTGATGTGACTTAAACTAAACTGGCTGTTCAACTCAATCTGACTACTTTGACCTATTTATTGCATGAAAGTTACATAAATTGAGTTATCTGTGATATTAAAGCCAATTGAATTCCAATATTTGTGAAGCTGATTCACTGATATTAACTTATCTGTTATATTGATGTGACTTAAACTGAACTGTCTGTTCAACTCAATCTGACTACTTTGACCTATTTATTGCTTTAAATTCGCATAAATTGAGCTATTTATGATGTTGAAGTCAATTGTACTCCAATAGTTGTCAAGCTGATTCCACTCATATTAACTTATCTGTTATATTGATGTGACTTAAACTAACTGTCTGTTCAACTCAATCTGACTACTTTGACCTATTATTGTATTAAAGTTACAAAAATTGAGTTATCTGTGATATTAAAGCCAATTGTATTCCAATATTTGTGAAGCTGATTCCACTTATATTAACTTATCTGTTATATTGATGTGACTTAAACTAAACTGTCTGTTCAACTCAATCCTGACTACTTTGACCTATTTATTGCATTAAAGTTACATAAATTGATCTATTTGTGATGTTAAAGTCAATTGTACTCCAATAGTTGTCAAGCTGATTCCACTGATATTAACTTATCTGTTATATTGATGTGACTTAAACTAAACTGTCTGTTCAACTCAATCTGACTACTTTGACCTATTTATTGCATTAAAGTTACATTAATCGAGCTATTTGTGATGTTAAAGTCAATTGTACTCCAATATTTGTGAAGCTGATTCCACTTACATTAACTTATCTGATATATTAATGTGACTTAAACTAAACTGTCTGTTCAACTCAATTTGACTACTTTGACCTATTTATTGCATTAAAGTTACATAAATTGAGGTATCTGTGATGTTAAAGTCAAATGTACCCCAATAGTTGTGAAGCTGATTCCACTGATATTAACTTATCTGTTATATTGATGTGACTTAAACTAACTGTCTGTTCACTCAATCTGATTACTTTGACCTATTTATTGCATTAAAGGTACATAAATTGATCTATTTGTGATGTTAAAGTCAATTGTACTCCAATAGTTTGTGAAGCTGATTCCACTCATATTAACTTATCTGTTATATTGATGTGACTTAAACTAAACTGTCTGTTCAACTCATCTGACTACTTTGACCTATTTATTGTATCAAAGTTACAAAAATTGAGTTATCTGTGATATTAAAGCCAATTGTATTCCAATATTTGTGAAGCTAATTCCACTGATATTAACTTATCTGTTATATTGATGTGACTTAAACTAAACTGTCTGTTCAACTCAATCTGACTACTTTGACCTATTTATTGCATTAAAGTTACATTAATCGAGCTATTTGTGATGTTAAAGTCAATTGTACTCCAATATTTGTGAAGCTGATTCCACTTACATTAACTTATCTGATATATTAATGTGACTTAAACTAAACTGTCTGTTCAACTCAATTTGACTACTTTGACCTATTTATTGCATTAAAGTTACATAAATTGAGGTATCTGTGATGTTAAAGTCAAATGTACCCCAATAGTTGTGAAGCTGATTCCACTGATATTAACTTATCTGTTATATTGATGTGACTTAAACTAAACTGTCTGTTCAACTCAATCTGATTACTTTGACCTATTTATTGCATTAAAGGTACATAAATTGATCTATTTGTGATATTAAAGTCAATTGTACTCCAATAGTTGTGAAGCTGATTCCACTCATATTAACTTATCTGTTATATTGATGTGACTTAAACTAAACTGTCTGTTCAACTCAATCTGAATATTTTGACCTATTTATTGTATCAAAGTTACGAAAATTGAGTTATCTGTGATATTAAAGTCAATTGTATTCCAATATTTGTGAAGCTAATTCCACTTATATTAACTTATCTGTTATATTGATGTGACTTAAACTAAACTGTCTGTTCAACTCAATCTGACTACTTTGACCTATTTATTGCATTAAAGTTACATAAATTGATCTATTTGTGATGTTAAAGTCAATTGTACTCCAATAGTTTTGAAGGTGATTCCACTCATATTAACTTATCTGTTATATTGATGTGACTTAAACTAAACTGTCTGTTCAACTCAATCTGACTACTTTGACCTATTTTTTGCATTAAAGTTACATTAATCGAGCTATTTGTGATGTTAAAGTCAATTGTACTCCAATAGTTGTGAAGCTGATTCCACTCATATTAACTTATCTGGTATATTGATGTGACTTAAACTAAACTGTCTGTTCAACTCAATCTGACTACTTTGACCTATTTATTGCATTAAAGTTACATAAATCTAACTATCTGTGATATTAAAGCCAATCGTAGTCTCATATGTGTGAAATTGATGTCACTTATATTAACCTATCTGTTATATTGATGTGACTTAAACTGAACTGTCTGTTCAACTCAATCTGACTACTTTGACCTATTTATTGCATTAAAGTTACATTAATCGAGCTATTTGTGATGTTAAAGTCAATTGTACTCCAATAGTTGTGAAGCTGATTCCACTGATGTTAACTTATCTGTTATATTGATGTGACTTAAACTAAACTGGCTGTTCAACTCAATCTGACTACTTTGACCTATTTATTGCATGAAAGTTACATAAATTGAGTTATCTGTGATATTAAAGCCAATTGAATTCCAATATTTGTGAAGCTGATTCCACTGATATTAACTTATCTGTTATATTGATGTGACTTAAACTGAACTGTCTGTTCAACTCAATCTGACTACTTTGACCTATTTATTGCTTTAAATTCGCATAAATTGAGCTATTTATGATGTTGAAGTCAATTGTACTCCAATAGTTGTCAAGCTGATTCCACTCATATTAACTTATCTGTTATATTGATGTGACTTAAACTAAACTGTCTGTTCAACTCAATCTGACTACTTTGACCTATTTATTGTATTAAAGTTACAAAAATTGAGTTATCTGTGATATTAAAGCCAATTGTATTCCAATATTTGTGAAGCTGATTCCACTTATATTAACTTATCTGTTATATTGATGTGACTTAAACTAAACTGTCTGTTCAACTCAATCTGACTACTTTGACCTATTTATTGCATTAAAGTTACATAAATTGATCTATTTGTGATGTTAAAGTCAATTGTACTCCAATAGTTGTCAAGCTGATTCCACTGATATTAACTTATCTGTTATATTGATGTGACTTAAACTAAACTGTCTGTTCAACTCAATCTGACTACTTTGACCTATTTATTGCATGAAAGTTACATAAATTGAACTATCTGTGATATTGAAGTCAATTGTACTCCAATATTTGTGAAGCTGATTCCACTGATATTAACTTACCTCTTATACTGATGTGACTTAAACTAAACTGTCTGTTCAACTCAATCTGACTACCTTGACCTATTTATTGCATGAAAGTTACATAAATCTAACTATCTGTGATATTAAAGCCAATCGTAGTCTTATATGTGTGAAACTGATGTCACTGATATTAAACTATCTGTTATATTGATGTGACTTAAACTAAACTGTCTGTTCAACTCAATCTGACTACTTTGACCTATTTATTGCATTAAAGTTACATAAATTGATCTATTTGTGATGTTAAAGTCAATTGTACTCCAATAGTTGTGAAGGTGATTCCACTCATATTAACTAATCTGTTATATTGATGTGACTTAAACTAAACTGTCTGTTCAACTCAATCTGACTACTTTGACATATTTATTGCATGAAAGTTACATAAATTGAGTTATCTGTGACATTAAAGCCAATTGAATTCCAATATTTGTGAAGCTGATTCCACTTATATTAACTTATCTGTTATATTGATGTGACTTAAACTGAACTGTCTGTTCAACTCAATCTGACTACTTTGACCTATTTATTGCATTAAAGTTACATTAATCGAGCTATTTGTGATGTTAAAGTCAATTGTACTCCAATAGTTGTGAAGCTGATTCCACTCATATTAACTTATCTGTTATATTGATGTGACTTAAACTAAACTGCCTGCTCAACTCAATCTGACTACTTTGACCTATTTATTGCATGAACGTTACATAAATTGAGCTATCTGTGATATTGAAGTCAATTGTACTCCAATATTTGTGAAGCTGATTCCACTTATATTAACTTATCTGTTATATTGATGTGACTTTAAATAAACTGTCTGTTCAACTCAATCTGACAACTTTGACCTATTTATTGCATTAAAGTTACATAAATTGAGCTATTTGTGATGTTAAAGTCAATTGTACTCCAATAGTTGTGAACCTGATTCCACTGATATTAACTTATCTGTTATATTGATATGACTTAAACTAAACTGTCTGTTCAACTCAATCTGACTACTTTGACCTATTTATTGCATTTAAGTTACATAAATTGAGCTATCTGTGATATTAAAGTCAATTGTACTCCAATATTTGTCAAGCTGATTCCACTGATATTAACTTATCTGTTATATTGATGTCACTTAAACTAAACTGTCTGTTCAACTCAATCTGACTACTTTGACCTATTTATTGCATTAAAGTTACATTAATCGAGCTATTTGTGATGTTAAAGTCAATTGTACTCCAATAGTTGTGAAGCTGATTCCACTCATATTAACTTATCTGGTATATTGATGTGACTTAAACTAAACTGTTTGTTCAACTCAATCTGACTACTTTGACCTATTTATTGCATTAAAGTTACATAAATTGAGTTATCTGTGACATTAAAGCCAATTGAATTCCAATATTTGTGAAGCTGATTCCACTTATATTAACTTATCTGTTATATTGATGTGACTTAAACTGAACTGTCTGTTCAACTCAATCTGACTACTTTGACCTATTTATTGTATTAAAGTTACAAAAATTGAGTTATCTGTGATATTAAAGCCAATTGTATTCCAATATTTGTGAAGCTGATTCCACTTATATTAACTTATCTGTTATATTGATGTGACTTAAACTAAACTGTCTGTTCAACTCAATCTGACTACTTTGACCTATTTATTGCATTAAAGTTACATAAATTCATCTATTTGTGATGTTAAAGTCAATTGTACTCCAATAGTTGTGAAGGTGATTCCACTCATATTAACTAATCTGTTATATTGATGTGACTTAAACTAAACTGTCTGTTCAACTCAATCTGACTACTTTGACATATTTATTCATGAAAGTAACATAAATTGAGCTATCTGTGATATTAAAGTCAATTGTACTCCAATATTTGTGAAGCTGATTCCACTGATATTAACTTATCTGTTATATTGATGTGACTTAAACTGAACTGTCTGTTCAACTCAATCTGACTACTTTGACCTATTTATTGCATTAAAGTTACATTAATCGAGTTATTTGTGATGTTAAAGTCAATTGTACTCCAATAGTTGTGAAGCTGATTCCACTCATATTAACTTATCTGTTATATTGATGTGACTTAAACTAAACTGCCTGCTCAACTCAATCTGACTACTTTGACCTATTTATTGCATGAAAGTTACATAAATTGAGCTATCTGTGATATTGAAGTCAATTGTACTCCAATATTTGTGAAGCTGATTCCACTTATATTAACTTATCTGTTATATTGATGTGACTTTAAATAAACTGTCTGTTCAACTCAATCTGACTACTTTGACCTATTTATTGCATTAAAGTTACATAAATTCAGCTATTTGTGATGTTAAAGTCAATTGTACTCCAATAGTTGTGAACCTGATTCCACTGATATTAACTTATCTGTTATATTGATGTGACTTAAACTAAACTGTCTCTTCAACTCAATCTGACTACTTTGACCTATTTATTGCATTTAAGTTACATAAATTGAGCTATCTGTGATATTAAAGTAAATTGTATTCCAATATTTGTGATACTGATTCCACTAATATTAACTTATCTGTTTTATTAATGTGAATTAATCTAAACTGTCTGTTCAACTCAATCTGACTACTTTGACCTATTTATTGCATTAAAGTTACATAAATTGAGTTATCTGTAATATTAAAGCCAATTGTATTCCAATATTTATGAAGCTGATTCCACTGATATTAACTTATCTGTTATATTGATGTGACTTAAACTAAACTGTTTGTTCAAATCAATCTGACTACTTTGACCTATTTATTGCATGAAAGTTACATAAATTTAACTATCTGTGATATTAAAACCAATCGTAGTCTTATATGTGTGAAATTGATGTCACTTATATTAACCTATCTGTTATATTGATGTGACTTAAACTGAACTGTCTGTTCAACTCAATCTGACTACTTTGACCTATTTATTGCATTAAAGTTACATTAATCGAGCTATTTGTGATGTTAAAGTCAATTGTACTCCAATAGTTGTGAAGCTGATTCCACTCATATTAACTTATCTGTTATATTGATGTGACTTAAACTAAACTGTCTGTTCAACTCAATCTGACTACTTTGACCTATTTATTGCATTAAAGTTACATAAATTGAGTTATCTGTGATATTAAAGCCAATTGAATTCCAATATTTGTGAAGCTGATTCCACTGATATTAACTTATCTGTTATATTGATGTGACTTAAACTGAACTGTGTGTTCAACTCAATCTGACTACTTTGACCTATTTATTGCATTAAAATTACATTAATCGAGCTATTTGTGATGTTAAAGTCAATTGTACTCCAATAGTTGTGAAGCTGATTCCACTCATATTAACTTATCTGTTATATTGATGTGACTTAAACTGAACTGTCTGTTCAACTCAATCTGACTACTTTGACATATTTATTGCGTGAAAGTAACATAAATTGAGCTATCTGTGATATTAAAGTCAATTGTACTCCAATATTTGTCAAGCTGATTCCACTGATATTAACTTATCTGTTATATTGATGTGACTTAAACTAAACTGTTTGTTCAACTCAATCTGACTACTTTGACCTATTTATTGCATTAAAGTTACATTAATCGAGCTATTTGTGATGTTAAAGTCAATTGTACTCCAATAGTTGTCAAGCTGATTCCACTGATATTAACTTATCTGTTATATTGATGTGACTTAAACTAAACTGCCTGTTCAACTCAATCTGACTACTTTGACCAATTTATTGCATGAAAGTTACATAAATTGAGCTATCTGTGATATTGAAGTCAATTGTACTCCAATATTTGTGAAGCTGATTCCACTTATATTAACTTATCTGATATATTAATGTGACTTAAACTAAACTGTCTGTTCAACTCAATTTGACTACTTTGACCTATTTATTGCATTAAAGTTACATAAATTGAGGTATCTGTGATGTTAAAGTCAAATGTACCCCAATAGTTGTGAAGCTGATTCCACTGATATTAACTTATCTGTTATATTGATGTGACTTAAACTAAACTGTCTGTTCAACTCAATCTGACTACTTTGACCTATTTATTGCATTAAAGGTACATAAATTGATCTATTTGTGATGTTAAAGTCAATTGTACTCCAATAGTTGTGAAGCTGATTCCACTCATATTAACTTATCTGTTATATTGATGTGACTTAAACTAAACTGTCTGTTCAACTCAATCTGACTACTTTGACCTATTTATTGTATCAAAGTTACAAAAATTGAGTTATCTGTGATATTAAAGCCAATTGTATTCCAATATTTGTGAAGCTAATTCCACTGATATTAACTTATCTGTTATATTGATGTGACTTAAACTAAACTGTCTGTTCAACTCAATCTGACTACTTTGACCTATTTATTGCATTAAAGTTACATTAATCGAGCTATTTGTGATGTTAAAGTCAATTGTACTCCAATATTTGTGAAGCTGATTCCACTTACATTAACTTATCTGATATATTAATGTGACTTAAACTAAACTGTCTGTTCAACTCAATTTGACTACTTTGACCTATTTATTGCATTAAAGTTACATAAATTGAGGTATCTGTGATGTTAAAGTCAAATGTACCCCAATAGTTGTGAAGCTGATTCCACTGATATTAACTTATCTGTTATATTGATGTGACTTAAACTAAACTGTCTGTTCAACTCAATCTGATTACTTTGACCTATTTATTGCATTAAAGGTACATAAATTGATCTATTTGTGATATTAAAGTCAATTGTACTCCAATAGTTGTGAAGCTGATTCCACTCATATTAACTTATCTGTTATATTGATGTGACTTAAACTAAACTGTCTGTTCAACTCAATCTGAATATTTTGACCTATTTATTGTATCAAAGTTACGAAAATTGAGTTATCTGTGATATTAAAGTCAATTGTATTCCAATATTTGTGAAGCTAATTCCACTTATATTAACTTATCTGTTATATTGATGTGACTTAAACTAAACTGTCTGTTCAACTCAATCTGACTACTTTGACCTATTTATTGCATTAAAGTTACATAAATTGATCTATTTGTGATGTTAAAGTCAATTGTACTCCAATAGTTTTGAAGCTGATTCCACTCATATTAACTTATCTGTTATATTGATGTGACTTAAACTAAACTGTCTGTTCAACTCAATCTGACTACTTTGACCTATTTTTTGCATTAAAGTTACATTAATCGAGCTATTTGTGATGTTAAAGTCAATTGTACTCCAATAGTTGTGAAGCTGATTCCACTCATATTAACTTATCTGGTATATTGATGTGACTTAAACTAAACTGTCTGTTCAACTCAATCTGACTACTTTGACCTATTTATTGCATTAAAGTTACATAAATCTAACTATCTGTGATATTAAAGCCAATCGTAGTCTCATATGTGTGAAATTGATGTCACTTATATTAACCTATCTGTTATATTGATGTGACTTAAACTGAACTGTCTGTTCAACTCAATCTGACTACTTTGACCTATTTATTGCATTAAAGTTACATTAATCGAGCTATTTGTGATGTTAAAGTCAATTGTACTCCAATAGTTGTGAAGCTGATTCCACTGATGTTAACTTATCTGTTATATTGATGTGACTTAAACTAAACTGGCTGTTCAACTCAATCTGACTACTTTGACCTATTTATTGCATGAAAGTTACATAAATTGAGTTATCTGTGATATTAAAGCCAATTGAATTCCAATATTTGTGAAGCTGATTCCACTGATATTAACTTATCTGTTATATTGATGTGACTTAAACTGAACTGTCTGTTCAACTCAATCTGACTACTTTGACCTATTTATTGCTTTAAATTCGCATAAATTGAGCTATTTATGATGTTGAAGTCAATTGTACTCCAATAGTTGTCAAGCTGATTCCACTCATATTAACTTATCTGTTATATTGATGTGACTTAAACTAAACTGTCTGTTCAACTCAATCTGACTACTTTGACCTATTTATTGTATTAAAGTTACAAAAATTGAGTTATCTGTGATATTAAAGCCAATTGTATTCCAATATTTGTGAAGCTGATTCCACTTATATTAACTTATCTGTTATATTGATGTGACTTAAACTAAACTGTCTGTTCAACTCAATCTGACTACTTTGACCTATTTATTGCATTAAAGTTACATAAATTGATCTATTTGTGATGTTAAAGTCAATTGTACTCCAATAGTTGTCAAGCTGATTCCACTGATATTAACTTATCTGTTATATTGATGTGACTTAAACTAAACTGTCTGTTCAACTCAATCTGACTACTTTGACCTATTTATTGCATGAAAGTTACATAAATTGAACTATCTGTGATATTGAAGTCAATTGTACTCCAATATTTGTGAAGCTGATTCCACTGATATTAACTTACCTCTTATACTGATGTGACTTAAACTAAACTGTCTGTTCAACTCAATCTGACTACCTTGACCTATTTATTGCATGAAAGTTACATAAATCTAACTATCTGTGATATTAAAGCCAATCGTAGTCTTATATGTGTGAAACTGATGTCACTGATATTAAACTATCTGTTATATTGATGTGACTTAAACTAAACTGTCTGTTCAACTCAATCTGACTACTTTGACCTATTTATTGCATTAAAGTTACATAAATTGATCTATTTGTGATGTTAAAGTCAATTGTACTCCAATAGTTGTGAAGGTGATTCCACTCATATTAACTAATCTGTTATATTGATGTGACTTAAACTAAACTGTCTGTTCAACTCAATCTGACTACTTTGACATATTTATTGCATGAAAGTTACATAAATTGAGTTATCTGTGACATTAAAGCCAATTGAATTCCAATATTTGTGAAGCTGATTCCACTTATATTAACTTATCTGTTATATTGATGTGACTTAAACTGAACTGTCTGTTCAACTCAATCTGACTACTTTGACCTATTTATTGCATTAAAGTTACATTAATCGAGCTATTTGTGATGTTAAAGTCAATTGTACTCCAATAGTTGTGAAGCTGATTCCACTCATATTAACTTATCTGTTATATTGATGTGACTTAAACTAAACTGCCTGCTCAACTCAATCTGACTACTTTGACCTATTTATTGCATGAACGTTACATAAATTGAGCTATCTGTGATATTGAAGTCAATTGTACTCCAATATTTGTGAAGCTGATTCCACTTATATTAACTTATCTGTTATATTGATGTGACTTTAAATAAACTGTCTGTTCAACTCAATCTGACAACTTTGACCTATTTATTGCATTAAAGTTACATAAATTGAGCTATTTGTGATGTTAAAGTCAATTGTACTCCAATAGTTGTGAACCTGATTCCACTGATATTAACTTATCTGTTATATTGATATGACTTAAACTAAACTGTCTGTTCAACTCAATCTGACTACTTTGACCTATTTATTGCATTTAAGTTACATAAATTGAGCTATCTGTGATATTAAAGTCAATTGTACTCCAATATTTGTCAAGCTGATTCCACTGATATTAACTTATCTGTTATATTGATGTCACTTAAACTAAACTGTCTGTTCAACTCAATCTGACTACTTTGACCTATTTATTGCATTAAAGTTACATTAATCGAGCTATTTGTGATGTTAAAGTCAATTGTACTCCAATAGTTGTGAAGCTGATTCCACTCATATTAACTTATCTGGTATATTGATGTGACTTAAACTAAACTGTTTGTTCAACTCAATCTGACTACTTTGACCTATTTATTGCATTAAAGTTACATAAATTGAGTTATCTGTGACATTAAAGCCAATTGAATTCCAATATTTGTGAAGCTGATTCCACTTATATTAACTTATCTGTTATATTGATGTGACTTAAACTGAACTGTCTGTTCAACTCAATCTGACTACTTTGACCTATTTATTGTATTAAAGTTACAAAAATTGAGTTATCTGTGATATTAAAGCCAATTGTATTCCAATATTTGTGAAGCTGATTCCACTTATATTAACTTATCTGTTATATTGATGTGACTTAAACTAAACTGTCTGTTCAACTCAATCTGACTACTTTGACCTATTTATTGCATTAAAGTTACATAAATTCATCTATTTGTGATGTTAAAGTCAATTGTACTCCAATAGTTGTGAAGGTGATTCCACTCATATTAACTAATCTGTTATATTGATGTGACTTAAACTAAACTGTCTGTTCAACTCAATCTGACTACTTTGACATATTTATTCATGAAAGTAACATAAATTGAGCTATCTGTGATATTAAAGTCAATTGTACTCCAATATTTGTGAAGCTGATTCCACTGATATTAACTTATCTGTTATATTGATGTGACTTAAACTAAACTGTCTGTTCAACTCAATCTGACTACTTTGACCTATTTATTGCATTAAAGTTACATTAAACGAGCTATTTGTGATGTTAAAGTCAATTGTACTCCAATAGTTGTGAAGCTGATTCCACTCATATTAACTTATCTGGTATATTGATGTGACTTAAACTAAACTGTCTGTTCAACTGAATCTGACTACTTTGACCTATTTATTGCATTAAAGTTACATAAATTGAGTTATCTGTGACATTAAAGCCAATTGAATTCCAATATTTGTGAAGCTGATTCCACTTATATTAACTTATCTGTTATATTGATGTGACTTAAACTGAACTGTCTGTTCAACTCAATCTGACTACTTTGACCTATTTATTGCATTAAAGTTACATTAATCGAGTTATTTGTGATGTTAAAGTCAATTGTACTCCAATAGTTGTGAAGCTGATTCCACTCATATTAACTTATCTGTTATATTGATGTGACTTAAACTAAACTGCCTGCTCAACTCAATCTGACTACTTTGACCTATTTATTGCATGAAAGTTACATAAATTGAGCTATC
The DNA here is from genome assembly GCA_024699665.1 of Ostrea denselamellosa. Lineage (NCBI taxonomy): Eukaryota > Metazoa > Mollusca > Bivalvia > Ostreida > Ostreidae > Ostrea > Ostrea denselamellosa. Next base: position 268,418 of record JAMZEH010000090.1, read on the forward strand.
TGTGATATTGAAGTCAATTGTACTCCAATATTTGTGAAGCTGATTCCACTTATATTAACTTATCTGTTATATTGATGTGACTTTAAATAAACTGTCTGTTCAACTCAATCTGACTACTTTGACCTATTTATTGCATTAAAGTTACATAAATTCAGCTATTTGTGATGTTAAAGTCAATTGTACTCCAATAGTTGTGAACCTGATTCCACTGATATTAACTTATCTGTTATATTGATGTGACTTAAACTAAACTGTCTGTTCAACTCAATCTGACTACTTTGACCTATTTTTTGCATTAAAGTTACATTAATCGAGCTATTTGTGATGTTAAAGTCAATTGTACTCCAATAGTTGTGAAGCTGATTCCACTCATATTAACTTATCTGGTATATTGATGTGACTTAAACTAAACTGTCTGTTCAACTCAATCTGACTACTTTGACCTATTTATTGCATTAAAGTTACATAAATCTAACTATCTGTGATATTAAAGCCAATCGTAGTCTCATATGTGTGAAATTGATGTCACTTATATTAACCTATCTGTTATATTGATGTGACTTAAACTGAACTGTCTGTTCAACTCAATCTGACTACTTTGACCTATTTATTGCATTAAAGTTACATTAATCGAGCTATTTGTGATGTTAAAGTCAATTGTACTCCAATAGTTGTGAAGCTGATTCCACTGATGTTAACTTATCTGTTATATTGATGTGACTTAAACTAAACTGGCTGTTCAACTCAATCTGACTACTTTGACCTATTTATTGCATGAAAGTTACATAAATTGAGTTATCTGTGATATTAAAGCCAATTGAATTCCAATATTTGTGAAGCTGATTCCACTGATATTAACTTATCTGTTATATTGATGTGACTTAAACTGAACTGTCTGTTCAACTCAATCTGACTACTTTGACCTATTTATTGCTTTAAATTCGCATAAATTGAGCTATTTATGATGTTGAAGTCAATTGTACTCCAATAGTTGTCAAGCTGATTCCACTCATATTAACTTATCTGTTATATTGATGTGACTTAAACTAAACTGTCTGTTCAACTCAATCTGACTACTTTGACCTATTTATTGTATTAAAGTTACAAAAATTGAGTTATCTGTGATATTAAAGCCAATTGTATTCCAATATTTGTGAAGCTGATTCCACTTATATTAACTTATCTGTTATATTGATGTGACTTAAACTAAACTGTCTGTTCAACTCAATCTGACTACTTTGACCTATTTATTGCATTAAAGTTACATAAATTGATCTATTTGTGATGTTAAAGTCAATTGTACTCCAATAGTTGTCAAGCTGATTCCACTGATATTAACTTATCTGTTATATTGATGTGACTTAAACTAAACTGTCTGTTCAACTCAATCTGACTACTTTGACCTATTTATTGCATGAAAGTTACATAAATTGAACTATCTGTGATATTGAAGTCAATTGTACTCCAATATTTGTGAAGCTGATTCCACTGATATTAACTTACCTCTTATACTGATGTGACTTAAACTAAACTGTCTGTTCAACTCAATCTGACTACCTTGACCTATTTATTGCATGAAAGTTACATAAATCTAACTATCTGTGATATTAAAGCCAATCGTAGTCTTATATGTGTGAAACTGATGTCACTGATATTAAACTATCTGTTATATTGATGTGACTTAAACTAAACTGTCTGTTCAACTCAATCTGACTACTTTGACCTATTTATTGCATTAAAGTTACATAAATTGATCTATTTGTGATGTTAAAGTCAATTGTACTCCAATAGTTGTGAAGGTGATTCCACTCATATTAACTAATCTGTTATATTGATGTGACTTAAACTAAACTGTCTGTTCAACTCAATCTGACTACTTTGACATATTTATTGCATGAAAGTTACATAAATTGAGTTATCTGTGACATTAAAGCCAATTGAATTCCAATATTTGTGAAGCTGATTCCACTTATATTAACTTATCTGTTATATTGATGTGACTTAAACTGAACTGTCTGTTCAACTCAATCTGACTACTTTGACCTATTTATTGCATTAAAGTTACATTAATCGAGCTATTTGTGATGTTAAAGTCAATTGTACTCCAATAGTTGTGAAGCTGATTCCACTCATATTAACTTATCTGTTATATTGATGTGACTTAAACTAAACTGCCTGCTCAACTCAATCTGACTACTTTGACCTATTTATTGCATGAACGTTACATAAATTGAGCTATCTGTGATATTGAAGTCAATTGTACTCCAATATTTGTGAAGCTGATTCCACTTATATTAACTTATCTGTTATATTGATGTGACTTTAAATAAACTGTCTGTTCAACTCAATCTGACAACTTTGACCTATTTATTGCATTAAAGTTACATAAATTGAGCTATTTGTGATGTTAAAGTCAATTGTACTCCAATAGTTGTGAACCTGATTCCACTGATATTAACTTATCTGTTATATTGATATGACTTAAACTAAACTGTCTGTTCAACTCAATCTGACTACTTTGACCTATTTATTGCATTTAAGTTACATAAATTGAGCTATCTGTGATATTAAAGTCAATTGTACTCCAATATTTGTCAAGCTGATTCCACTGATATTAACTTATCTGTTATATTGATGTCACTTAAACTAAACTGTCTGTTCAACTCAATCTGACTACTTTGACCTATTTATTGCATTAAAGTTACATTAATCGAGCTATTTGTGATGTTAAAGTCAATTGTACTCCAATAGTTGTGAAGCTGATTCCACTCATATTAACTTATCTGGTATATTGATGTGACTTAAACTAAACTGTTTGTTCAACTCAATCTGACTACTTTGACCTATTTATTGCATTAAAGTTACATAAATTGAGTTATCTGTGACATTAAAGCCAATTGAATTCCAATATTTGTGAAGCTGATTCCACTTATATTAACTTATCTGTTATATTGATGTGACTTAAACTGAACTGTCTGTTCAACTCAATCTGACTACTTTGACCTATTTATTGTATTAAAGTTACAAAAATTGAGTTATCTGTGATATTAAAGCCAATTGTATTCCAATATTTGTGAAGCTGATTCCACTTATATTAACTTATCTGTTATATTGATGTGACTTAAACTAAACTGTCTGTTCAACTCAATCTGACTACTTTGACCTATTTATTGCATTAAAGTTACATAAATTCATCTATTTGTGATGTTAAAGTCAATTGTACTCCAATAGTTGTGAAGGTGATTCCACTCATATTAACTAATCTGTTATATTGATGTGACTTAAACTAAACTGTCTGTTCAACTCAATCTGACTACTTTGACATATTTATTCATGAAAGTAACATAAATTGAGCTATCTGTGATATTAAAGTCAATTGTACTCCAATATTTGTGAAGCTGATTCCACTGATATTAACTTATCTGTTATATTGATGTGACTTAAACTAAACTGTCTGTTCAACTCAATCTGACTACTTTGACCTATTTATTGCATTAAAGTTACATTAAACGAGCTATTTGTGATGTTAAAGTCAATTGTACTCCAATAGTTGTGAAGCTGATTCCACTCATATTAACTTATCTGGTATATTGATGTGACTTAAACTAAACTGTCTGTTCAACTGAATCTGACTACTTTGACCTATTTATTGCATTAAAGTTACATAAATTGAGTTATCTGTGACATTAAAGCCAATTGAATTCCAATATTTGTGAAGCTGATTCCACTTATATTAACTTATCTGTTATATTGATGTGACTTAAACTGAACTGTCTGTTCAACTCAATCTGACTACTTTGACCTATTTATTGCATTAAAGTTACATTAATCGAGTTATTTGTGATGTTAAAGTCAATTGTACTCCAATAGTTGTGAAGCTGATTCCACTCATATTAACTTATCTGTTATATTGATGTGACTTAAACTAAACTGCCTGCTCAACTCAATCTGACTACTTTGACCTATTTATTGCATGAAAGTTACATAAATTGAGCTATCTGTGATATTGAAGTCAATTGTACTCCAATATTTGTGAAGCTGATTCCACTTATATTAACTTATCTGTTATATTGATGTGACTTTAAATAAACTGTCTGTTCAACTCAATCTGACTACTTTGACCTATTTATTGCATTAAAGTTACATAAATTCAGCTATTTGTGATGTTAAAGTCAATTGTACTCCAATAGTTGTGAACCTGATTCCACTGATATTAACTTATCTGTTATATTGATGTGACTTAAACTAAACTGTCTCTTCAACTCAATCTGACTACTTTGACCTATTTATTGCATTTAAGTTACATAAATTGAGCTATCTGTGATATTAAAGTAAATTGTATTCCAATATTTGTGATACTGATTCCACTAATATTAACTTATCTGTTTTATTAATGTGAATTAATCTAAACTGTCTGTTCAACTCAATCTGACTACTTTGACCTATTTATTGCATTAAAGTTACATAAATTGAGTTATCTGTAATATTAAAGCCAATTGTATTCCAATATTTATGAAGCTGATTCCACTGATATTAACTTATCTGTTATATTGATGTGACTTAAACTAAACTGTTTGTTCAAATCAATCTGACTACTTTGACCTATTTATTGCATGAAAGTTACATAAATTTAACTATCTGTGATATTAAAACCAATCGTAGTCTTATATGTGTGAAATTGATGTCACTTATATTAACCTATCTGTTATATTGATGTGACTTAAACTGAACTGTCTGTTCAACTCAATCTGACTACTTTGACCTATTTATTGCATTAAAGTTACATTAATCGAGCTATTTGTGATGTTAAAGTCAATTGTACTCCAATAGTTGTCAAGCTGATTCCACTCATATTAACTTATCTGTTATATTGATGTGACTTAAACTAAACTGTCTGTTCAACTCAATCTGACTACTTTGACCTATTTATTGCATTAAAGTTACATAAATTGAGTTATCTGTGATATTAAAGCCAATTGAATTCCAATATTTGTGAAGCTGATTCCACTGATATTAACTTATCTGTTATATTGATGTGACTTAAACTGAACTGTGTGTTCAACTCAATCTGACTACTTTGACCTATTTATTGCATTAAAATTACATTAATCGAGCTATTTGTGATGTTAAAGTCAATTGTACTCCAATAGTTGTGAAGCTGATTCCACTCATATTAACTTATCTGTTATATTGATGTGACTTAAACTGAACTGTCTGTTCAACTCAATCTGACTACTTTGACATATTTATTGCGTGAAAGTAACATAAATTGAGCTATCTGTGATATTAAAGTCAATTGTACTCCAATATTTGTCAAGCTGATTCCACTGATATTAACTTATCTGTTATATTGATGTGACTTAAACTAAACTGTTTGTTCAACTCAATCTGACTACTTTGACCTATTTATTGCATTAAAGTTACATTAATCGAGCTATTTGTGATGTTAAAGTCAATTGTACTCCAATAGTTGTCAAGCTGATTCCACTGATATTAACTTATCTGTTATATTGATGTGACTTAAACTAAACTGCCTGTTCAACTCAATCTGACTACTTTGACCAATTTATTGCATGAAAGTTACATAAATTGAGCTATCTGTGATATTGAAGTCAATTGTACTCCAATATTTGTGAAGCTGATTCCACTTATATTAACTTATCTGATATATTAATGTGACTTAAACTAAACTGTCTGTTCAACTCAATCTGACTACTTTGACCTATTTATTGCATTAAAGTTACATAAATTGAGGTATCTGTGATGTTAAAGTTAAATGTACCCCAATAGTTGTGAAGCTGATTCCACTGATATTAACTTATCTGTTATATTGATGTGACTTAAACTAAACTGTCTGTTCAACTCAATCTGATTACTTTGATCTATTTATTGCATTAAAGTTACATAAATTGATCTATTTGTGATATTAAAGTCAATTGTACTCCAATAGTTGTCAAGCTGATTCCACTCATATTAACTTATCTGTTATATTGATGTGACTTAAACTAAACTGTCTGTTCAACTGAATCTGACTACTTTGACCTATTTATTGCATTAAACTTACATAAATTGAGCTATCTGTGATATTAAAGTCAATTACACTCCAATAGTTGTGAACCTTATTCCACTGATATTGACTTATCTGTTATATTGATGTGACTTAAACTAAAGTGTCTCTTCAACTCAATCTGACTACTTTGACCTATTTATTGCATTTAAGTTACATAAATTTAGTTATCTGTGATATTAAAGTCAATTGTATTCCAATATTTGTGAAGCTGATTCCACTTATATTAACTTATCTGTTATATTGATGTGACTTTAAATAAACTGCCTGTTCAACTCAATCTGACTACTTTGACCTATTTATTGCATTAAAGTTACATAAATTCAGCTATTTGTGATGTTAAAGTCAATTGTACTCCAATAGTTGTGAAGCTGATTCCACTGATATTAACTTATCTGTTATATTGATGTGACTTAAACTAAACTGTTTGTTCAAATCAATCTGACTACTTTGACCTATTTATTGCATGAAAGTTACATAAATTTAACTATCTGTGATATTAAAACCAATCGTAGTCTTATATGTGTGAAATTGATGTCACTTATATTAACCTATCTGTTATATTGATGTGACTTAAACTGAACTGTCTGTTCAACTCAATCTGACTACTTTGACCTATTTATTGCATTAAAGTTACATTAATCGAGCTATTTGTGATGTTAAAGTCAATTGTACTCCAATAGTTGTCAAGCTGATTCCACTCATATTAACTTATCTGGTATATTGATGTGACTTAAACTAAACTGTCTGTTCAACTCAATCTGACTACTTTGACCTATTTATTGCATTAAAGTTACATAAATTGAGTTATCTGTGACATTAAAGCCAATTGAATTCCAATATTTGTGAAGCTGATTCCACTTATATTAACTTATCTGTTATATTGATGTGACTTAAACTGAACTGTCTGTTCAACTCAATCTGACTACTTTGACATATTTATTGCATTAAAGTTACATTAATCGAGCTATTTGTGATGTTAAAGTCAATTGTACTCCAATAGTTGTGAAGCTGATTCCACTCATATTAACTTATCTGTTATATTGATGTGACTTAAACTAAACTGCCTGCTCAACTCAATCTGACTACTTTGACCTATTTATTGCATGAAAGTTACATAAATTGAGCTATCTGTGATATTGAAGTCAATTGTACTCCAATATTTGTGAAGCTGATTCCACTTATATTAACTTATCTGTTATATTGATGTGACTTTAAATAAACTGTCTGTTCAACTCAATCTGACTACTTTGACCTATTTATTGCATTAAAGTTACATAAATTCAGCTATTTGTGATGTTAAAGTCAATTGTACTCCAATAGTTGTGAAGCTGATTCCACTCATATTAACTTATCTGTTATATTGATGTGACTTAAACTAAACTGTCTGTTCAACTCAATCTGACTACTTTGACCTATTTATTGCATTTAAGTTACATAAATTTAGTTATCTGTGATATTAAAGTAAATTGTATTCCAATATTTGTGATACTGATTCCACTAATATTAACTTATCTGTTTTATTAATGTGAATTAATCTAAACTGTCTGTTCAACTCAATCTGACTACTTTGACCTATTTATTGCATTAAAGTTACATAAATTGAGTTATCTGTGATGTTAAAGTTAAATGTACCCCAATAGTTGTGAAGCTGATTCCACTGATATTAACTTATCTGTTATATTGATGTGACTTAAACTAAACTGTCTGTTCAACTGAATCTGACTACTTTGACCTATTTATTGCATTAAACTTACATAAATTGAGCTATCTGTGATATTAAAGTCAATTATACTCCAATAGTTGTGAACCTTATTCCACTGATATTGACTTATCTGTTATATTGATGTGACTTAAACTAAAGTGTCTCTTCAACTCAATCTGACTACTTTGACCTATTTATTGCATTTGAGTTACATAAATTTAGTTATCTGTGATATTAAAGTCAATTGTATTCCAATATTTGTGAAGCTGATTCCACTTATATTAACTTATCTGTTATATTGATGTGACTTTAAATAAACTGTCTGTTCAACTCAATCTGACTACTTTGACCTATTTATTGCATTAAAGTTACATAAATTCAGCTATTTGTGATGTTAAAGTCAATTGTACTCCAATAGTTGTGAACCTGATTCCACTGATATTAACTTATCTGTTATATTGATGTGACTTAAACTAAACTGTCTCTTCAACTCAATCTGACTACTTTGACCTATTTATTGCATTTAAGTTACATAAATTTAGCTATCTGTGATATTAAAGTAAATTGTATTCCAATATTTGTGATACTGATTCCACTAATATTAACTTATCTGTTTTATTAATGTGAATTAATCTAAACTGTCTGTTCAACTCAATCTGACTACTTTGACCTATTTATTGCATTAAAGTTACATAAATTGAGTTATCTGTAATATTAAAGCCAATTGTATTCCAATATTTATGAAGCTGATTCCACTGATATTAACTTATCTGTTATATTGATGTGACTTAAACTAAACTGTTTGTTCAAATCAATCTGACTACTTTGACCTATTTATTGCATGAAAGTTACATAAATTTAACTATCTGTGATATTAAAGCCAATCGTAGTCTTATATGTGTGAAATTGATGTCACTTATATTAACCTATCTGTTATATTGATGTGACTTAAACTGAACTGTCTGTTCAACTCAATCTGACTACTTTGACCTATTTATTGCATTAAAGTTACATTAATCGAGCTATTTGTGATGTTAAAGTCAATGGTACTCCAATAGTTGTGAAGCTGATTCCACTCATATTAACTTATCTGTTATATTGATGTGACTTAAACTAAACTGTCTGTTCAACTCAATCTGACTACTTTGACCTATTTATTGCATTAAAGTTACATAAATTGAGTTATCTGTGATATTAAAGCCAATTGAATTCCAATATTTGTGAAGCTGATTCCACTGATATTAACTTATCTGTTATATTGATGTGACTTAAACTAAACTGCCTGTTGAACTCAATCTGACTACTTTGACATATTTATTGCGTGAAAGTAACATAAATTGAGCTATCTGTGATATTAAAGTCAATTGTACTCCAATATTTGTCAAGCTGATTCCACTGATATTAACTTATCTGTTATATTGATGTGACTTAAACTAAACTGTTTGTTCAACTCAATCTGACTACTTTGACCTATTTATTGCATTAAAGTTACATTAATCGAGCTATTTGTGATGTTAAAGTCAATTGTACTCCAATAGTTGTGAAGCTGATTCCACTCATATTAACTTATCTGTTATATTGATGTGACTTAAACTAAACTGTCTGTTCAACTCAATCTGACTACTTTGACATATTTATTGCGTGAAAGTAACATAAATTGAGCTATCTGTGATATTAAAGTCAATTGTACTCCAATATTTGTCAAGCTGATTCCACTGATATTAACTTATCTGTTATATTGATGTGACTTAAACTAAACTGTTTGTTCAACTCAATCTGACTACTTTGACCTATTTATTGCATTAAAGTTACATTAATCGAGCTATTTGTGATGTTAAAGTCAATTGTACTCCAATAGTTGTGAAGCTGATTCCACTGATATTAACTTATCTGTTATATTGATGTGACTTAAACTAAACTGCCTGTTGAACTCAATCTGACTACTTTGACCAATTTATTGCATGAAAGTTACATAAATTGAGCTATCTGTGATATTGAAGTCAATTGTACTCCAATATTTGTGAAGCTGATTCCACTTATATTAACTTATCTGATATATTAATGTGACTTAAACTAAACTGTCTGTTCAACTCAATCTGACTACTTTGACCTATTTATTGCATTAAAGTTACATAAATTGAGGTATCTGTGATGTTAAAGTTAAATGTACCCCAATAGTTGTGAAGCTGATTCCACTGATATTAACTTATCTGTTATATTGATGTGACTTAAACTAAACTGTCTGTTCAACTCAATCTCATTACTTTGACCTATTTATTGCATTAAAGTTACATAAATTGATCTATTTGTGATATTAAAGTCAATTGTACTCCAATAGTTGTCAAGCTGATTCCACTCATATTAACTTATCTGTTATATTGATGTGACTTAAACTAAACTGTCTGTTCAACTGAATCTGACTACTTTGACCTATTTATTGCATTAAACTTACATAAATTGAGCTATCTGTGATATTAAAGTCAATTATACTCCAATAGTTGTGAACCTTATTCCACTGATATTGACTTATCTGTTATATTGATGTGACTTAAACTAAAGTGTCTCTTCAACTCAATCTGACTACTTTGACCTATTTATTGCATTTAAGTTACATAAATTTAGTTATCTGTGATATTAAAGTCAATTGTATTCCAATATTTGTGATACTGATTCCACTAATATTAACTTATCTGTTTTATTAATGTGAATTAATCTAAACTGTCTGTTCAACTCAATCTGACTACTTTGACCTATTTATTGCATTAAAGTTACATAAATTGAGTTATCTGTGATATTAAAGCCAATTGAATTCCAATATTTGTGAAGCTGATTCCACTGATATTAACTTATCTCTTATATTGATGTGACTTAAACTGAACTGTCTGTTCAACTCAATCTGACTACTTTGACCTATTTATTGCATTAAAGATACATTAATCGAGCTATTTGTGATGTTAAAGTCAATTGTACTCCAATAGTTGTGAAGCTTATTCCACTCATATTAACTTATCTGTTATATTGATGTGACTTAAACTAAACTGTCTGTTCAACTCAATCTGACTACTTTGACATATTTATTGCGTGAAAGTAACATAAATTGAGCTATCTGTGATATTAAAGTCAATTGTACTCCAATATTTGTCAAGCTGATTCCACTGATATTAACTTATCTGTTATATTGATGTGACTTAAACTAAACTGTTTGTTCAACCCAATCTGACTACTTTGACCTATTTATTGCATTAAAGTTACATTAATCGAGCTATTTGTGATGTTAAAGTCAATTGTACTCCAATAGTTGTGAAGCTGATTCCACTGATATTAACTTATCTGTTATATTGATGTGACTTAAACTAAACTGCCTGTTCAACTCAATCTGACTACTTTGACCAATTTATTGCATGAAAGTTACATAAATTGAGCTATCTGTGATATTGAAGTCAATTGTACTCCAATATTTGTGAAGCTGATTCCACTTATATTAACTTATCTGATATATTAATGTGACTTAAACTAAACTGTCTGTTCAACTCAATCTGACTACTTTGACCTATTTATTGCATTAAAGTTACATAAATTGAGTTATCTGTGATATTAAAGCCAATTGAATTCCAATATTTGTGAAGCTGATTCCACTGATATTAACTTATCTGTTATATTGATGTGACTTAAACTGAACTGTCTGTTCAACTCAATCTGACTACTTTGACCTATTTATTGCATTAAAATTACATTAATCGAGCTATTTGTGATGTTAAAGTCAATTGTACTCCAATAGTTGTGAAGCTGATTCCACTCATATTAACTTATCTGTTATATTGATGTGACTTAAACTAAACTGTCTGTTCAACTCAATCTGACTACTTTGACATATTTATTGCGTGAAAGTAACATAAATTGAGCTATCTGTGATATTAAAGTCAATTGTACTCCAATATTTGTCAAGCTGATTCCACTGATATTAACTTATCTGTTATATTGATGTGACTTAAACTAAACGGTTTGTTCAACTCAATCTGACTACTTTGACCTATTTATTGCATTAAAGTTACATTAATCGAGCTATTTGTGATGTTAAAGTCAATTGTACTCCAATAGTTGTGAAGCTGATTCCACTGATATTAACTTATCTGTTATATTGATGTGACTTAAACTAAACTGCCTGTTCAACTCAATCTGACTACTTTGACCAATTTATTGCATGAAAGTTACATAAATTGAGCTATCTGTGATATTGAAGTCAATTGTACTCCAATATTTGTGAAGCTGATTCCACTTATATTAACTTATCTGATATATTAATGTGACTTAAACTAAACTGTCTGTTCAACTCAATCTGACTACTTTGACCTATTTATTGCATTAAAGTTACATAAATTGAGGTATCTGTGATGTTAAAGTTAAATGTACCCCAATAGTTGTGAAGCTGATTCCACTGATATTAACTTATCTGTTATATTGATGTGACTTAAACTAAACTGTCTGTTCAACTGAATCTGACTACTTTGACCTATTTATTGCATTAAACTTACATAAATTGAGCTATCTGTGATATTAAAGTCAATTATACTCCAATAGTTGTGAACCTTATTCCACTGATATTGACTTATCTGTTATATTGATGTGACTTAAACTAAAGTGTCTCTTCAACTCAATCTGACTACTTTGACCTATTTATTGCATTTAAGTTACATAAATTTAGTTATCTGTGATATTAAAGTCAATTGTATTCCAATATTTGTGATACTGATTCCACTAATATTAACTTATCTGTTTTATTAATGTGAATTAATCTAAACTGTCTGTTCAACTCAATCTGACTACTTTGACCTATTTATTGCATTAAAGTTACATAAATTGAGTTATCTGTGATATTAAAGCCAATTGAATTCCAATATTTGTGAAGCTGATTCCACTGATATTAACTTATCTGTTATATTGATGTGACTTAAACTGAACTGTCTGTTCAACTCAATCTGACTACTTTGACCTATTTATTGCATTAAAGATACATTAATCGAGCTATTTGTGATGTTAAAGTCAATTGTACTCCAATAGTTGTGAAGCTGATTCCACTCATATTAACTTATCTGTTATATTGATGTGACTTAAACTAAACTGTCTGTTCAACTCAATCTGACTACTTTGACATATTTATTGCGTGAAAGTAACATAAATTGAGCTATCTGTGATATTAAAGTCAATTGTACTCCAATATTTGTCAAGCTGATTCCACTGATATTAACTTATCTGTTATATTGATGTGACTTAAACTAAACTGTTTGTTCAACCCAATCTGACTACTTTGACCTATTTATTGCATTAAAGTTACATTAATCGAGCTATTTGTGATGTTAAAGTCAATTGTACTCCAATAGTTGTGAAGCTGATTCCACTGATATTAACTTATCTGTTATATTGATGTGACTTAAACTAAACTGCCTGTTCAACTCAATCTGACTACTTTGACCAATTTATTGCATGAAAGTTACATAAATTGAGCTATCTGTGATATTGAAGTCAATTGTACTCCAATATTTGTGAAGCTGATTCCACTTATATTAACTTATCTGATATATTAATGTGACTTAAACTAAACTGTCTGTTCAACTCAATCTGACTACTTTGACCTATTTATTGCATTAAAGTTACATAAATTGAGTTATCTGTGATATTAAAGCCAATTGAATTCCAATATTTGTGAAGCTGATTCCACTGATATTAACTTATCTGTTATATTGATGTGACTTAAACTGAACTGTCTGTTCAACTCAATCTGACTACTTTGACCTATTTATTGCATTAAAATTACATTAATCGAGCTATTTGTGATGTTAAAGTCAATTGTACTCCAATAGTTGTGAAGCTGATTCCACTCATATTAACTTATCTGTTATATTGATGTGACTTAAACTAAACTGTCTGTTCAACTCAATCTGACTACTTTGACATATTTATTGCGTGAAAGTAACATAAATTGAGCTATCTGTGATATTAAAGTCAATTGTACTCCAATATTTGTCAAGCTGATTCCACTGATATTAACTTATCTGTTATATTGATGTGACTTAAACTAAACTGTTTGTTCAACTCAATCTGACTACTTTGACCTATTTATTGCATTAAAGTTACATTAATCGAGCTATTTGTGATGTTAAAGTCAATTGTACTCCAATAGTTGTGAAGCTGATTCCACTCATATTAACTTATCTGTTATATTGATGTGACTTAAACTAAACTGCCTGTTCAACTCAATCTGACTACTTTGACCTATTTATTGCATGAAAGTTACATAAATTGAGCTATCTGTGATATTGAAGTCAATTGTACTCCAATATTTGTGAAGCTGATTCCACTTATATTAACTTATCTGTTATATTGATGTGACTTAAACTAAACTGTCTGTTCAACTCAATCTGACTACTTTGACCTATTTATTGCATTAAAGTTACATAAATTGAGTTATCTGTGATATTAAAGCCAATTGAATTCCAATATTTGTGAAGCTGATTCCACTGATATTAACTTATCTGTTATATTGATGTGACTTAAACTGAACTGTCTGTTCAACTCAATCTGACTACTTTGACCTATTTATTGCATTAAAATTACATTAATCGAGCTATTTGTGATGTTAAAGTCAATTGTACTCCAATAGTTGTGAAGCTGATTCCACTCATATTAACTTATCTGTTATATTGATGTGACTTAAACTAAACTGTCTGTTCAACTCAATCTGACTACTTTGACATATTTATTGCGTGAAAGTAACATAAATTGAGCTACCTGTGATATTAAAGTCAATTGTACTCCAATATTTGTCAAGCTGATTCCACTGATATTAACTTATCTGTTATATTGATGTGACTTAAACTAAACTGTTTGTTCAACCCAATCTGACTACTTTGACCTATTTATTGCATTAAAGTTACATAAATTGATCTATTTGTGATATTAAAGTCAATTGTACTCCAATATTTGTGAAGCTGATTCCACTCATATTAACTTATCTGTTATATTGATGTGACTTAAACTAAACTGTCTGTTCAACTGAATCTGACTACTTTGACCTATTTATTGCATTAAAGTTACATAAATTGAGCTATCTGTGATATTAAAGCCAATTGTATTCCAATATTTATGAAGCTGATTCCACTGATATTAACTTATATCTTATACTGATGTGACTTAAACTAAACTGTCTGTTCAACTCAATCTGACTACCTTGACCTATTTATTGCATGAAAGTTACATAAATCTAACTATCTGTGATATTAAAGCCAATCGTAGTCTTATATGTGTGAAACTGATGTCACTTATATGAACCTATCTGTTATATTGATGTGACTTAAAACTAAACTGTCTGTTCAACTCAATCTGACTACTTTGACCTATTTATTGCATGTAAGTTACATAAATTTAGTTATCTGTGATATTAAAGTCAATTGTATTCCAATATTTGTGATACTGATTCCACTAATATTAACTTATCTGTTTTATTAATGTGAATTAATCTAAACTGTCTGTTCAACTCAATCTGACTACTTTGACCTATTTATTGCATTAAAGTTACATAAATTGAGTTATCTGTGATATTAAAGCCAATTGTATTCCAATATTTATGAAGCTGATTCCACTGATATTAACTTATCTGTTATATTGATGTGACTTAAACTAAACTGTCTGTTCAACTCAATCTGACTACTTTGACCTATTTATTGCATGAAAGTTACATAAATCTAACTATCTGCGATATTAAAGCCAATCGTAGTCTTATATGTGTGAAATTGATGTCACTTATATTAACTTATCTGTTATATTGATGTGACTTAAACTGAACTGTCTGTTCAACTCAATCTGACTACTTTGACCTATTTATTGCATTAAAGTTACATTAATCGAGCTATTTGTGATGTTAAAGTCAATGGTACTCCAATAGTTGTGAAGCTGATTCCACTCATATTAACTTATCTGTTATATTGATGTGACTTAAACTAAACTGTCTGTTCAACTCAATCTGACCACTTTGACCTATTTATTGCATTAAAGTTACATAAATTGAGTTATCTGTGATATTAAAGCCAATTGAATTCCAATATTTGTGAAGCTGATTCCACTGATATTAACTTATCTGTTATATTGATGTGACTTAAACTGAACTGTCTGTTCAACTCAATCTGACTACTTTGACCTATTTATTGCATTAAAGTTACATTAATCGAGCTATTTGTGATGTTAAAGTCAATTGTACTCCAATAGTTGTGAAGCTGATTCCACTCATATTAACTTATCTGTTATATTGATGTGACTTAAACTGAACTGCCTGTTCAACTCAATCTGACTACTTTGACCTATTTATTGCATGAAAGTTACATAAATTGAGCTATCTGTGATATTGAAGTCAATTGTACTCCAATATTTGTGAAGCTGATTCCACTTATATTAACTTATCTGTTATATTGATGTGACTTAAACTAAACTGTCTGTTCAACTCAATCTGACTACTTTGACCTATTTATTGCATTAAAGTTACATAAATTGAGTTATCTGTGATATTAAAGCCAATTGAATTCCAATATTTGTGAAGCTGATTCCACTGATATTAACTTATCTGTTATATTGATGTGACTTAAACTGAACTGTCTGTTCAACTCAATCTGACTACTTTGACCTATTTATTGCATTATAATTACATTAATCGAGCTATTTGTGATGTTAAAGTCAATTGTACTCCAATAGTTGTGAAGCTGATTCCACTCATATTAACTTATCTGTTATATTGATGTGACTTAAACTAAACTGTCTGTTGAACTCAATCTGACTACTTTGACATATTTATTGCGTGAAAGTAACATAAATTGAGCTATCTGTGATATTAAAGTCAATTGTACTCCAATATTTGTCAAACTGATTCCACTGATATTAACTTATCTGTTATATTGATGTGACTTAAACTAAACTGTTTGTTCAACTCAATCTGACTACTTTGACCTATTTATTGCATTAAAGTTACATTAATCGAGCTATTTGTGATGTTAAAGTCAATTGTACTCCAATAGTTGTGAAGCTGATTCCACTGATATTAACTTATCTGTTATATTGATGTGACTTAAACTGAACTGCCTGTTCAACTCAATCTGACTACTTTGACCTATTTATTGCATGAAAGTTACATAAATTGAGCTATCTGTGATATTGAAGTCAATTGTACTCCAATATTTGTGAAGCTGATTCCACTTATATTAACTTATCTGTTATATTGATGTGACTTAAACTAAACTGTCTGTTCAACTCAATCTGACTACTTTGACCTATTTATTGCATTAAAGTTACATAAATTGAGTTATCTGTGATATTAAAGCCAATTGAATTCCAATATTTGTGAAGCTGATTCCACTGATATTAACTTATCTGTTATATTGATGTGACTTAAACTGAACTGTCTGTTCAACTCAATCTGACTACTTTGACCTATTTATTGCATTATAATTACATTAATCGAGCTATTTGTGATGTTAAAGTCAATTGTACTCCAATAGTTGTGAAGCTGATTCCACTCATATTAACTTATCTGTTATATTGATGTGACTTAAACTAAACTGTCTGTTCAACTCAATCTGACTACTTTGACATATTTATTGCGTGAAAGTAACATAAATTGAGCTATCTGTGATATTAAAGTCAATTGTACTCCAATATTTGTCAAGCTGATTCCACTGATATTAACTTATCTGTTATATTGATGTGACTTAAACTAAACTGTTTGTTCAACTCAATCTGACTACTTTGACCTATTTATTGCATTAAAGTTACATTAATCGAGCTATTTGTGATGTTAAAGTCAATTGTACTCCAATAGTTGTGAAGCTGATTCCACTGATATTAACTTATCTGTTATATTGATGTGACTTAAACTAAACTGCCTGTTCAACTCAATCTGACTACTTTGACCTATTTATTGCATGAAAGTTACATAAATTGAGCTATCTGTGATATTGAAGTCAATTGTACTCCAATATTTGTGAAGCTGATTCCACTTATATTAACTTATCTGATATATTAATGTGACTTAAACTAAACTGTCTGTTCAACTCAATCTGACTACTTTGACCTATTTATTGCATTAAAGTTACATAAATTGAGGTATCTGTGATGTTAAAGTTAAATGTACCCCAATAGTTGTGAAGCTGATTCCACTGATATTAACTTATCTGTTATATTGATGTGACTTAAACTAAACTGTCTGTTCAACTCAATCTGATTACTTTGACCTATTTATTGCATTAAAGTTACATAAATTGATCTATTTGTGATATTAAAGTCAATTGTACTCCAATAGTTGTCAAGCTGATTCCACTCATATTAACTTATCTGTTATATTGATGTGACTTAAACTAAACTGTCTGTTCAACTGAATCTGACTACTTTGACCTATTTATTGCATTAAACTTACATAAATTGAGCTATCTGTGATATTAAAGTCAATTATACTCCAATAGTTGTGAACCTTATTCCACTGATATTGACTTATCTGTTATATTGATGTGACTTAAACTAAAGTGTCTCTTCAACTCAATCTGACTACTTTGACCTATTTATTGCATTTAAGTTACATAAATTTAGTTATCTGTGATATTAAAGTCAATTGTATTCCAATATTTGTGATACTGATTCCACTAATATTAACTTATCTGTTTTATTAATGTGAATTAATCTAAACTGTCTGTTCAACTCAATCTGACTACTTTGACCTATTTATTGCATTAAAGTTACATAAATTGAGTTATCTGTGATATTAAAGCCAATTGTATTCCAATATTTATGAAGCTGATTCCACTGATATTAACTTATATCTTATACTGATGTGACTTAAACTAAACTGTCTGTTCAACTCAATCTGACTACCTTGACCTATTTATTGCATGAAAGTTACATAAATCTAACTAGCTGTGATATTAAAGCCAATCGTAGTCTTATATGTGTGAAACTGATGTCACTTATATTAACTTCTCTGTTATATTGATGTGACTTAAACTAAACTGTCTGTTCAACTCAATCTGACTACTTTGACCTATTTATTGCATTAAAGTTACATAAATTGAGTTATCTGTGATATTAAAGCCAATTGTATTCCAATATTTATGAAGCTGATTCCACTGATATTAACTTATATCTTATACTGATGTGACTTAAACTAAACTGTCTGTTCAACTCAATCTGACTACCTTGACCTATTTATTGCATGAAAGTTACATAAATCTAACTATCTGTGATATTAAAGCCAATCGTAGTCTTATATGTGTGAAACTGATGTCACTTATATTAACCTATCTGTTATATTGATGTGACTTAAAACTAAACTGTCTGTTCAACTCAATCTGACTACTTTGACCTATTTATTGCATGTAAGTTACATAAATTGAGTTATCTGTGATATTAAAGCCAATTGAATTCCAATATTTGTGAAGCTGATTCCACTGATATTAACTTATCTGTTATATTGATGTGACTTAAACTGAACTGTCTGTTCAACTCAATCTGACTACTTTGACCTATTTATTGCATTAAAATTACATTAATCGAGCTATTTGTGATGTTAAAGTCAATTGTACTCCAATAGTTGTGAAGCTGATTCCACTCATATTAACTTATCTGTTATATTGATGTGACTTAAACTAAACTGTCTGTTCAACTCAATCTGACTACTTTGACATATTTATTGCGTGAAAGTAACATAAATTGAGCTATCTGTGGTATTAAAGTCAATTGTACTCCAATATTTGTCAAGCTGATTCCACTGATATTAACTTATCTGTTATATTGATGTGACTTAAACTAAACTGTCTGTTCAACTCAATCTGACTACTTTGACCTATTTATTGCATTAAAATTACATTAATCGAGCTATTTGTGATGTTAAAGTCAATTGTACTCCAATAGTTGTGAAGCTGATTCCACTCATATTAACTTATCTGTTATATTGATGTGACTTAAACTAAACTGTCTGTTCAACTCAATCTGACTACTTTGACATATTTATTGCGTGAAAGTAACATAAATTGAGCTATCTGTGATATTAAAGTCAATTGTACTCCAATATTTGTCAAGCTGATTCCACTGATATTAACTTATCTGTTATATTGATGTGACTTAAACTAAACTGTTTGTTCAACTCAATCTGACTACTTTGACCTATTTATTGCATTAAAGTTACATTAATCGAGCTATTTGTGATGTTAAAGTCAATTGTACTCCAATAGTTGTGAAGCTGATTCCACTGATATTAACTTATCTGTTATATTGATGTGACTTAAACTAAACTTCCTGTTCAACTCAATCTGACTACTTTGACCAATTTATTGCATGAAAGTTACATAAATTGAGCTATCTGTGATATTGAAGTCAATTGTACTCCAATATTTGTGAAGCTGATTCCACTTATATTAACTTATCTGACATATTAATGTGACTTAAACTAAACTGTCTGTTCAACTCAATCTGACTACTTTGACCTATTTATTGCATTAAAGTTACATAAATTGATCTATTTGTGATATTAAAGTCAATTGTACTCCAATAGTTGTCAAGCTGATTCCACTCATATTAACTTATCTGTTATATTGATGTGACTTAAACTAAACTGTCTGTTCAACTGAATCTGACTACTTTGACCTATTTATTGCATTAAACTTACATAAATTGAGCTATCTGTGATATTAAAGTCAATTATACTCCAATAGTTGTGAACCTTATTCCACTGATATTGACTTATCTGTTATATTGATGTGACTTAAACTAAAGTGTCTCTTCAACTCAATCTGACTACTTTGACCTATTTATTGCATTTAAGTTACATAAATTTAGTTATCTGTGATATTGAAGTCAATTGTATTCCAATATTTGTGATACTGATTCCACTAATATTAACTTATCTGTTTTATTAATGTGAATTAATCTAAACTGTCTGTTCAACTCAATCTGACTACTTTGACCTATTTATTGCATTAAAGTTACATAAATTGAGTTATCTGTGATATTAAAGCCAATTGTATTCCAATATTTATGAAGCTGATTCCACTGATATTAACTTATATCTTATACTGATGTGACTTAAACTAAACTGTCTGTTCAACTCAATCTGACTACCTTGACCTATTTATTGCATGAAAGTTACATAAATCTAACTATCTGTGATATTAAAGCCAATCGTAGTCTTATATGTGTGAAACTGATGTCACTTATATTAACTTCTCTGTTATATTGATGTGACTTAAACTAAACTGTCTGTTCAACTCAATCTGACTACTTTGACCTATTTATTGCATTAAAGTTACATAAATTGAGTTATCTGTGATATTAAAGCCAATTGTATTCCAATATTTATGAAGCTGATTCCACTGATATTAACTTATATCTTATACTGATGTGACTTAAACTAAACTGTCTGTTCAACTCAATCTGACTACCTTGACCTATTTATTGCATGAAAGTTACATAAATCTAACTATCTGTGATATTAAAGCCAATCGTAGTCTTATATGTGTGAAACTGATGTCACTTATATTAACCTATCTGTTATATTGATGTGACTTAAAACTAAACTGTCTGTTCAACTCAATCTGACTACTTTGACCTATTTATTGCATGTAAGTTACATAAATTGAGTTATCTGTGATATTAAAGCCAATTGAATTCCAATATTTGTGAAGCTGATTCCACTGATATTAACTTATCTGTTATATTGATGTGACTTAAACTGAACTGTCTGTTCAACTCAATCTGACTACTTTGACCTATTTATTGCATTAAAATTACATTAATCGAGCTATTTGTGATGTTAAAGTCAATTGTACTCCAATAGTTGTGAAGCTGATTCCACTCATATTAACTTATCTGTTATATTGATGTGACTTAAACTAAACTGTCTGTTCAACTCAATCTGACTACTTTGACATATTTATTGCGTGAAAGTAACATAAATTGAGCTATCTGTGATATTAAAGTCAATTGTACTCCAATATTTGTCAAGCTGATTCCACTGATATTAACTTATCTGTTATATTGATGTGACTTAAACTAAACTGTCTGTTCAACTCAATCTGACTACTTTGACCTATTTATTGCATTAAAATTACATTAATCGAGCTATTTGTGATGTTAAAGTCAATTGTACTCCAATAGTTGTGAAGCTGATTCCACTCATATTAACTTATCTGTTATATTGATGTGACTTAAACTAAACTGTCTGTTCAACTCAATCTGACTACTTTGACATATTTATTGCGTGAAAGTAACATAAATTGAGCTATCTGTGATATTAAAGTCAATTGTACTCCAATATTTGTCAAGCTGATTCCACTGATATTAACTTATCTGTTATATTGATGTGACTTAAACTAAACTGTTTGTTCAACTCAATCTGACTACTTTGACCTATTTATTGCATTAAAGTTACATTAATCGAGCTATTTGTGATGTTAAAGTCAATTGTACTCCAATAGTTGTGAAGCTGATTCCACTGATATTAACTTATCTGTTATATTGATGTGACTTAAACTAAACTTCCTGTTCAACTCAATCTGACTACTTTGACCAATTTATTGCATGAAAGTTACATAAATTGAGCTATCTGTGATATTGAAGTCAATTGTACTCCAATATTTGTGAAGCTGATTCCACTTATATTAACTTATCTGATATATTAATGTGACTTAAACTAAACTGTCTGTTCAACTCAATCTGACTACTTTGACCTATTTATTGCATTAAAGTTACATAAATTGATCTATTTGTGATATTAAAGTCAATTGTACTCCAATAGTTGTCAAGCTGATTCCACTCATATTAACTTATCTGTTATATTGATGTGACTTAAACTAAACTGTCTGTTCAACTGAATCTGACTACTTTGACCTATTTATTGCATTAAAGTTACATAAATTGAGCTATCTGTGATATTAAAGTCAATTATACTCCAATAGTTGTGAACCTTATTCCACTGATATTGACTTATCTGTTATATTGATGTGACTTAAACTAAAGTGTCTCTTCAACTCAATCTGACTACTTTGACCTATTTATTGCATTTAAGTTACATAAATTTAGTTATCTGTGATATTGAAGTCAATTGTATTCCAATATTTGTGATACTGATTCCACTAATATTAACTTATCTGTTTTATTAATGTGAATTAATCTAAACTGTCTGTTCAACTCAATCTGACTACTTTGACCTATTTATTGCATTAAAGTTACATAAATTGAGTTATCTGTGATATTAAAGCCAATTGTATTCCAATATTTATGAAGCTGATTCCACTGATATTAACTTATATCGTATACTGATGTGACTTAAACTAAACTGTCTGTTCAACTCAATCTGACTACCTTGACCTATTTATTGCATGAAAGTTACATAAATCTAACTATCTGTGATATTAAAGCCAATCGTAGTCTTATATGTGTGAAACTGATGTCACTTATATTAACTTCTCTGTTATATTGATGTGACTTAAACTAAACTGTCTGTTCAACTCAATCTGACTACTTTGACCTATTTATTGCATTAAAGTTACATAAATTGAGTTATCTGTGATATTAAAGCCAATTGTATTCCAATATTTATGAAGCTGATTCCACTGATATTAACTTATATCTTATACTGATGTGACTTAAACTAAACTGTCTGTTCAACTCAATCTGACTACCTTGACCTATTTATTGCATGAAAGTTACATAAATCTAACTATCTGTGATATTAAAGCCAATCGTAGTCTTATATGTGTGAAACTAATGTCACTTATATTAACCTATCTGTTATATTGATGTGACTTAAAACTAAACTGTCTGTTCAACTCAATCTGACTACTTTGACCTATTTATTGCATGTAAGTTACATAAATTTAGTTATCTGTGATATTAAAGTCAATTGTATTCCAATATTTGTGATACTGATTCCACTAATATTAACTTATCTGTTTTATTAATGTGAATTAATCTAAACTGTCTGTTCAACTCAATCTGACTACTTTGACCTATTTATTGCATTAAAGTTACATAAATTGAGTTATCTGTGATATTAAAGCCAATTGTATTCCAATATTTATGAAGCTGATTCCACTGATATTAACTTATCTCTTATACTGATGTGACTTAAACTAAACTCTCTGTTCAACTCAATCTGACTACCTTGACCTATTTATTGCATGAAAGTTACATAAATCTAACTATCTGTGATATTAAAGCCAATCGTATTCTTTTATGTGTGAAACTGATGTCACTTATATTAACCTGTCTGTTATATTGATGTGACTTAAACTAAACTGTCTGTTCAACTCAATCTGACTACTTTGACCTATTTATTGCATTAAAGTTACATAAATTGAGCTATCTGTGATATTAAAGTCAATTGTACTCCAATATTTGTGAAGCTGATTCCACTTATATTAACTTCTCTGTTATATTGATGTGACTTAAACTAAACTGTCTGTTCAACTCAATCTGACTACTTTGACCTATTTATTGCATTAAAGTTACATAAATTGAGTTATCTGTGATATTAAAGCCAATTGTATTCCAATATTTATGAAGCTGATTCCACTGATATTAACTTATATCTTATACTGATGTGACTTAAACTAAACTGTCTGTTCAACTCAATCTGACTACCTTGACCTATTTATTGCATGAAAGTTACATAAATCTAACTATCTGTGATATTAAAGCCAATCGTAGTCTTATATGTGTGAAACTGATGTCACTTATATCAACTTCTCTGTTATATTGATGTGACTTAAACTAAACTGTCTGTTCAACTCAATCTGACTACTTTGACCTATTTATTGCATTAAAGTTTCATAAATTGAGTTATCTGTGATATTAAAGCCAATTGTATTCCAATATTTATGAAGCTGATTCCACTGATATTAACTTATATCTTATACTGATGTGACTTAAACTAAACTGTCTGTTCAACTCAATCTGACTACCTTGACCTATTTATTGCATGAAAGTTACATAAATCTAACTATCTGTGATATTAAAGCCAATCGTAGTCTTATATGTGTGAAACTGATGTCACTTATATTAACCTATCTGTTACATTGATGTGACTTAAAACTAAACTGTCTGTTCAACTCAATCTGACTACTTTGACCTATTTATTGCATTAAAGTTACATAAATTTAGTTATCTGTGATATTAAAGTCAATTGTATTCCAATATTTGTGATACTGATTCCACTAATATTAACTTATCTGTTTTATTAATGTGAATTAATCTAAACTGTCTGTTCAACTCAATCTGACTACTTTGACCTATTTATTGCATTAAAGTTACATAAATTGAGTTATCTGTGATATTAAAGCCAATTGTATTCCAATATTTATGAAGCTGATTCCACTGATATTAACTTATCTGTTATATTGATGTGACTTAAACTAAACTGTCTGTTCAACTCAATCTGACTACTTTGACCTATTTATTGCATTAAAGTTACATAAATTGATCTATTTGTGATATTAAAGCCAATCGTAGTCTTATATGTGTGAAATTGATGTCACTTATATTAACTTATCTGTTATATTGGTGTGACTTAAACTGAACTGTCTGTTCAACTCAATCTGACTACTTTGACCTATTTATTGCATTAAAGTTACATTAATCGAGCTATTTGTGATGTTAAAGTCAATGGTACTCCAATAGTTGTGAAGCTGATTCCACTTATATTAACTTATCTGTTATATTGATGTGACTTAAACTAAACTGTCTGTTCAACTCAATCTGACTACTTTGACCTATTTATTGCATTAAAGTTACATAAATTGAGTTATCTGTGATATTAAAGCCAATTGAATTCCAATATTTGTGAAGCTGATTCCACTGATATTAACTTATCTGTTATATTGATGTGACTTAAACTGAACTGTCTGTTCAACTCAATCTGACTACTTTGACCTATTTATTGCATTAAAGTTACATTAATCGAGCTATTTGTGATGTTAAAGTCAATTGTACTCCAATAGTTGTGAAGCTGATTCCACTCATATTAACTTATCTGTTATATTGATGTGACTTAAACTAAACTGCCTGTTCAACTCAATCTGACTACTTTGACCTATTTATTGCATGAAAGTTACATAAATTGAGCTATCTGTAA
The DNA here is from genome assembly GCA_024699665.1 of Ostrea denselamellosa. NCBI lineage: Eukaryota > Metazoa > Mollusca > Bivalvia > Ostreida > Ostreidae > Ostrea > Ostrea denselamellosa. The sequence goes on from JAMZEH010000090.1 coordinate 294,347, forward strand.
TATTGAAGTCAATTGTACTCCAATATTTGTGAAGCTGATTCCACTTATATTAACTTATCTGTTATATTGATGTGACTTTAACTAAACTGTCTGTTCAACTCAATCTGACTACTTTGACCTATTTATTGCATTAAAGTTACATAAATTGAGTTATCTGTGATATTAAAGCCAATTGTATTCCAATATTTATGAAGCTGATTCCACTGATATTAACTTATCTCTTATACTGATGTGACTTAAACTAAACTGTCTGTTCAACTCAATCTGACTACCTTGACCTATTTATTGCATGAAAGTTACATAAATCTAACTATCTGTGATATTAAAGCCAATCGTAGTCTTATATGTGTGAAACTGATGTCACTTATATTAACTTATCTGTTATATTGATGTGACTTAAACTAAACTGTCTGTTCAACTCAATCTGACTACTTTGACCTATTTATTGCATTAAAGTTACATAAATTGAGCTATCTGTGATATTAAAGTCAATTGTACTCCAATATTTGTGAAGCTGATTCCACTTATATTAACTTCTCTGTTATATTGATGTGACTTAAACTAAACTGTCTGTTCAACTCAATCTGACTACTTTGACCTATTTATTGCATTAAAGTTTCATAAATTGAGTTATCTGTGATATTAAAGCCAATTGTATTCCAATATTTATGAAGCTGATTCCACTGATATTAACTTATATCTTATACTGATGTGACTTAAACTAAACTGTCTGTTCAACTCAATCTGACTACCTTGACCTATTTATTGCATGAAAGTTACATAAATCTAACTATCTGTGATATTAAAGCCAATCGTAGTCTTATATGTGTGAAACTGATGTCACTTATATTAACTTCTCTGTTATATTGATGTGACTTAAACTAAACTGTCTGTTCAACTCAATCTGACTACTTTGACCTATTTATTGCATTAAAGTTACATAAATTGAGTTATCTGTGATATTAAAGCCAATTGTATTCCAATATTTATGAAGCTGATTCCACTGATATTAACTTATATCTTATACTGATGTGACTTAAACTAAACTGTCTGTTCAACTCAATCTGACTACCTTGACCTATTTATTGCATGAAAGTTACATAAATCTAACTATCTGTGATATTAAAGCCAATCGTAGTCTTATATGTGTGAAACTGATGTCACTTATATTAACCTATCTGTTATATTGATGTGACTTAAAACTAAACTGTCTGTTCAACTCAATCTGACTACTTTGACCTATTTATTGCATGTAAGTTACATAAATTTAGTTATCTGTGATATTAAAGTCAATTGTATTCCAATATTTGTGATACTGATTCCACTAATATTAACTTATCTGTTTTATTAATGTGAATTAATCTAAACTGTCTGTTCAACTCAATCTGACTACTTTGACCTATTTATTGCATTAAAGTTACATAAATTGAGTTATCTGTGATATTAAAGCCAATTGTATTCCAATATTTATGAAGCTGATTCCACTGATATTAACTTATCTCTTATACTGATGTGACTTAAACTAAACTGTCTGTTCAACTCAATCTGACTACCTTGACCTATTTATTGCATGAAAGTTACATAAATCTAACTATCTGTGATATTAAAGCCAATCGTAGTCTTATATGTGTGAAACTGATGTCACTTATATTAACCTATATGTTATATTGGTGTGACTTAAAACTAAACTGTCTGTTCAACTCAATCTGACTACTTTGACCTATTTATTGCATGTAAGTTACATAAATTTAGTTATCTGTGATATTAAAGTCAATTGTATTCCAATATTTGTGATACTGATTCCACTAATATTAACTTATCTGTTTTATTAATGTGAATTAATCTAAACTGTCTGTTCAACCCAATCTGACTACTTTGACCTATTTATTGCATTAAAGTTACATAAATTGAGTTATCTGTGATATTAAAGCCAATTGTATTCCAATATTTATGAAGCTGATTCCACTGATATTAACTTATCTGTTATATTGATGTGACTTAAACTAAACTGTCTGTTCAACTCAATCTGACTACTTTGACCTATTTATTGCATTAAAGTTACATAAATTGATCTATTTGTGATATTAAAGCCAATCGTAGTCTTATATGTGTGAAATTGATGTCACTTATAATAACTTATCTGTTATATTGATGTGACTTAAACTGAACTGTCTGTTCAACTCAATCTGACTACTTTGACCTATTTATTGCATTAAAGTTACATTAATCGAGCTGTTTGTGATGTTAAAGTCAATGGTACTCCAATAGTTGTGAAGCTGATTCCACTCATATTAACTTATCTGTTATATTGATGTGACTTAAACTAAACTGCCTGTTCAACTCAATCTGACTACTTTGACCTATTTATTGCATGAAAGTTACATAAATTGAGCTATCTGTGATATTGAAGTCAATTGTACTCCAATATTTGTGAAGCTGATTCCACTTATATTAACTTCTCTGTTATATTGATGTGACTTAAACTAAACTGTCTGTTCAACTCAATCTGACTACTTTGACCTATTTATTGCATTAAAGTTACATAAATTGAGTTATCTGTGATATTAAAGCCAATTGTATTCCAATATTTATGAAGCTGATTCCACTGATATTAACTTATATCTTATACTGATGTGACTTAAACTAAACTGTCTGTTCAACTCAATCTGACTACCTTGACCTATTTATTGCATGAAAGTTACATAAATCTAACTATCTGTGATATTAAAGCCAATCGTAGTCTTATATGTGTGAAACTGATGTCACTTATATTAACCTATCTGTTATATTGATGTAACTTAAAACTAAACTGTCTGTTCAACTCAATCTGACTACTTTGACCTATTTATTGCATGTAAGTTACATAAATTTAGTTATCTGTGATATTAAAGTCAATTGTATTCCAATATTTGTGATACTGATTCCACTAATATTAACTTATCTGTTTTAATAATGTGAATTAATCTAAACTGTCTGTTCAACTCAATCTGACTACTTTGACCTATTTATTGCATTAAAGTTACATAAATTGAGTTATCTGTGATATTAAAGCCAATTGTATTCCAATATTTATGAAGCTGATTCCACTGATATTAACTTATATCTTCTACTGATATGACTTAAACTAAACTGTCTGTTCAACTCAATCTGACTACCTTGACCTATTTATTGCATGAAAGTTACATAAATCTAACTATCTGTGATATTAAAGCCAATCGTAGTCTTATATGTGTGAAACTGATGTCACTTATATTAACCTATCTGTTATATTGATGTGACTTAAAACTAAACTGTCTGTTCAACTCAATCTGACTACTTTGACCTATTTATTGCATGTAAGTTACATAAATTGAGCTATCTGTGATATTAAAGTCAATTGTACTCCAATATTTGTGAAGCTGATTCCACTTATATTAGCTTCTCTGTTATATTGATGTGACTTAAACTAAACTGTCTGTTCAACTCAATCTGACTACTTTGACCTATTTATTGCATTAAAGTTACATAAATTGAGTTATCTGTGATATTAAAGCCAATTGTATTCCAATATTTATGAAGCTGATTCCACTGATATTAACTTATATCTTATACTGATGTGACTTAAACTAAACTGTCTGTTCAACTCAATCTGACTACCTTGACCTATTTATTGCATGAAAGTTACATAAATCTAACTATCTGTGATATTAAAGCCAATTGTACTCCAATAGTTGTGAAGCTGATTCCACTCATATTAACTTATCTGTTATATTGATGTGACTTAAACTAAACTGCCTGTTCAACTCAATCTGACTACTTTGACCTATTTATTGCATGAAAGTTACATAAATTGAGCTATCTGTGATATTGAAGCCAATTGAATTCCAATATTTGTGAAGCTGATTCCACTGATATTAACTTATCTGTTATATTGATGTGACTTAAACTGAACTGTCTGTTCAACTCAATCTGACTACTTTGACCTATTTATTGCATTAAAGTTACATTAATCGAGCTATTTGTGATGTTAAAGTCAATTTTACTCCAATATTTGTGAAGCTGATTCCACTTATATTAACTTATCTGTTATATTGATGTGACTTTAACTAAACTGTCTGTTCAACTCAATCTGACTACTTTGACCTATTTATTGCATTAAAGTTACATAAATTGAGTTATCTGTGATATTAAAGCCAATTGTATTCCAATATTTATGAAGCTGATTCCACTGATATTAACTTATCTCTTATACTGATGTGACTTAAACTAAACTGTCTGTTCAACTCAATCTGACTACCTTGACCTATTTATTGCATGAAAGTTACATAAATCTAACTATCTGTGATATTAAAGCCAATCGTAGTCTTATATGTGTGAAACTGATGTCACTTATATTAACCTGTCTGTTTTATTAATGTGAATTAAACTAAACTGTCTGTTCAACTCAATCTGACTACTTTGACCTATTTATTGCATTAAAGTTACATAAATTGAGCTATTTGTGATGTTAAAGTCAATTGTACTCCAATAGTTGTGAATCTGATTCCACTGATATTAACTTATCTGTTATATTGATGTGACTTAAACTAAACTGTCTGTTCAACTCAATCTGACTACTTTGACCTAGTTATTGCATTAAAGTTACATAAATTGAGTTATCTGTGATATTAAAGTGAGTTGTACTCCAATATTTGTGAAGCTGATTCCACTGATATTAACTTATCTGTTATATTGATGTGACTTAAACTAAACTGTCTGTTCAACTCAATCTGACTGCTTTGACCTATTTATTGCATTAAAATCACATAAATTGAGCTATTTGTGATGTTAAAGTCAATTGTACTCCAATAGTTGTCAAGCTGATTCCACTGATATTAACTTATCTGTTATATTGATGTGACTTAAACTAAACTGTCTGTTCAACTCCATCTGACTACTTTGACCTATTTATTGTATTAAAGTTACAAAAATTGAGTTATCTGTGATATTAAAGCCAATTGTATTCCAATATTTGTGAAGCTGATTCCACTTATATTAACTTATCTGTTATATTGATGTGACTTAAACTAAACTGTCTGTTCAACTCAATCTGACTGCTTTGACCTATTTATTGCATTAAAGTTACATAAATTGATCTATTTGTGATGTTAAAGTCAATTGTACTCCAATAGTTGTGAAGGTCATTCCACTCATATTAACTTATCTGTTATATTGATGTGACTTAAACTAAACTGTCTGTTCAACTCAATCTGACTACTTTGACCTATTTATTGCATGAAAGTAACATAAATTGAGCTATCTGTGATATTAAAGTCAATTGTACTCCAATATTTGTGAAGCTGATTCCACTGATATTAACTTATCTGTTATATTGATGTGACTTAAACTAAACTGTCTGTTCAACTCAATCTGACTACTTTGACCTATTTATTGCATTAAAGTTACATTAATCGAGCTATTTGTGATGTTAAAGTCAATTGTACTCCAATAGTTGTGAAGCTGATTCCACTCATATTAACTTATCTGTTATATTGATGTGATCTAAACTAAACTGTCTGTTCAACTCAATCTGACTACTTTGACCTATTTATTGCATTAAAGTTACATAAATTGAGTTATCTGTGATATTAAAGCCAATTGAATTCCAATATTTGTGAAGCTGATTCCACTGATATTAACTTATCTGTTATATTGATGTGACTTAAACTGAACTGTCTGTTCAACTCAATCTGACTACCTTGACCTATTTATTGCATGAAAGTTACATAAATCTAACTATCTGTGATATTAAAGCCAATCGTAGTCTTATATGTGTGAAACTGATGTCACTTATATTAACCTATCTGTTATATTGATGTGACTTAAAACTAAACTGTCTGTTCAACTCAATCTGACTACTTTGACCTATTTATTGCATGTAAGTTACATAAATTTAGTTATCTGTGATATTAAAGTCAATTGTATTCCAATATTTGTGATACTGATTCCACTAATATTAACTTATCTGTTTTATTAATGTGAATTAATCTAAACTGTCTGTTCAACTCAATCTGACTACTTTGACCTATTTATTGCATTAAAGTTACATAAATTGAGTTATCTGTGATATTAAAGCCAATTGTATTCCAATATTTATGAAGCTGATTCCACTGATATTAACTTATCTCTTATACTGATGTGACTTAAACTAAACTGTCTGTTCAACTCAATCTGACTACCTTGACCTATTTATTGCATGAAAGTTACATAAATCTAACTATCTGTGATATTAAAGCCAATCGTAGTCTTATATGTGTGAAACTGATGTCACTTATATTAACCTATCTGTTATATTGATGTGACTTAAAACTAAACTGTCTGTTCAACTCAATCTGACTACTTTGACCTATTTATTGCATGTAAGTTACATAAATTTAGTTATCTGTGATATTAAAGTCAATTGTATTCCAATATTTGTGATACTGATTCCACTAATATTAACTTATCTGTTTTATTAATGTGAATTAATCTAAACTGTCTGTTCAACCCAATCTGACTACTTTGACCTATTTATTGCATTAAAGTTACATAAATTGAGTTATCTGTGATATTAAAGCCAATTGTATTCCAATATTTATGAAGCTGATTCCACTGATATTAACTTATCTGTTATATTGATGTGACTTAAACTAAACTGTCTGTTCAACTCAATCTGACTACTTTGACCTATTTATTGCATTAAAGTTACATAAATTGATCTATTTGTGATATTAAAGCCAATCGTAGTCTTATATGTGTGAAATTGATGTCACTTATATTAACTTATCTGTTATATTGATGTGACTTAAACTGAACTGTCTGTTCAACTCAATCTGACTACTTTGACCTATTTATTGCATTAAAGTTACATTAATCGAGCTGTTTGTGATGTTAAAGTCAATGGTACTCCAATAGTTGTGAAGCTGATTCCACTCATATTAACTTATCTGTTATATTGATGTGACTTAAACTAAACTGCCTGTTCAACTCAATCTGACTACTTTGACCTATTTATTGCATGAAAGTTACATAAATTGAGCTATCTGTGATATTGAAGTCAATTGTACTCCAATATTTGTGAAGCTGATTCCACTTATATTAACTTCTCTGTTATATTGATGTGACTTAAACTAAACTGTCTGTTCAACTCAATCTGACTACTTTGACCTATTTATTGCATTAAAGTTACATAAATTGAGTTATCTGTGATATTAAAGCCAATTGTATTCCAATATTTATGAAGCTGATTCCACTGATATTAACTTATATCTTATACTGATGTGACTTAAACTAAACTGTCTGTTCAACTCAATCTGACTACCTTGACCTATTTATTGCATGAAAGTTACATAAATCTAACTATCTGTGATATTAAAGCCAATCGTAGTCTTATATGTGTGAAACTGATGTCACTTATATTAACCTATCTGTTATATTGATGTAACTTAAAACTAAACTGTCTGTTCAACTCAATCTGACTACTTTGACCTATTTATTGCATGTAAGTTACATAAATTTAGTTATCTGTGATATTAAAGTCAATTGTATTCCAATATTTGTGATACTGATTCCACTAATATTAACTTATCTGTTTTAATAATGTGAATTAATCTAAACTGTCTGTTCAACTCAATCTGACTACTTTGACCTATTTATTGCATTAAAGTTACATAAATTGAGTTATCTGTGATATTAAAGCCAATTGTATTCCAATATTTATGAAGCTGATTCCACTGATATTAACTTATATCTTCTACTGATATGACTTAAACTAAACTGTCTGTTCAACTCAATCTGACTACCTTGACCTATTTATTGCATGAAAGTTACATAAATCTAACTATCTGTGATATTAAAGCCAATCGTAGTCTTATATGTGTGAAACTGATGTCACTTATATTAACCTATCTGTTATATTGATGTGACTTAAAACTAAACTGTCTGTTCAACTCAATCTGACTACTTTGACCTATTTATTGCATGTAAGTTACATAAATTGAGCTATCTGTGATATTAAAGTCAATTGTACTCCAATATTTGTGAAGCTGATTCCACTTATATTAGCTTCTCTGTTATATTGATGTGACTTAAACTAAACTGTCTGTTCAACTCAATCTGACTACTTTGACCTATTTATTGCATTAAAGTTACATAAATTGAGTTATCTGTGATATTAAAGCCAATTGTATTCCAATATTTATGAAGCTGATTCCACTGATATTAACTTATATCTTATACTGATGTGACTTAAACTAAACTGTCTGTTCAACTCAATCTGACTACCTTGACCTATTTATTGCATGAAAGTTACATAAATCTAACTATCTGTGATATTAAAGCCAATTGTACTCCAATAGTTGTGAAGCTGATTCCACTCATATTAACTTATCTGTTATATTGATGTGACTTAAACTAAACTGCCTGTTCAACTCAATCTGACTACTTTGACCTATTTATTGCATGAAAGTTACATAAATTGAGCTATCTGTGATATTGAAGCCAATTGAATTCCAATATTTGTGAAGCTGATTCCACTGATATTAACTTATCTGTTATATTGATGTGACTTAAACTGAACTGTCTGTTCAACTCAATCTGACTACTTTGACCTATTTATTGCATTAAAGTTACATTAATCGAGCTATTTGTGATGTTAAAGTCAATTTTACTCCAATATTTGTGAAGCTGATTCCACTTATATTAACTTATCTGTTATATTGATGTGACTTTAACTAAACTGTCTGTTCAACTCAATCTGACTACTTTGACCTATTTATTGCATTAAAGTTACATAAATTGAGTTATCTGTGATATTAAAGCCAATTGTATTCCAATATTTATGAAGCTGATTCCACTGATATTAACTTATCTCTTATACTGATGTGACTTAAACTAAACTGTCTGTTCAACTCAATCTGACTACCTTGACCTATTTATTGCATGAAAGTTACATAAATCTAACTATCTGTGATATTAAAGCCAATCGTAGTCTTATATGTGTGAAACTGATGTCACTTATATTAACCTGTCTGTTTTATTAATGTGAATTAAACTAAACTGTCTGTTCAACTCAATCTGACTACTTTGACCTATTTATTGCATTAAAGTTACATAAATTGAGCTATTTGTGATGTTAAAGTCAATTGTACTCCAATAGTTGTGAATCTGATTCCACTGATATTAACTTATCTGTTATATTGATGTGACTTAAACTAAACTGTCTGTTCAACTCAATCTGACTACTTTGACCTATTTATTGCATTAAAGTTACATAAATTGAGTTATCTGTGATATTAAAGCCAATTGTATTCCAATATTTATGAAGCTGATTCCACTGATATTAACTTATATCTTATACTGATGTGACTTAAACTAAACTGTCTGTTCAACTCAATCTGACTACCTTGACCTATTTATTGCATGAAAGTTACATAAATCTAACTATCTGTGATATTAAAGCCAATTGTACTCCAATAGTTGTGAAGCTGATTCCACTCATATTAACTTATCTGTTATATTGATGTGACTTAAACTAAACTGCCTGTTCAACTCAATCTGACTACTTTGACCTATTTATTGCATGAAAGTTACATAAATTGAGCTATCTGTGATATTGAAGCCAATTGAATTCCAATATTTGTGAAGCTGATTCCACTGATATTAACTTATCTGTTATATTGATGTGACTTAAACTGAACTGTCTGTTCAACTCAATCTGACTACTTTGACCTATTTATTGCATTAAAGTTACATTAATCGAGCTATTTGTGATGTTAAAGTCAATTTTACTCCAATATTTGTGAAGCTGATTCCACTTATATTAACTTATCTGTTATATTGATGTGACTTTAACTAAACTGTCTGTTCAACTCAATCTGACTACTTTGACCTATTTATTGCATTAAAGTTACATAAATTGAGTTATCTGTGATATTAAAGCCAATTGTATTCCAATATTTATGAAGCTGATTCCACTGATATTAACTTATCTCTTATACTGATGTGACTTAAACTAAACTGTCTGTTCAACTCAATCTGACTACCTTGACCTATTTATTGCATGAAAGTTACATAAATCTAACTATCTGTGATATTAAAGCCAATCGTAGTCTTATATGTGTGAAACTGATGTCACTTATATTAACCTGTCTGTTTTATTAATGTGAATTAAACTAAACTGTCTGTTCAACTCAATCTGACTACTTTGACCTATTTATTGCATTAAAGTTACATAAATTGAGCTATTTGTGATGTTAAAGTCAATTGTACTCCAATAGTTGTGAATCTGATTCCACTGATATTAACTTATCTGTTATATTGATGTGACTTAAACTAAACTGTCTGTTCAACTCAATCTGACTACTTTGACCTAGTTATTGCATTAAAGTTACATAAATTGAGTTATCTGTGATATTAAAGTGAGTTGTACTCCAATATTTGTGAAGCTGATTCCACTGATATTAACTTATCTGTTATATTGATGTGACTTAAACTAAACTGTCTGTTCAACTCAATCTGACTGCTTTGACCTATTTATTGCATTAAAATCACATAAATTGAGCTATTTGTGATGTTAAAGTCAATTGTACTCCAATAGTTGTCAAGCTGATTCCACTGATATTAACTTATCTGTTATATTGATGTGACTTAAACTAAACTGTCTGTTCAACTCCATCTGACTACTTTGACCTATTTATTGTATTAAAGTTACAAAAATTGAGTTATCTGTGATATTAAAGCCAATTGTATTCCAATATTTGTGAAGCTGATTCCACTTATATTAACTTATCTGTTATATTGATGTGACTTAAACTAAACTGTCTGTTCAACTCAATCTGACTGCTTTGACCTATTTATTGCATTAAAGTTACATAAATTGATCTATTTGTGATGTTAAAGTCAATTGTACTCCAATAGTTGTGAAGGTCATTCCACTCATATTAACTTATCTGTTATATTGATGTGACTTAAACTAAACTGTCTGTTCAACTCAATCTGACTACTTTGACCTATTTATTACATGAAAGTAACATAAATTGAGCTATCTGTGATATTAAAGTCAATTGTACTCCAATATTTGTGAAGCTGATTCCACTGATATTAACTTATCTGTTATATTGATGTGACTTAAACTAAACTGTCTGTTCAACTCAATCTGACTACTTTGACCTATTTATTGCATTAAAGTTACATTAATCGAGCTATTTGTGATGTTAAAGTCAATTGTACTCCAATAGTTGTGAAGCTGATTCCACTCATATTAACTTATCTGTTATATTGATGTGATCTAAACTAAACTGTCTGTTCAACTCAATCTGACTACTTTGACCTATTTATTGCATTAAAGTTACATAAATTGAGTTATCTGTGATATTAAAGCCAATTGAATTCCAATATTTGTGAAGCTGATTCCACTGATATTAACTTATCTGTTATATTGATGTGACTTAAACTGAACTGTCTGTTCAACTCAATCTGACTACTTTGACCTATTTATTGCATTAAAGTTACATTAATCGAGCTATTTGTGATGTTAAAGTCAATTGTACTCCAATAGTTGTGAAGTTGATTCCACTCATATTAACTTATCTGTTATATTGATGTGACTTAAACTAAACTGCCTGTTCAACTCAATCTGACTACTTTGACCTATTTATTGCATGAAAGTTACATAAATTGAGCTATCTGTGATATTGAAGTCAATTGTACTCCAATATTTGTGAAGCTGATTCCACTTATATTAACTTATCTGTTATATTGATGTGACTTTAACTAAACTGTCTGTTCAACTCAATCTGACTACTTTGACCTATTTATTGCATTAAAGTTACATAAATTGAGCTATTTGTGATATTAAAGTCAATTGTACTCCAATATTTGTGAAGCTGATTCCACTGATATTAACTTATCTGTTATATTGATGTGACTTAAACTAAACTGTCTGTTCAACAAAATCTGACTACTTTGACCTATTTATTGCATTAAAGTTACAAAAATTGAGTTATCTGTGATATTAAAGTCAATTGTATTCCAATATTTGTGAAGCTGATTCCACTGATATTAACTTATCTGTTATATTGATGTGACTTAAACTAAACTGTCTGTTCAACTCAATCTGACTACTTTGACCTATTTATTGCATTAAAGTTACATAAATTGATCTATTTGTGATGTTAAAGTCAATTGTACTCCAATAGTTGTGAAGGTGATTCCACTGATATTAACTTATCTGTTATATTGATGTGACTTTAACTATACTGTCTGTTCAACTCAATCTGACTACTTTGACCTATTTATTGCATTAAAGTTACATAAATTGAGTTATCTGTGATATTAAAGCCAATTGAATTCCAATATTTGTGAAGCTGATTCCACTGATATTAACTTATCTGTTATATTGATGTGACTTAAACTGAACTGTCTGTTCAACTCAATCTGACTACTTTGACCTATTTATTGCATTAAAGTTACATTAATCGAGCTATTTGTGATGTTAAAGTCAATTGTACTCCAATAGTTGTGAAGCTGATTCCACTCATATTAACTTATCTGTTATATTGATATGACTTAAACTAAACTGCCTGTTCAACTCAATCTGACTACTTTGACCTATTTATTGCATAAAAGTTACATAAATTGAGCTATCTGTGATATTGAAGTGAATTGTACTCCAATATTTGTGAAGCTGATTCCACTTATATTAACTTATCTGTTATATTGATGTGACTTTAACTAAACTGTCTGTTCAACTCAATCTGACTACTTTGACCTATTTATTGCATTAAAGTTACATAAATTGAGCTATTTGTGATGTTAAAGTCAATTGTACTCCAATAGTTGTGAATCTGATTCCACTGATATTAACTTATCTGTTATATTGATGTGACTTAAACTAAACTGTCTGTTCAACTTAATCTGACTACTTTGACCTAGTTATTGCATTAAAGTTACATAAATTGAGTTATCTGTGATATTAAAGTGAGTTGTACTCCAATATTTGTGAAGCTGATTCCACTGATATTAACTTATCTGTTATATTGATGTGACTTAAACTAAACTGTCTGTTCAACTCAATCTGACTACTTTGACCTATTTATTGCATTAAAGTCACATAAATTGAGCTATTTGTGATGTTAAAGTCAATTGTACTCCAATAGTTGTCAAGCTGATTCCACTGATATTAACTTATCTGTTATATTGATGTGACTTAAACTAAACTGTCTGTTCAACTCAATCTGACTACTTTGACCTATTTATTGTATTAAAGTTACAAAAATTGAGTTATCTGTGATATTAAAGCCAATTGTATTCCAATATTTGTGAAGCTGATTCCACTTATATTAACTTATCTGTTATATTGATGTGACTTAAACTAAACTGTCTGTTCAACTCAATCTTACTGCTTTGACCTATTTATTGCATTAAAGTTACATAAATTGATCTATTTGTGATGTTAAAGTCAATTGTACTCCAATAGTTGTGAAGGTGATTCCACTCATATTAACTTATCTGTTATATTGATGTGACTTAAACTAAACTGTCTGTTCAACTCAATCTGACTACTTTGACCTATTTATTGCATGAAAGTAACATAAATTGAGCTATCTGTGATATTAAAGTCAATTGTACTCCAATATTTGTGAAGCTGATTCCACTGATATTAACTTATCTGTTATATTGATGTGACTTAAACTGAACTGTCTGTTCAACTCAATCTGACTACTTTGACCTATTTATTGCATTAAAGTTAGATTAATCGAGCTATTTGTGATGTTCAAGTCAATTGTACTCCAATAGTTGTGAAGTTGATTCCACTCATATTAACTTATCTGTTATATTGATGTGACTTAAACTAAACTGCCTGTTCAACTCAATCTGACTACTTTGACCTAGTTATTGCATGAAAGTTACATAAATTGAGCTATCTGTGATATTGAAGTCAATTGTACTTCAATATTTGTGAAGCTGATTCCACTTATATTAACTTATCTGTTATATTGATGTGACTTTAACTAAACTGTCTGTTCAACTCAATCTGACTACTTTGACCTATTTATTGCATTAAAGTTACATAAATTGAGCTATTTGTGATATTAAAGTCAATTGTACTCCAATATTTGTGAAGCTGATTCCACTGATATTAACTTATCTGTTATATTGATGTGACTTAAACTAAACTGTCTGTTCAACAAAATCTGACTACTTTGACCTATTTATTGCATTAAAGTTACAAAAATTGAGTTATCTGTGATATTAAAGCCAATTGTATTCCAATATTTGTGAAGCTGATTCCACTGATATTAACTTATCTGTTATATTGATGTGACTTAAACTAAACTGTCTGTTCAACTCAATCTGACTACTTTGACCTATTCATTGCATTAAAGTTACATTAATCGAGCTATTTGTGATGTTAAAGTCAATTGTACTCCAATAGTTGTGAAGCTGATTCCACTCACATTAACTTATCTGTTATATTGATGTGACTTAAACTAAACTGCCTGTTCAACTCAATCTGACTACTTTGACCTATTTATTGCATGAAAGTTACATAAATTGAGCTATCTGTGATATTGAAGTTAATTGTACTCCAATATTTGTGAAGCTGATTCCACTGATATTAACTTATCTGTTATATTGATGTGACTTTAACTGAACTGTCTGTTCAACTCAATCTGACTACTTTGACCTATTTATTGCATTAAAGTTACAAAAATTGAGCTATTTGTGATGTTAAAGTCAATTGTACTCCAATAGTTGTGAACCTGATTCCACTGATATTAACTTATCTGTTATATTGATGTGACTTAAACTAAACTGTCTGTTCAACTCAATCTGACTACTTTGACCTATTTATTGCATTAAAGTTACATAAATTGATCTATTTGTGATGTTGAAGTCAATTGTACTCCAATAGTTGTGAAGGTGATTCCACTCATATTAACTTATCTGTTATATTGATGTGACTTAAACTGAACTGTCTGTTCAACTCAATCTGACTACTTTGACATATTTATTGCATGAAAGTAACATAAATTGAGCTATCTGTGATATTAAAGCCAATTGAATTCCAATATTTGTGAAGCTGATTCCACTGATATTAACTTATCTGTTATATTGATGTGACTTAAACTGAACTGTCTGTTCAACTCAATCTGACTACTTTGACCTATTTATTGCATTAAAGTTACATTAATCGAGCTATTTGTGATGTTAAAGTCAATTGTACTCCAATAGTTGTGAAGCTGATTCCACTCACATTAACTTATCGGTTATATTGATGTGACTTAAACTAAACTGCCTGTTCAACTCAATCTGACTACTTTGACCTATTTATTGCATGAAAGTTACATAAATTGAGCTATCTGTGATATTGAAGTCAATTGTACTCCAATATTTGTGAAGCTGATTCCACTTATATTAACTTATCTGTTATATTGATGTGACTTTAACTAAACTGTCTGTTCAACTCAATCTGACTACTTTGACCTATTTATTGCATTAAAGTTACAAAAATTGAGCTATTTGTGATATTGAAGCCAATTGTATTCCAATATTTATGAAGCTGATTCCACTGATATTAACTTATCTGTTATATTGATGTGACTTAAACTAAACTGTCTGTTCAACTCAATCTGACTACTTTGACCTATTTATTGTATGAAAGTTACATAAATCTAACTATCTGTGATATTAAAGCCAATCGTAGTCTTATATGTGTGAAATTGATGTCACTTATATTAACCTATCTGTTATATTGATGTGACTTAAACTGAACTGTCTGTTCAACTCAATCTGACTACTTTGACCTATTTATTGCATTAAAGTTACATTAATCGAGCTATTTGTGATGTTAAAGTCAATTGTACTCCAATAGTTGTGAAGCTGATTCCACTCATATTAACTTGTCTGTTATATTGATGTGACTTTAACTAAACTGTCTGTTCAATTCAATCTGACTACTTTGACCTATTTATTGCATTAAAGTTACATAAATTGAGCTATTTGTGATGTTAAAGTCAATTGTACTCCAATAGTTGTGAACCTGATTCCACTGATATTAACTTATCTGTTATATTGATGTGACTTAAACTAAACTGTCTGTTCAACTCAATCTGACTACTTTGACCTAGTTATTGCATTAAAGTTACATAAATTGAGTTATCTGTGATATTAAAGTCAATTGTACTCCAATATTTGTGAAGCTGATTCCACTGATATTAACTTATCTGTTATATTGATGTGACTTAAACTAAACTGTCTGTTCAACAAAATCTGACTACTTTGACCTATTTATTGCATTAAAGTCACATAAATTGATCTATTTGTGATGTTAAAGTCAATTGTACTCCAATAGTTGTCAAGCTGATTCCACTCATATTAACTTATCTGTTATATTGATGTGGCTTAAACTAAACTGTCTGTTGAACTCAATCTGACTACTTTGACATATTTATTGCATGAAAGTAACATAAATTGAGCTATCTGTGATATTAAAGTCAATTGTACTCCAATATTTGTGAAGCTGATTCCACTGATATTAACTTATCTGTTATATTGATGTGACTTAAACTAAACTGTCTGTTCAACTCAATCTGACTACTTTGACCTATTTATTGCATTAAAGTTACATTAATCGAGCTATTTGTGATGCTAAAGTCAATTGTACTCCAATAGTTGTGAACCTGATTCCACTGATATTAACTTATCTGTTATATTGATGTGACTTAAACTAAACTGTCTGTTCAACTCAATCTGACTACGTTGACCTAGTTATTGCATTAAAGTTACATAAATTGAGTTATCTGTGATATTAAAGTCAATTGTACTCCAATATTTGTGAAGCTGATTCCACTTATATTAACTTATCTGTTATATTGATGTGACTTAAACTAAACTGTCTGTTCAACAAAATCTGACTACTTTGACCTATTTATTGCATTAAAGTCACAGAAATTGAGCTATTTGTGATGTTAAAGTCAATTGTACTCCAATAGTTGTCAAGCTGATTCCACTCATATTAACTTATCTGTTATATTGATGTGACTTAAACTAAACTGTCTGTTCAACTCAATCTGACTACTTTGACCTATTTATTGTATTAAAGTTACAAGAATTGAGTTATCTGTGATATTAAAGCCAATTGTATTCCAATATTTGTGAAGCTGATTCCACTTATATTAACTTATCTGTTATATTGATGTGACTTAAACTAAACTGTCTGTTCAACTCAATCTGACTACTTTGACCTATTTATTGCATTAAAGTTACATAAATCGATCTATTTGTGATGTTAAAGTCAATTGTACTCCAATAGTTGTGAAGCTGATTCCACTCATATTAACTTATCTGTTATATTAATGTGGCTTAAACTAAACTGTCTGTTGAACTCAATCTGACTACTTTGACATATTTATTGCTTGAAAGTAACATAAATTGAGCTATCTGTGATATTAAAGTCAATTGTACTCCAATATTTGTGAAGCTGATTCCACTGATATTAACTTATCTGTTATATTGATGTGACTTAAACTAAACTATCTGTTCAACTCAATCTGACTACTTTGACCTATTTATTGCATTAAAGTTACATTAATCGAGCTATTTGTGATGCTAAAGTCAATTGTACTCCAATAGTTGTGAACCTGATTCCACTGATATTAACTTATCTGTTATATTGATGTGACTTAAACTAAACTGTCTGTTCAACTCAATCTGACTACGTTGACCTAGTTATTGCATTAAAGTTACATAAATTGAGTTATCTGTGATATTAAAGTCAATTGTACTCCAATATTTGTGAAGCTGATTCCACTGATATTAACTTATCTGTTATATTGATGTGACTTAAACTAAACTGTCTGTTCAACAAAATCTGACTACTTTGACCTATTTATTGCATTAAAGTCACATAAATTGAGCTATTTGTGATGTTAAAGTCAATTGTACTCCAATAGTTGTCAAGCTGATTCCACTGATATTAACTTATCTGTTATATTGATGTGACTTAAACTAAACTGTCTGTTCAACTCAATCTGACTACTTTGACCTATTTATTGCATTAAAGTTACATAAATTGATCTATTTGTGATGTTAAAGTCAATTGTACTCCAATAGTTGTGAAGCTGATTCCACTGATATTAACTTATCTGTTATATTGATGTGACTTAAACTAAACTGTCTGTTCAACTCAATCTGACTACTTTGACCTATTTATTGCATTTAAGTTACATAAATTTAGTTATCTGTGATATTAAAGTCAATTGTATTCCAATATTTGTGATACTGATTCCATTAATATTAACTTATCTGTTTTATTAATGTGAATTAATCTAAACTGTTTGTTCAACTCAATCTGACTACTTTGACCTATTTATTGCATTAAAGTTACATTAATCGAGCTATTTGTGATGTTAAAGTCAATTGTACTCCAATAGTTGTGAAGCTGATTCCACTCATATTAACTTATCTGTTATATTGATGTGACTTAAACTAAACTGCCTTTTCAACTCAATCTGACTACTTTGACCTATTTATTGCATAAAAGTTACATAAATTGAGCTATCTGTGATATTGAAGTGAATTGTACTCCAATATTTGTGAAGCTGATTCCACTTATATTAACTTATCTGTTATATTGATGTGACTTTAACTAAACTGTCTGTTCAACTCAATCTGACTACTTTGACCTATTTATTGCATTAAAGTTACATAAATTGAGCTATTTGTGATGTTAAAGTCAATTGTACTCCAATAGTTGTGAATCTGATTCCACTGATATTAACTTATCTGTTATATTGATGTGACTTAAACTAAACTGTCTGTTCAACTCAATCTGACTACTTTGACCTAGTTATTGCATTAAAGTTACATAAATTGAGTTATCTGTGATATTAAAGTGAGTTGTACTCCAATATTTTTGAAGCTGATTCCACTGATATTAACTTATCTGTTATATTGATGTGACTTAAACTAAACTGTCTGTTCAACTCAATCTGACTACTTTGACCTATTTATTGCATTAAAGTCACATAAATTGAGCTATTTGTGATGTTAAAGTCAATTGTACTCCAATAGTTGTCAAGCTGATTCCACTGATATTAACTTATCTGTTATATTGATGTGACTTAAACTAAACTGTCTGTTCAACTCAATCTGACTACTTTGACCAATTTATTGTATTAAAGTTACAAAAATTGAGTTATCTGTGATATTAAAGCCAATTGTATTCCAATATTTGTGAAGCTGATTCCACTTATATTAACTTATCTGTTATATTGATGTGACTTAAACTAAACTGTCTGTTCAACTCAATCTGACTGCTTTGACCTATTTATTGCATTAAAGTTACATAAATTGATCTATTTGTGATGTTAAAGTCAATTGTACTCCAATAGTTGTGAAGGTGATTCCACTCATATCAACTTATCTGTTATATTGATGTGACTTAAACTAAACTGTCTGTTGAACTCAATCTGACTACTTTTACCTATTTATTGCATGAAAGTAACATAAATTGAGCTATCTGTGATATTAAAGTCAATTGTACTCCAATATTTGTCAAGCTGATTCCACTGATATTAACTTATCTGTTATATTGATGTGACTTAAACTAAACTGTCTGTTCAACTCAATCTGACTACGTTGACCTAGTTATTGCATTAAAGTTACATAAATTGAGTTATCTGTGATATTAAAGTCAATTGTACTCCAATATTTGTGAAGCTGATTCCACTTATATTAACTTATCTGTTATATTGATGTGACTTAAACTAAACTGTCTGTTCAACAAAATCTGACTACTTTGACCTATTTATTGCATTAAAGTCACAGAAATTGAGCTATTTGTGATGTTAAAGTCAATTGTACTCCAATAGTTGTCAAGCTGATTCCACTCATATTAACTTATCTGTTATATTGATGTGACTTAAACTAAACTGTCTGTTCAACTCAATCTGACTACTTTGACCTATTTATTGTATTAAAGTTACAAGAATTGAGTTATCTGTGATATTAAAGCCAATTGTATTCCAATATTTGTGAAGCTGATTCCACTTATATTAACTTATCTGTTATATTGATGTGACTTAAACTAAACTGTCTGTTCAACTCAATCTGACTACTTTGACCTATTTATTGCATTAAAGTTACATAAATTGATCTATTTGTGATGTTAAAGTCAATTGTACTCCAATAGTTGTGAAGCTGATTCCACTCATATTAACTTATCTGTTATATTAATGTGGCTTAAACTAAACTGTCTGTTGAACTCAATCTGACTACTTTGACATATTTATTGCTTGAAAGTAACATAAATTGAGCTATCTGTGATATTAAAGTCAATTGTACTCCAATATTTGTGAAGCTGATTCCACTGATATTAACTTATCTGTTATATTGATGTGACTTAAACTAAACTATCTGTTCAACTCAATCTGACTACTTTGACCTATTTATTGCATTAAAGTTACATTAATCGAGCTATTTGTGATGCTAAAGTCAATTGTACTCCAATAGTTGTGAACCTGATTCCACTGATATTAACTTATCTGTTATATTGATGTGACTTAAACTAAACTGTCTGTTCAACTCAATCTGACTACGTTGACCTAGTTATTGCATTAAAGTTACATAAATTGAGTTATCTGTGATATTAAAGTCAATTGTACTCCAATATTTGTGAAGCTGATTCCACTGATATTAACTTATCTGTTATATTGATGTGACTTAAACTAAACTGTCTGTTCAACAAAATCTGACTACTTTGACCTATTTATTGCATTAAAGTCACATAAATTGAGCTATTTGTGATGTTAAAGTCAATTGTACTCCAATAGTTGTCAAGCTGATTCCACTGATATTAACTTATCTGTTATATTGATGTGACTTAAACTAAACTGTCTGTTCAACTCAATCTGACTACTTTGACCTATTTATTGCATTAAAGTTACATAAATTGATCTATTTGTGATGTTAAAGTCAATTGTACTCCAATAGTTGTGAAGCTGATTCCACTGATATTAACTTATCTGTTATATTGATGTGACTTAAACTAAACTGTCTGTTCAACTCAATCTGACTACTTTGACCTATTTATTGCATTTAAGTTACATAAATTGAGTTATCTGTGATATTAAAGTCAATTGTATTCCAATATTTGTGATACTGATTCCATTAATATTAACTTATCTGTTTTATTAATGTGAATTAATCTAAACTGTTTGTTCAACTCAATCTGACTACTTTGACCTATTTATTGCATTAAAGTTACATTAATCGAGCTATTTGTGATGTTAAAGTCAATTGTACTCCAATAGTTGTGAAGCTGATTCCACTCATATTAACTTATCTGTTATATTGATGTGACTTAAACTAAACTGCCTTTTCAACTCAATCTGACTACTTTGACCTATTTATTGCATAAATGTTACATAAATTGAGCTATCTGTGATATTGAAGTGAATTGTACTCCAATATTTGTGAAGCTGATTCCACTTATATTAACTTATCTGTTATATTGATGTGACTTTAACTAAACTGTCTGTTCAACTCAATCTGACTACTTTGACCTATTTATTGCATTAAAGTTACATAAATTGAGCTATTTGTGATGTTAAAGTCAATTGTACTCCAATAGTTGTGAATCTGATTCCACTGATATTAACTTATCTGTTATATTGATGTGACTTAAACTAAACTGTCTGTTCAACTCAATCTGACTACTTTGACCTAGTTATTGCATTAAAGTTACATAAATTGAGTTATCTGTGATATTAAAGTGAGTTGTACTCCAATATTTTTGAAGCTGATTCCACTGATATTAACTTATCTGTTATATTGATGTGACTTAAACTAAACTGTCTGTTCAACTCAATCTGACTACTTTGACCTATTTATTGCATTAAAGTCACATAAATTGAGCTATTTGTGATGTTAAAGTCAATTGTACTCCAATAGTTGTCAAGCTGATTCCACTGATATTAACTTATCTGTTATATTGATGTGACTTAAACTAAACTGTCTGTTCAACTCAATCTGACTACTTTGACCTATTTATTGTATTAAAGTTACAAAAATTGAGTTATCTGTGATATTAAAGCCAATTGTATTCCAATATTTTTGAAGCTGATTCCACTGATATTAACTTATCTGTTATATTGATGTGACTTAAACTAAACTGTCTGTTCAACTCAATCTGACTACTTTGACCTATTTATTGCATTAAAGTCACATAAATTGAGCTATTTGTGATGTTAAAGTCAATTGTACTCCAATAGTTGTGAAGGTGATTCCACTCATATCAACTTATCTGTTATATTGATGTGACTTAAACTAAACTGTCTGTTCAACTCAATCTGACTACTTTGACCTATTTATTGCATGAAAGTAACATAAATTGAGCTATCTGTGATATTAAAGTCAATTGTACTCCAATATTTGTCAAGCTGATTCCACTGATATTAACTTATCTGTTATATTGATGTGACTTAAACTAAACTGTCTGTTCAACCAAATCTGACTACTTTGACCTATTTATTGCATTAAAGTCACATAAATTGAGCTATTTGTGATGTTAAAGTCAATTGTACTCCAATAGTTGTCAAGCTGATTCCACTGATATTAACTTATCTGTTATATTGATGTGACTTAAACTAAACTGTCTGTTCAACTCAATCTGACTACTTTGACCTATTTATTGCATTAAAGTTACATAAATTGATCTATTTGTGATGTTAAAGTCAATTGTACTCCAATAGTTGTGAAGCTGATTTCACTGATATTAACTTATCTGTTATATTGATGTGACTTAAACTAAACTGTCTGTTCAACTCAATCTGACTACTTTGACCTATTTATTGCATTTAAGTTACATAAATTTAGTTATCTGTGATATTAAAGTCAATTGTATTCCAATATTTGTGATACTGATTCCATTAATATTAACTTATCTCTTTTATTAATGTGAATTAATCTAAACTGTCTGTTCAACTCAATCTGACTACTTTGACCTATTTATTGCATTAAAGTTACATAAATTGAGTTATCTGTGATATTAAAGCCAATTGTATTCCAATATTTATGAAGCTGATTCCACTTATATTAACTTATCTGTTATATTGATGTGACTTAAACTAAACTGTCTGTTCAACTCAATCTGACTACTTTGACCTATTTGTTGTATGAAAGTTACATAAATCTAACTATCTGTGATATTAAAGCCAATCGTAGTCTTATATGTGTGAAATTGATGTCACTTATATTAACCTATCTGTTATATTGATGTGACTTAAACTGAACTGTCTGTTCAACTCAATCTGACTACTTTGGCCTATTTATAGCATTAAAGTTACATTAATCGAGCTATTTCTGATGTTAAAGTTAATTGTACTCCAATAGTTGTGAAGCTGATTCCACTCATATTAACTTATCTGTTATATTGATGTGACTTAAACTAAACTGTCTGTTGAACTCAATCTGACTACTTTGACCTATTTATTGCATTAAAGTTACATAAATTGAGTTATCTGTGATATTAAAGCCAATTGAAATCCAATATTTGTGAAGCTGATTCCACTGATATTAACTTATCTGTTATATTGATGTGACTTAAACTGAACTGTCTGTTCAACTCAATCTGACTACTTTGACCTATTTATTGCATTAAAGTTACATTAATCGAGCTATTTGTGATGTTAGAGTCAATTGTACTCCAATAGTTGTGAAGCTGATTCCACTCATATTAACTTATCTGTTATATTGATGTGACTTTAACTAAACTGTCTGTTCAACTCAATCTGACTACTTTGACCTATTTATTGCATTAAAGTTACATAAATTGAGCTATTTGTGATGTTAAAGTCAATTGTACTCCAATAGTTGTGAACCTGATTCCACTTATATTAACTTATCTGTTATATTGATGTGACTTAAACTAAACTGTCTGTTCAACTCAATCTGACTACTTTGACCTATTTATTGCATTAAAGTTACATAAATTGATCTATTTGTGATGTTAAAGTCAATTGTACTCCAATAGTTGTGAAGCTGATTCCACTCATATTAACTTATCTGTTATATTGATGTGGCTTAAACTAAACTGTCTGTTGAACTCAATCTGACTACTTTGACCTATTTATTGCATGAAAGTAACATAAATTGAGCTATCTGTGATATTAAAGTCAATTGTACTCCAATATTTGTGAAGCTGATTCCACTGATATTAACTTATCTGTTATATTGATGTGACTTAAACTAAACTGTCTGTTCAACTCAATCTGACTACTTTGACCTATTTATTGCATTAAAGTTACATTAATCGAGCTATTTGTGATGCTAAAGTCAATTGTACTCCAATAGTTGTGAAGCTGATTCCACTGATATTAACTTATCTGTTATATTGATGTGACTTAAACTAAACTGTCTGTTCAACTCAATCTCACTACGTTGACCTAGTTATTGCATTAAAGTTACGTAAATTGAGTTATCTGTGATATTAAAGTCAATTGTACTCCAATATTTGTGAAGCTGATTCCACTGATATTAACTTATCTGTTATATTGATGTGACTTAAACTAAACTGTCTGTTCAACCAAATCTGACTACTTTGACCTATTTATTGCATTAAAGTCACATAAATTGAGCTATTTGTGATGTTAAAGTCAATTGTACTCCAATAGTTGTCAAGCTGATTCCACTGATATTAACTTATCTGTTATATTGATGTGACTTAAACTAAACTGTCTGTTCAACTCAATCTGACTACTTTGACCTATTTATTGCATTAAAGTTACATAAATTGATCTATTTGTGATGTTAAAGTCAATTGTACTCCAATAGTTGTGAAGCTGATTCCACTGATATTAACTTATCTGTTATATTGATGTGACGTAAACTAAACTGTCTGTTCAAATCAATCTGACTACTTTGACCTATTTATTGCATTTAAGTTACATAAATCGAGTTATCTGTGATATTAAAGTCAATTGTATTCCAATATTTGTGATACTGATTCCATTAATATTAACTTATCTGTTTTATTAATGTGAATTAATCTAAACTGTCTGTTCAACTCAATCTGACTACTTTGACCTATTTATTGCATTAAAGTTACATAAATTGAGTTATCTGTGATATTAAAGCCAATTGTATTCCAATATTTATGAAGCTGATTCCACTGATATTAACTTATCTGTTATATTGATGTGACTTAAACTAAACTGTCTGTTCAACTCAATCTGACTACTTTGACCTATTGGTTGTATGAAAGTTACATCAATCTAACTATCTGTGATATTAAAGCCAATCGTAGTCTTATATGTGTGAAATTGATGTCACTTATATTAACCTATCTGTTATATTGATGTGACTTAAACTGAACTGTCTGTTCAACTCAATCTGACTACTTTGACCTATTTATTGCATTAAAGTTACATTAATCGAGCTATTTTTGATGTTAAAGTCAATTGTACTCCAATAGTTGTGAAGCTGATTCCACTGATATTAACTTATCTGTTATATTGATGTGACTTAAACTAAACTGCCTGTTCAACTCAATCTGACTACTTTGACCTATTTATTGCATGAATGTTACATAAATTGAGCTATCTGTGATATTGAAGTCAATTGTACTCCAATATTTGTGAAGCTGATTCCACTTATATTAACTTATCTGTTATATTGATGTGACTTAAACTAAACTGTCTGTTCAACTCAATCTGACTACTTTGACCTATTTATTGCATGAAAGTAACATAAATTGAGCTATCTGTGATATTAAAGTCAATTGTACTCCAATAGTTGTGAAGCTGATTCCACTGATATTAACTGATCTGTTATATTGATGTGACTTAAACTAAACTGTCTGTTCAACTCAATCTGACTACTTTGACCTATTTATTGCATTTAAGTTACATAAATTGAGTTATCTGTGATATTAAAGTCAATTTTATTCCAATATTTGTGATACTGATTCCACTAATATTAACTTATCTGTTTTATTAATGTGAATTAATCTAAACTGTCTGTTCAACTCAATCTGACTACTTTGACCTATTTATTGCATTAAAGTTACATAAATTGAGTTATCTGTGATATTAAAGCCAATTGTATTCCAATATTTATGAAGCTGATTCCACTGATATTAACTTATCTGTTATATTGATGTGACTTAAACTAAACTGTCTGTTCAACTCAATCTGACTACTTTGACCTATTTATTGCATTAAAGTTACATAAATTGATCTATTTGTGATGTTAAAGTCAATTGTACTCCAATAGTTGTGAAGCTGATTCCACTCATATTAACTTATCTGTTATATTGATGTGGCTTAAACTAAACTGTCTGTTGAACTCAATCTGACTACTTTGACCTATTTATTGCATGAAAGTAACATAAATTGAGCTATCTGTGATATTAAAGTCAATTGTACTCCAATATTTGTGAAGCTGATTCCACTGATATTAACTTATCTGTTATATTGATGTGACTTAAACTAAACTGTCTGTTCAACTCAATCTGACTACTTTGACCTATTTATTGCATTAAAGTTACATTAATCGAGCTATTTGTGATGTTAAAGTCAATTGTACTCCAATAGTTGTGAAGCTGATTCCACTGATATTAACTTATCTGTTATATTGATGTGACTTAAACTAAACTGTCTGTTCAACTCAATCTCACTACGTTGACCTAGTTATTGCATTAAAGTTACGTAAATTGAGTTATCTGTGATATTAAAGTCAATTGTACTCCAATATTTGTGAAGCTGATTCCACTTATATTAACTTATCTGTTATATTGATGTGACTTAAACTAAACTGTCTGTTCAACTCAATCTGACTACTTTGACCTATTTGTTGTATGAAAGTTACATAAATCTAACTATCTGTGATATTAAAGCCAATCGTAGTCTTATATGTGTGAAATTGATGTCACTTATATTAACCTATCTGTTATATTGATGTGACTTAAACTGAACTGTCTGTTCAACTCAATCTGACTACTTTGGCCTATTTATAGCATTAAAGTTACATTAATCGAGCTATTTCTGATGTTAAAGTTAATTGTACTCCAATAGTTGTGAAGCTGATTCCACTCATATTAACTTATCTGTTATATTGATGTGACTTAAACTAAACTGTCTGTTGAACTCAATCTGACTACTTTGACCTATTTATTGCATTAAAGTTACATAAATTGAGTTATCTGTGATATTAAAGCCAATTGAAATCCAATATTTGTGAAGCTGATTCCACTGATATTAACTTATCTGTTATATTGATGTGACTTAAACTGAACTGTCTGTTCAACTCAATCTGACTACTTTGACCTATTTATTGCATTAAAGTTACATTAATCGAGCTATTTGTGATGTTAGAGTCAATTGTACTCCAATAGTTGTGAAGCTGATTCCACTCATATTAACTTATCTGTTATATTGATGTGACTTTAACTAAACTGTCTGTTCAACTCAATCTGACTACTTTGACCTATTTATTGCATTAAAGTTACATAAATTGAGCTATTTGTGATGTTAAAGTCAATTGTACTCCAATAGTTGTGAACCTGATTCCACTTATATTAACTTATCTGTTATATTGATGTGACTTAAACTAAACTGTCTGTTCAACTCAATCTGACTACTTTGACCTATTTATTGCATTAAAGTTACATAAATTGATCTATTTGTGATGTTAAAGTCAATTGTACTCCAATAGTTGTGAAGCTGATTCCACTCATATTAACTTATCTGTTATATTGATGTGGCTTAAACTAAACTGTCTGTTGAACTCAATCTGACTACTTTGACCTATTTATTGCATGAAAGTAACATAAATTGAGCTATCTGTGATATTAAAGTCAATTGTACTCCAATATTTGTGAAGCTGATTCCACTGATATTAACTTATCTGTTATATTGATGTGACTTAAACTAAACTGTCTGTTCAACTCAATCTGACTACTTTGACCTATTTATTGCATTAAAGTTACATTAATCGAGCTATTTGTGATGCTAAAGTCAATTGTACTCCAATAGTTGTGAAGCTGATTCCACTGATATTAACTTATCTGTTATATTGATGTGACTTAAACTAAACTGTCTGTTCAACTCAATCTCACTACGTTGACCTAGTTATTGCATTAAAGTTACGTAAATTGAGTTATCTGTGATATTAAAGTCAATTGTACTCCAATATTTGTGAAGCTGATTCCACTGATATTAACTTATCTGTTATATTGATGTGACTTAAACTAAACTGTCTGTTCAACCAAATCTGACTACTTTGACCTATTTATTGCATTAAAGTCACATAAATTGAGCTATTTGTGATGTTAAAGTCAATTGTACTCCAATAGTTGTCAAGCTGATTCCACTGATATTAACTTATCTGTTATATTGATGTGACTTAAACTAAACTGTCTGTTCAACTCAATCTGACTACTTTGACCTATTTATTGCATTAAAGTTACATAAATTGATCTATTTGTGATGTTAAAGTCAATTGTACTCCAATAGTTGTGAAGCTGATTCCACTGATATTAACTTATCTGTTATATTGATGTGACGTAAACTAAACTGTCTGTTCAAATCAATCTGACTACTTTGACCTATTTATTGCATTTAAGTTACATAAATCGAGTTATCTGTGATATTAAAGTCAATTGTATTCCAATATTTGTGATACTGATTCCATTAATATTAACTTATCTGTTTTATTAATGTGAATTAATCTAAACTGTCTGTTCAACTCAATCTGACTACTTTGACCTATTTATTGCATTAAAGTTACATAAATTGAGTTATCTGTGATATTAAAGCCAATTGTATTCCAATATTTATGAAGCTGATTCCACTGATATTAACTTATCTGTTATATTGATGTGACTTAAACTAAACTGTCTGTTCAACTCAATCTGACTACTTTGACCTATTGGTTGTATGAAAGTTACATCAATCTAACTATCTGTGATATTAAAGCCAATCGTAGTCTTATATGTGTGAAATTGATGTCACTTATATTAACCTATCTGTTATATTGATGTGACTTAAACTGAACTGTCTGTTCAACTCAATCTGACTACTTTGACCTATTTATTGCATTAAAGTTACATTAATCGAGCTATTTTTGATGTTAAAGTCAATTGTACTCCAATAGTTGTGAAGCTGATTCCACTGATATTAACTTATCTGTTATATTGATGTGACTTAAACTAAACTGCCTGTTCAACTCAATCTGACTACTTTGACCTATTTATTGCATGAATGTTACATAAATTGAGCTATCTGTGATATTGAAGTCAATTGTACTCCAATATTTGTGAAGCTGATTCCACTTATATTAACTTATCTGTTATATTGATGTGACTTAAACTAAACTGTCTGTTCAACTCAATCTGACTACTTTGACCTATTTATTGCATGAAAGTAACATAAATTGAGCTATCTGTGATATTAAAGTCAATTGTACTCCAATAGTTGTGAAGCTGATTCCACTGATATTAACTGATCTGTTATATTGATGTGACTTAAACTAAACTGTCTGTTCAACTCAATCTGACTACTTTGACCTATTTATTGCATTTAAGTTACATAAATTGAGTTATCTGTGATATTAAAGTCAATTTTATTCCAATATTTGTGATACTGATTCCACTAATATTAACTTATCTGTTTTATTAATGTGAATTAATCTAAACTGTCTGTTCAACTCAATCTGACTACTTTGACCTATTTATTGCATTAAAGTTACATAAATTGAGTTATCTGTGATATTAAAGCCAATTGTATTCCAATATTTATGAAGCTGATTCCACTGATATTAACTTATCTGTTATATTGATGTGACTTAAACTAAACTGTCTGTTCAACTCAATCTGACTACTTTGACCTATTTATTGCATTAAAGTTACATAAATTGATCTATTTGTGATGTTAAAGTCAATTGTACTCCAATAGTTGTGAAGCTGATTCCACTCATATTAACTTATCTGTTATATTGATGTGGCTTAAACTAAACTGTCTGTTGAACTCAATCTGACTACTTTGACCTATTTATTGCATGAAAGTAACATAAATTGAGCTATCTGTGATATTAAAGTCAATTGTACTCCAATATTTGTGAAGCTGATTCCACTGATATTAACTTATCTGTTATATTGATGTGACTTAAACTAAACTGTCTGTTCAACTCAATCTGACTACTTTGACCTATTTATTGCATTAAAGTTACATTAATCGAGCTATTTGTGATGTTAAAGTCAATTGTACTCCAATAGTTGTGAAGCTGATTCCACTGATATTAACTTATCTGTTATATTGATGTGACTTAAACTAAACTGTCTGTTCAACTCAATCTCACTACGTTGACCTAGTTATTGCATTAAAGTTACGTAAATTGAGTTATCTGTGATATTAAAGTCAATTGTACTCCAATATTTGTGAAGCTGATTCCACTGATATTAACTTATCTGTTATATTGATGTGACTTAAACTAAACTGTCTGTTCAACCAAATCTGACTACTTTGACCTATTTATTGCATTAAAGTCACATAAATTGAGCTATTTGTGATGTTAAAGTCAATTGTACTCCAATAGTTGTCAAGCTGATTCCACTGATATTAACTTATCTGTTATATTGATGTGACTTAAACTAAACTGTCTGTTCAACTCAATCTGACTACTTTGACCTATTTATTGCATTAAAGTTACATAAATTGATCTATTTGTGATGTTAAAGTCAATTGTACTCCAATAGTTGTGAAGCTGATTCCACTGATATTAACTTATCTGTTATATTGATGTGACGTAAACTAAACTGTCTGTTCAAATCAATCTGACTACTTTGACCTATTTATTGCATTTAAGTTACATAAATCGAGTTATCTGTGATATTAAAGTCAATTGTATTCCAATATTTGTGATACTGATTCCATTAATATTAACTTATCTGTTTTATTAATGTGAATTAATCTAAACTGTCTGTTCAACTCAATCTGACTACTTTGACCTATTTATTGCATTAAAGTTACATAAATTGAGTTATCTGTGATATTAAAGCCAATTGTATTCCAATATTTATGAAGCTGATTCCACTGATATTAACTTATCTGTTATATTGATGTGACTTAAACTAAACTGTCTGTTCAACTCAATCTGACTACTTTGACCTATTGGTTGTATGAAAGTTACATAAATCTAACTATCTGTGATATTAAAGCCAATCGTAGTCTTATATGTGTGAAATTGATGTCACTTATATTAACCTATCTGTTATATTGATGTGACTTAAACTGAACTGTCTGTTCAACTCAATCTGACTACTTTGACCTATTTATTGCATTAAAGTTACATTAATCGAGCTATTTTTGATGTTAAAGTCAATTGTACTCCAATAGTTGTGAAGCTGATTCCACTGATATTAACTTATCTGTTATATTGATGTGACTTAAACTAAACTGTCTGTTCAACTCAATCTGACTACTTTGACCTATTTATTGCATTAAAGTTACATAAATTGAGTTATCTGTGATATTAAAGCCAATTGAAATCCAATATTTGTGAAGCTGATTCCACTGATATTAACTTATCTGTTATATTGATGTGACTTAAACTGAACTGTCTGTTCAACTCAATCTGACTACTTTGACCTATTTATTGCATTAAAGTTACATAAATTGAGCTATTTGTGATGTTAAAGTCAATTGTACTCCAATAGTTGTGAAGCTGATTCCACTGATATTAACTTATCTGTTATATTGATGTGACTTAAACTAAACTGCCTGTTCAACTCAATCTGACTACTTTGACCTATTTATTGCATGAAAGTTACATAAATTGAGCTATCTGTGATATTGAAGTCAATTGTACTCCAATATTTGTGAAGCTGATTCCACTTATATTAACTTATCTGTTATATTGATGTGACTTAAACTAAACTGTCTGTTCAACTCAATCTGACTACTTTGACCTATTTATTGCATGAAAGTAACATAAATTGAGCTATCTCTGATATTAAAGTCAATTGTACTCCAATAGTTGTGAAGCTGATTCCACTGATATTAACTGATCTGTTATATTGATGTGACTTAAACTAAACTGTCTGTTCAACTCAATCTGACTACTTTGACCTATTTATTGCATTTAAGTTACATAAATTGAGTTATCTGTGATATTAAAGTCAATTGTATTCCAATATTTGTGATACTGATTCCACTAATATTAACTTATCTGTTTTATTAATGTGAATTAATCTAAACTGTCTGTTCAACTCAATCTGACTACTTTGACCTATTTATTGCATTAAAGTTACATAAATTGAGTTATCTGTGATATTAAAGCCAATTGTATTCCAATATTTATGAAGCTGATTCCACTGATATTAACTTATCTGTTATATTGATGTGACTTAAACTAAACTGTCTGTTCAACTCAATCTGACTACTTTGACCTATTTATTGCATTAAAGTTACATAAATTGAGCTATTTGTGATGTTAAAGTCAATTGTACTCCAATAGTTGTGAACCTGATTCCACTGATATTAACTTATCTGTTATATTGATGTGACTTAAACTAAACTGTCTGTTCAACTCAATCTGACTACTTTGACCTAGTTATTGCATTAAAGTTACATAAATTGAGTTACCTGTGATATTAAAGTCAATTGTACTCCAATATTTGTGAAGCTGATTCCACTGATATTAACTTATCTGTTATATTGATGTGACTTAAACTGAACTGTCTGTTCAACTCAATCTGACTACTTTGACCTATTTATTGCATGAAAGTAACATAAATTGAGCTATCTGTGATATTAAAGTCAATTGTACTCCAATAGTTGTGAAGCTGATTCCACTGATATTAACTGATCTGTTATATTGATGTGACTTAAACTAAACTGTCTGTTCAACTCAATCTGACTACTTTGACCTATTTATTGCATTTAAGTTACATAAATTGAGTTATCTGTGATATTAAAGTCAATTGTATTCCAATATTTGTGATACTGATTCCACTAATATTAACTTATCTGTTTTATTAATGTGAATTAATCTAAACTGTCTGTTCAACTCAATCTGACTACTTTGACCTATTTATTGCATTAAAGTTACATAAATTGAGTTATCTGTGATATTAAAGCTAATTGTATTCCAATATTTATGAAGCTGATTCCACTGATATTAACTTATCTGTTATATTGATGTGACTTAAACTAAACTGTCTGTTCAACTCAATCTGACTACTTTGACCTATTTATTGCATTAAAGTTACATAAATTGAGCTATTTGTGATGTTAAAGTCAATTGTACTCCAATAGTTGTGAACCTGATTCCACTGATATTAACTTATCTGTTATATTGATGTGACTTAAACTAAACTGTCTGTTCAACTCAATCTGACTACTTTGACCTAGTTATTGCATTAAAGTTACATAAATTGAGTTACCTGTGATATTAAAGTCAATTGTACTCCAATATTTGTGAAGCTGATTCCACTGATATTAACTTATCTGTTATATTGATGTGACTTAAACTAAACTGTCTGTTCAACAAAATCTGACTACTTTGACCTATTTATTGCATTAAAGTCACATAAATTGAGCTAGTTGTGATGTTAAAGTTAATTGTACTCCAATAGTTGTCAAGCTGATTCCACTGATATTAACTTATCTGTTATATTGATGTGACTTAAACTAAACTGTCTGTTCAACTCAATCTGACTACTTTGACCTATTTATTGTATTAAAGTTACAAGAATTGAGTTATCTGTGATATTAAAGCCAATTGTATTCCAATATTTGTGAAGCTGATTCCACTTATATTAACTTATCTGTTATATTGATGTGACTTAAACTAAACTGTCTGTTCAACTCAATCTTACTACTTTGACCTATTTATTGCATTAAAGTTACATAAATTGATCTATTTGTGATGTTAAAGTCAATTGTACTCCAATAGTTGTGAAGCTGATTCCACTCATATTAACTTATCTGTTATATTGATGTGGCTTAAACTAAACTGTCTGTTGAACTCAATTTGACTACTTTGACATATTTATTGCATGAAAGTAACATAAATTGAGCTATCAGTGATATTAAAGTCAATTGTACTCCAATATTTGTGAAGCTGATTCCACTGATATTAACTTATCTGTTATATTGATGTGACTTAAACTAAACTGTCTGTTCAACTCAATCTGACTACTTTGACCTATTTATTGCATTAAAGTTACATTAATCGAGCTATTTGTGATGCTAAAGTCAATTGTACTCCAATAGTTGTGAACCTGATTCCACTGATGTTAACTTATCTGTTATATTGATGTGACTTAAACTAAACTGTCTGTTCAACTCAATCTGAGTACGTTGACCTAGTTATTGCATTAAAGTTACATAAATTGAGTTATCTGTGATATTAAAGTCAATTGTACTCCAATATTTGTGAAGCTGATTCCACTGATATTAACTTATCTGTTATATTGATGTGACTTAAACTAAACTGTCTGTTCAACAAAATCTGACTACTTTGACCTATTTATTGCATTAAAGTTACATAAATTGATCTATTTGTGATGTTAAAGTCAATTGTACTCCAATAGTTGTGAAGCTGATTCCACTCATATTAACTTATCTGTTATATTGATGTGACTTAAACTAAACTGTCTGTTCAAATCAATCTGACTACTTTGACATATTTATTGCATGAAAGTAACATAAATTGAGCTATCTGTGATATTAAAGTCAATTGTACTCCAATAGTTGTGAAGCTGATTCCACTGATATTAACTTATCTGTTATATTGATGTGACTTAAACTAAACTGTCTGTTCAACTCAATCTGACTACTTTGACCTATTTATTGCATTTAAGTTACATAAATTTAGTTATCTGTGATATTAAAGTCAATTGTATTCCAATATTTCTGATACTGATTCAATTAATATTAACTTATCTGTTTTATTAATGTGAATTAATCTAAACTGTCTGTTCAACTCAATCTGACTACTTTGACCTATTTATTGCATTAAAGTTACATAAATTGAGTTATCTGTGATATTAAAGCCAATTGTATTCCAATATTTATGAAGCTGATTCCACTGATATTAACTTATCTGTTATATTGATGTGACTTAAACTAAACTGTCTGTTCAACTCAATCTGACTACTTTGACCTATTTGTTGTATGAAAGTTACATAGATTGAGTTATCTGTGATATTAAAGCCAATTGAAATCCAATATTTGTGAAGCTGATTCCACTGATATTAACTTATCTGTTATATTGATGTGACTTAAACTGAACTGTCTGTTCAACTCAATCTGACTACTTTGACCTATTTATTGCATTAAAGTTACATAAATTGAGCTATTTGTGATGTTAAAGTCAATTGTACTCCAATAGTTGTGAAGCTGATTCCACTGATATTAACTTATCTGTTATATTGATGTGACTTAAACTAAACTGCCTGTTCAACTCAATCTGACTACTTTGACCTATTTATTGCATGAAAGTTACATAAATTGAGCTATCTGTGATATTGAAGTCAATTGTACTCCAATATTTGTGAAGCTGATTCCACTTATATTAACTTATCTGTTATATTGATGTGACTTAAACTAAACTGTCTGTTCAACTCAATCTGACTACTTTGACCTATTTATTGCATTTAATTACATAAATTGAGTTATCTGTGATATTAAAGTCAATTGTAATCCAATATTTGTGATACTGATTCCACTAATATTAACTTATCTGTTTTATTAATGTGAATTAATCTAAACTGTCTGTTCAACTCAATCTGACTACTTTGACCTATTTATTGCATTAAAGTTACATAAATTGAGTTATCTGTGATATTAAAGCCAATTGTATTCCAATATTTATGAAGCTGATTCCACTGATATTAACTGATCTGTTATATTGATGTGACTTAAACTAAACTGTCTGTTCAACTCAATCTGACTACTTTGACCTATTTATTGCATTAAAGTTACATAAATTGAGCTATTTGTGATATTAAAGTCAATTGTACTCCAATAGTTGTGAAGCTGATTCCACTGATATTAACTGATCTGTTATATTGATGTGACTTAAACTAAACTGTCTGTTCAACTCAATCTGACTACTTTGACCTATTTATTGCATTTAAGTTACATAAATTGAGTTATCTGTGATATTAAAGTCAATTTTATTCCAATATTTGTGATACTGATTCCACTAATATTAACTTATCTGTTTTATTAATGTGAATTAATCTAAACTGTCTGTTCAACTCAATCTGACTACTTTGACCTATTTATTGCATTAAAGTTACATAAATTGAGTTATCTGTGATATTAAAGCCAATTGTATTCCAATATTTATGAAGCTGATTCCACTGATATTAACTTATCTGTTATATTGATGTGACTTAAACTAAACTGTCTGTTCAACTCAATCTGACTACTTTGACCTATTTATTGCATTAAAGTTACATAAATTGATCTATTTGTGATGTTAAAGTCAATTGTACTCCAATAGTTGTGAAGCTGATTCCACTCATATTAACTTATCTGTTATATTGATGTGGCTTAAACTAAACTGTCTGTTGAACTCAATCTGACTACTTTGACCTATTTATTGCATGAAAGTAACATAAATTGAGCTATCTGTGATATTAAAGTCAATTGTACTCCAATATTTGTGAAGCTGATTCCACTGATATTAACTTATCTGTTATATTGATGTGACTTAAACTAAACTGTCTGTTCAACTCAATCTGACTACTTTGACCTATTTATTGCATTAAAGTTACATTAATCGAGCTATTTGTGATGTTAAAGTCAATTGTACTCCAATAGTTGTGAAGCTGATTCCACTGATATTAACTTATCTGTTATATTGATGTGACTTAAACTAAACTGTCTGTTCAACTCAATCTCACTACGTTGACCTAGTTATTGCATTAAAGTTACGTAAATTGAGTTATCTGTGATATTAAAGTCAATTGTACTCCAATATTTGTGAAGCTGATTCCACTGATATTAACTTATCTGTTATATTGATGTGACTTAAACTAAACTGTCTGTTCAACCAAATCTGACTACTTTGACCTATTTATTGCATTAAAGTCACATAAATTGAGCTATTTGTGATGTTAAAGTCAATTGTAGTCCAATAGTTGTCAAGCTGATTCCACTGATATTAACTTATCTGTTATATTGATGTGACTTAAACTAAACTGTCTGTTCAACTCAATCTGACTACTTTGACCTATTTATTGCATTAAAGTTACATAAATTGATCTATTTGTGATGTTAAAGTCAATTGTACTCCAATAGTTGTGAAGCTGATTCCACTGATATTAACTTATCTGTTATATTGATGTGACGTAAACTAAACTGTCTGTTCAAATCAATCTGACTACTTTGACCTATTTATTGCATTTAAGTTACATAAATCGAGTTATCTGTGATATTAAAGTCAATTGTATTCCAATATTTGTGATACTGATTCCATTAATATTAACTTATCTGTTTTATTAATGTGAATTAATCTAAACTGTCTGTTCAACTCAATCTGACTACTTTGACCTATTTATTGCATTAAAGTTACAAAAATTGAGTTATCTGTGATATTAAAGCCAATTGTATTCCAATATTTATGAAGCTGATTCCACTGATATTAACTTATCTGTTATATTGATGTGACTTAAACTAAACTGTCTGTTCAACTCAATCTGACTACTTTGACCTATTGGTTGTATGAAAGTTACATAAATCTAACTATCTGTGATATTAAAGCCAATCGTAGTCTTATATGTGTGAAATTGATGTCACTTATATTAACCTATCTGTTATATTGATGTGACTTAAACTGAACTGTCTGTTCAACTCAATCTGACTACTTTGACCTATTTATTGCATTAAAGTTACATTAATCGAGCTATTTTTGATGTTAAAGTCAATTGTACTCCAATAGTTGTGAAGCTGATTCCACTGATATTAACTTATCTGTTATATTGATGTGACTTAAACTAAACTGTCTGTTCAACTCAATCTGACTACTTTGACCTATTTATTGCATTAAAGTTACATAAATTGAGTTATCTGTGATATTAAAGCCAATTGAAATCCAATATTTGTGAAGGTGATTCCACTGATATTAACTTATCTGTTATATTGATGTGACTTAAACTGAACTGTCTGTTCAACTCAATCTGACTACTTTGACCTATTTATTGCATTAAAGTTACATAAATTGAGCTATTTGTGATGTTAAAGTCAATTGTACTCCAATAGTTGTCAAGCTGATTCCACTGATATTAACTTATCTGTTATATTGATGTGACTTAAACTAAACTGTCTGTTCAACTCAATCTGACTACTTTGACCTATTTATTGCATGAAAGTTACATAAATTGAGCTATCTGTGATATTGAAGTCAATTGTACTCCAATATTTGTGAAGCTGATTCCACTTATATTAACTTATCTGTTATATTGATGTGACTTAAACTAAACTGTCTGTTCAACTCAATCTGACTACTTTGACCTATTTATTGCATGAAAGTAACATAAATTGAGCTATCTCTGATATTAAAGTCAATTGTACTCCAATAGTTGTGAAGCTGATTCCACTGATATTAACTGATCTGTTATATTGATGTGACTTAAACTAAACTGTCTGTTCAACTCAATCTGACTACTTTGACCTATTTATTGCATTTAAGTTACATAAATTGAGTTATCTGTGATATTAAAGTCAATTGTATTCCAATATTTGTGATACTGATTCCACTAATATTAACTTATCTGTTTTATTAATGTGAATTAATCTAAACTGTCTGTTCAACTCAATCTGACTACTTTGACCTATTTATTGCATGAAAGTTACATAAATTGAGTTATCTGTGATATTAAAGCCAATTGTATTCCAATATTTATGAAGCTGATTCCACTGATATTAACTGATCTGTTATATTGATGTGACTTAAACTAAACTGTCTGTTCAACTCAATCTGACTACTTTGACCTATTTATTGCATTAAAGTTACATAAATTGAGCTATTTGTGATGTTAAAGTCAATTGTACTCCAATAGTTGTGAACCTGATTCCACTGATATTAACTTATCTGTTATATTGATGTGACTTAAACTAAACTGTCTGTTCAACTCAATCTGACTACTTTGACCTAGTTATTGCATTAAAGTTACATAAATTGAGTTACCTGTGATATTAAAGTCAATTGTACTCCAATATTTGTGAAGCTGATTCCACTGATATTAACTTATCTGTTATATTGATGTGACTTAAACTGAACTGTCTGTTCAACTCAATCTGACTACTTTGACCTATTTATTGCATGAAAGTAACATAAATTGAGCTATCTGTGATATTAAAGTCAATTGTACTCCAATAGTTGTGAAGCTGATTCCACTGATATTAACTGATCTGTTATATTGATGTGACTTAAACTAAACTGTCTGTTCAACTCAATCTGACTACTTTGACCTATTTATTGCATTTAAGTTACATAAATTGAGTTATCTGTGATATTAAAGTCAATTGTATTCCAATATTTGTGATACTGATTCCACTAATATTAACTTATCTGTTTTATTAATGTGAATTAATCTAAACTGTCTGTTCAACTCAATCTGACTACTTTGACCTATTTATTGCATTAAAGTTACATAAATTGAGTTATCTGTGATATTAAAGCCAATTGTATTCCAATATTTATGAAGCTGATTCCACTGATATTAACTTATCTGTTATATTGATGTGACTTAAACTAAACTGTCTGTTCAACTCAATCTGACTACTTTGACCTATTTATTGCATTAAAGTTACATAAATTGAGCTATTTGTGATGTTAAAGTCAATTGTACTCCAATAGTTGTGAACCTGATTCCACTGATATTAACTTATCTGTTATATTGATGTGACTTAAACTAAACTGTCTGTTCAACTCAATCTGACTACTTTGACCTAGTTATTGCATTAAAGTTACATAAATTGAGTTACCTGTGATATTAAAGTCAATTGTACTCCAATATTTGTGAAGCTGATTCCACTGATATTAACTTATCTGTTATATTGATGTGACTTAAACTAAACTGTCTGTTCAACAAAATCTGACTACTTTGACCTATTTATTGCATTAAAGTCACATAAATTGAGCTAGTTGTGATGTTAAAGTTAATTGTACTCCAATAGTTGTCAAGCTGATTCCACTGATATTAACTTATCTGTTATATTGATGTGACTTAAACTAAACTGTCTGTTCAACTCAATCTGACTACTTTGACCTATTTATTGTATTAAAGTTACAAGAATTGAGTTATCTGTGATATTAAAGCCAATTGTATTCCAATATTTGTGAAGCTGATTCCACTTATATTAACTTATCTGTTATATTGATGTGACTTAAACTAAACTGTCTGTTCAACTCAATCTTACTACTTTGATCTATTTATTGCATTAAAGTTACATAAATTGATCTATTTGTGATGTTAAAGTCAATTGTACTCCAATAGTTGTGAAGCTGATTCCACTCATATTAACTTATCTGTTATATTGATGTGGCTTAAACTAAACTGTCTGTTGAACTCAATTTGACTACTTTGACATATTTATTGCATGAAAGTAACATAAATTGAGCTATCAGTGATATTAAAGTCAATTGTACTCCAATATTTGTGAAGCTGATTCCACTGATATTAACTTATCTGTTATATTGATGTGACTTAAACTAAACTGTCTGTTCAACTCAATCTGACTACTTTGACCTATTTATTGCATTAAAGTTACATTAATCGAGCTATTTGTGATGCTAAAGTCAATTGTACTCCAATAGTTGTGAACCTGATTCCACTGATGTTAACTTATCTGTTATATTGATGTGACTTAAACTAAACTGTCTGTTCAACTCAATCTGACTACGTTGACCTAGTTATTGCATTAAAGTTACATAAATTGAGTTATCTGTGATATTAAAGTCAATTGTACTCCAATATTTGTGAAGCTGATTCCACTGATATTAACTTATCTGTTATATTGATGTGACTTAAACTAAACTGTCTGTTCAACAAAATCTGACTACTTTGACCTATTTATTGCATTAAAGTCACATAAATTGAGCTATTTGTGATGCTAAAGTCAATTGTACTCCAATAGTTGTCAAGCTGATTCCACTGATACTAACTTATCTGTTATATTGATGTGACTTAAACTAAACTGTCTGTTCAACTCAATCTGACTACTTTGACCTATTTATTGCATTAAAGTTACATAAATTGATCTATTTGTGATGTTAAAGTCAATTGTACTCCAATAGTTGTGAAGCTGATTCCACTGATATTAACTTATCTGTTATATTGATGTGACTTAAACTAAACTGTCTGTTCAACTCAATCTGACTACTTTGACCTATTTATTGCATTTAAGTTACATAAATTGAGTTATCTGTGATATTAAAGTCAATTGTATTCCAATATTTGTGATACTGATTCCACTAATATTAACTTATCTGTTTTATTAATGTGAATTAATCTAAACTGTCTGTTCAACTCAATCTGACTACTTTGACCTATTTATTGCATTAAAGTTACATAAATTGAGTTATCTGTGATATTAAAGCCAATTGTATTCCAATATTTATGAAGCTGATTCCACTGATATTAACTTATCTGTTATATTGATGTGACTTAAACTAAACTGTCTGTTCAACTCAATCTGACTACTTTGACCTATTTATTGCATTAAAGTTACATAAATTGAGCTATTTGTGATGTTAAAGTCAATTGTACTCCAATAGTTGTGAACCTGATTCCACTGATATTAACTTATCTGTTATATTGATGTGACTTAAACTAAACTGTCTGTTCAACTCAATCTGACTACTTTGACCTAGTTATTGCATTAAAGTTACATAAATTGAGTTATCTGTGATATTAAAGTCAATTGTACTCCAATATTTGTGAAGCTGATTCCACTGATATTAACTCATCTGTTATATTGATGTGACTTAAACTAAACTGTCTGTTCAACAAAATCTGACTACTTTGACCTATTTATTGCATTAAAGTCACATAAATTGAGCTATTTGTGATGTTAAAGTTAATTGTACTCCAATAGTTGTCAAGCTGATTCCACTCATATTAACTTATCTGTTATATTGATGTGGCTTAAACTAAACTGTCTGTTCAACTCAATCTGACTACTTTGACCTATTTATTGTATTAAAGTTACAAGAATTGAGTTATCTGTGATATTAAAGCCAATTGTATTCCAATATTTGTGAAGCTGATTCCACTTATATTAACTTATCTGTTATATTGATGTGACTTAAACTAAACTGTCTGTTCAACTCAATCTTACTACTTTGACCTATTTATTGCATTAAAGTTACATAAATTGATCTATTTGTGATGTTAAAGTCAATTGTACTCCAATAGTTGTGAAGCTGATTCCACTCATATTAACTTATCTGTTATATTGATGTGGCTTAAACTAAACTGTCTGTTGAACTCAATTTGACTACTTTGACATATTTATTGCATGAAAGTAACATAAATTGAGCTATCAGTGATATTAAAGTCAATTGTACTCCAATATTTGTGAAGCTGATTCCACTGATATTAACTTATCTGTTATATTGATGTGACTTAAACTAAACTGTCTGTTCAACTCAATCTGACTACTTTGACCTATTTATTGCATTAAAGTTACATTAATCGAGCTATTTGTGATGCTAAAGTCAATTGTACTCCAATAGTTGTGAACCTGATTCCACTGATGTTAACTTATCTGTTATATTGATGTGACTTAAACTAAACTGTCTGTTCAACTCAATCTGAGTACGTTGACCTAGTTATTGCATTAAAGTTACATAAATTGAGTTATCTGTGATATTAAAGTCAATTGTACTCCAATATTTGTGAAGCTGATTCCACTGATATTAACTTATCTGTTATATTGATGTGACTTAAACTAAACTGTCTGTTCAACAAAATCTGACTACTTTGACCTATTTATTGCATTAAAGTTACATAAATTGATCTATTTGTGATGTTAAAGTCAATTGTACTCCAATAGTTGTGAAGCTGATTCCAC
This sequence comes from Ostrea denselamellosa, assembly GCA_024699665.1. Lineage (NCBI taxonomy): Eukaryota > Metazoa > Mollusca > Bivalvia > Ostreida > Ostreidae > Ostrea > Ostrea denselamellosa. The sequence goes on from JAMZEH010000090.1 coordinate 337,438, forward strand.
TCATATTAACTTATCTGTTATATTGATGTGACTTAAACTAAACTGTCTGTTCAAATCAATCTGACTACTTTGACATATTTATTGCATGAAAGTAACATAAATTGAGCTATCTGTGATATTAAAGTCAATTGTACTCCAATAGTTGTGAAGCTGATTCCACTGATATTAACTTATCTGTTATATTGATGTGACTTAAACTAAACTGTCTGTTCAACTCAATCTGACTACTTTGACCTATTTATTGCATTTAAGTTACATAAATTTAGTTATCTGTGATATTAAAGTCAATTGTATTCCAATATTTCTGATACTGATTCCATTAATATTAACTTATCTGTTTTATTAATGTGAATTAATCTAAACTGTCTGTTCAACTCAATCTGACTACTTTGACCTATTTATTGCATTAAAGTTACATAAATTGAGTTATCTGTGATATTAAAGCCAATTGTATTCCAATATTTATGAAGCTGATTCCACTGATATTAACTTATCTGTTATATTGATGTGACTTAAACTAAACTGTCTGTTCAACTCAATCTGACTACTTTGACCTATTTGTTGTATGAAAGTTACATAGATTGAGTTATCTGTGATATTAAAGCCAATTGAAATCCAATATTTGTGAAGCTGATTCCACTGATATTAACTTATCTGTTATATTGATGTGACTTAAACTGAACTGTCTGTTCAACTCAATCTGACTACTTTGACCTATTTATTGCATTAAAGTTACATAAATTGAGCTATTTGTGATGTTAAAGTCAATTGTACTCCAATAGTTGTGAAGCTGATTCCACTGATATTAACTTATCTGTTATATTGATGTGACTTAAACTAAACTGCCTGTTCAACTCAATCTGACTACTTTGACCTATTTATTGCATGAAAGTTACATAAATTGAGCTATCTGTGATATTGAAGTCAATTGTACTCCAATATTTGTGAAGCTGATTCCACTTATATTAACTTATCTGTTATATTGATGTGACTTTAACTAAACTGTCTGTTCAACTCAATCTGACTACTTTGACCTATTTATTGCATGAAAGTAACATAAATTGAGCTATCTGTGATATTAAAGTCAATTGTACTCCAATAGTTGTGAAGCTGATTCCACTGATATTAACTGATCTGTTATATTGATGTGACTTAAACTAAACTGTCTGTTCAACTCAATCTGACTACTTTGACCTATTTATTGCATTTAATTACATAAATTGAGTTATCTGTGATATTAAAGTCAATTGTAATCCAATATTTGTGATACTGATTCCACTAATATTAACTTATCTGTTTTATTAATGTGAATTAATCTAAACTGTCTGTTCAACTCAATCTGACTACTTTGACCTATTTATTGCATTAAAGTTACATAAATTGAGTTATCTGTGATATTAAAGCCAATTGTATTCCAATATTTATGAAGCTGATTCCACTGATATTAACTGATCTGTTATATTGATGTGACTTAAACTAAACTGTCTGTTCAACTCAATCTGACTACTTTGACCTATTTATTGCATTAAAGTTACATAAATTGAGCTATTTGTGATGTTAAAGTCAATTGTACTCCAATAGTTGTGAACCTGATTCCACTGATATTAACTTATCTGTTATATTGATGTGACTTAAACTAAACTGTCTGTTCAACTCAATCTGACTACTTTGACCTAGTTATTGCATTAAAGTTACATAAATTGAGTTATCTGTGATATTAAAGTCAATTGTACTCCAATATTTGTGAAGCTGATTCCACTGATATTAACTTATCTGTTATATTGATGTGACTTAAACTAAACAGTCTGTTCAACAAAATCTGACTACTTTGACCTATTTATTGCATTAAAGTCACATAAATTGAGCTATTTGTGATGTTAAAGTCAATTGTACTCCAATAGTTGTCAAGCTGATTCCACTCATATTAACTTATCTGTTATATTGATGTGACTTAAACTAAACTGTCTGTTCAACTCAATCTGACTACTTTGACCTATTTATTGTATTAAAGTTACAAGAATTGAGTTATCTGTGATATTAAAGCCAATTGTATTCCAATATTTGTGAAGCTGATTCCACTTATATTAACTTATCTGTTATATTGATGTGACTTAAACTAAACTGTCTGTTCAACTCAATCTGACTACTTTGACCTATTTATTGCATTAAAGTTACATAAATTGATCTATTTGTGATGTTAAAGTCAATTGTACTCCAATAGTTGTCAAGCTGATTCCACTCATATTAACTTATCTGTTATATTGATGTGACTTAAACTAAACTGTCTGATCAACTCAATCTGACTACTTTGACCTATTTATTGTATTAAAGTTACAAGAATTGAGTTATCTGTGATATTAAAGCCAATTGTATTCCAATATTTGTGAAGCTGATTCCACTTATATTAACTTATCTGTTATATTGATGTGACTTAAACTAAACTGTCTGTTCAACTCAATCTGACTACTTTGACCTATTTATTGCATTAAAGTTACATAAATTGATCTATTTGTGATGTTAAAGTCAATTGTACTCCAATAGTTGTGAAGCTGATTCCACTCATATTAACTTATCTGTTATATTGATGTGGCTTAAACTAAACTGTCTGTTGAACTCAATCTGACTACTTTGACATATTTATTGCATGAAAGTAACATAAATTGAGCTATCAGTGATATTAAAGTCAATTGTACTCCAATATTTGTGAAGCTGATTCCACTGATATTAACTTATCTGTTACATTGATGTGACTTAAACTAAACTGTCTGTTCAACTCAATCTGATTACTTTGACCTATTTATTGCATTAAAGTTACATTAATCGAGCTATTTGTGATGCTAAAGTCAATTGTACTCCAATAGTTGTGAACCTGATTCCACTGATGTTAACTTATCTGTTATATTGATGTGACTTAAACTAAACTGTCTGTTCAACTCAATCTGACTACGTTGACCTATTTATTGCATTAAAGTTACATAAATTGAGTTATCTGTGATATTAAAGTCAATTGTACTCCAATATTTGTGAAGCTGATTCCACTGATATTAACTTATCTGTTATATTGATGTGACTTAAACTAAACTGTCTGTTCAACCAAATCTGACTACTTTGACCTATTTATTGCATTAAAGTCACATAAATTGAGCTATTTGTGATGCTAAAGTCAATTGTACTCCAATAGTTGTCAAGCTGATTCCACTGATATTAACTTATCTGTTATATTGATGTGACTTAAACTAAACTGTCTGTTCAACTCAATCTGACTACTTTGACCTATTTATTGCATTAAAGTTACATAAATTGATCTATTTGTGATGTTAAAGTCAATTGTACTCCAATAGTTGTGAAGCTGATTCCACTGATATTAACTTATCTGTTATATTGATGTGACTTAAACTAAACTGTCTGTTCAACTCAATCTGACTACTTTGACCTATTTATTGCATTTAAGTTACATAAATTTAGTTATCTGTGATATTAAAGTCAATTGTATTCCAATATTTCTGATACTGATTCCATTAATATTAACTTATCTGTTTTATTAATGTGAATTAATCTAAACTGTCTGTTCAACTCAATCTGACTACTTTGACCTATTTATTGCATTAAAGTTACATAAATTGAGTTATCTGTGATATTAAAGTCAATTGTATTCCAATATTTATGAAGCTGATTCCACTGATATTAACTTATCTGTTATATTGATGTGACTTAAACTAAACTGTCTGTTCAACTCAATCTGACTACTTTGACCTATTTGTTGTATGAAAGTTACATAAATCTAACTATCTATGATATTAAAGCCAATCGTAGTCTTATATGTGTGAAATTGATGTCACTTATATTAACCTATCTGTTATATTGATGTGACTTAAACTGAACTGTCTGTTCAACTCAATCTGACTACTTTGACCTATTTATTGCATTAAAGTTACATTAATCGAGCTATTTGTGATGTTAAAGTCAATTGTACTCCAATAGTTGTCAAGCTGATTCCACTCATATTAACTTATCTGTTATATTGATGTGACTTAAACTAAACTGTCTGTTCAACTCAATCTGACTACTTTGACCTATTTATTGCATTAAAGTTACATAAATTGAGTTATCTGTGATATTAAAGCCAATTGAAATCCAATATTTGTGAAGCTGATTCCACTGATATTAACTTATCTGTTATATTGATGTGACTTAAACTGAACTGTCTGTTCAACTCAATCTGACTACTTTGACCTATTTATTGCATTAAAGTTACATTAATCGAGCTATTTGTGATGTTAAAGTCAATTGTACTCCAATAGTTGTGAAGCTGATTCCACTCATATTAACTTATCTGTTATATTGATGTGACTTAAACTAAACTGCCTGTTCAACTCAATCTGACTACTTTGACCTATTTATTGCATGAAAGTTACATAAATTGAGCTATCTGTGATATTGAAGTCAATTGTACTCCAATATTTGTGAAGCTGATTCCACTTATATTAACTTATCTGTTATATTGATGTGACTTTAACTAAACTGTCTGTTCAACTCAATCTGACTACTTTGACCTATTTATTGCATTAAAGTTACATAAATTGAGCTATTTGTGATGTTAAAGTCAATTGTACTCCAATAGTTCTGAACCTGATTCCACTGATATTAACTTATCTGTTATATTGATGTGACTTAAACTAAACTGTCTGTTCAACTCAATCTGACTACTTTGACCTAGTTATTGCATTAAAGTTACATAAATTGAGTTATCTGTGATATTAAAGTCAATTGTACTCCAATATTTGTGAAGCTGATTCCACTGATATTAACTTATCTGTTATATTGATGTGACTTAAACTAAACTGTCTGTTCAACAAAATCTGACTACTTTGACCTATTCATTGCATTAAAGTCACATAAATTGAGCTATTTGTGATGTTAAAGTCAATTGTACTCCAATAGTTGTCAAGCTGATTCCACTCATATTAACTTATCTGTTATATTGATGTGACTTAAACTAAACTGTCTGTTCAACTCAATCTGACTACTTTGACCTATTTATTGTATTAAAGTTACAAGAATTGAGTTATCTGTGATATTAAAGCCAATTGTATTCCAATATTTGTGAAGCTGATTCCACTTATATTAACTTATCTGTTATATTGATGTGACTTAAACTAAACTGTCTGTTCAACTCAATCTGACTACTTTGACCTATTTATTGCATTAAAGTTACATAAATTGATCTATTTGTGATGTTAAAGTCAATTGTACTCCAATAGTTGTGAAGCTGATTCCACTCATATTAACTTATCTGTTATATTGATGTGGCTTAAACTAAACTGTCTGTTGAACTCAATCTGACTACTTTGACATATTTATTGCATGAAAGTAACATAAATTGAGCTATCTGTGATATTAAAGTCAATTGTACTCCAATATTTGTGAAGCTGATTCCACTGATATTAACTTATCTGTTACATTGATGTGACTTAAACTAAACTGTCTGTTCAACTCAATCTGACTACTTTGACCTATTTATTGCATTAAAGTTACATTAATCGAGCTATTTGTGATGCTAAAGTCAATTGTACTCCAATAGTTGTGAACCTGATTCCACTGATATTAACTTATCTGTTATATTGATGTGACTTAAACTAAACTGTCTGTTCAACTCAATCTGACTACGTTGACCTAGTTATTGCATTAAAGTTACATAAATTGAGTTATCTGTGATATTAAAGTCAATTGTACTCCAATATTTGTGAAGCTGATTCCACTGATATTAACTTATCTGTTATATTGATGTGACTTAAACTAAACTGTCCGTTCAACAAAATCTGACTACTTTGACCTATTTATTGCATTTAATTACATAAATTGAGTTATCTGTGATATTAAAGTCAATTGTATTCCAATATTTGTGATACTGATTCCACTAATATTAACTTATCTGTTTTATTAATGTGAATTAATCTAAACTGTCTGTTCAACTCAATCTGACTACTTTGACCTATTTATTGCATTAAAGTTACATAAATTGAGTTATCTGTGATATTAAAGCCAATTGTATTCCAATATTTATGAAGCTGATTCCACTGATATTAACTTATCTGTTATATTGATGTGACTTAAACTAAACTGTCTGTTGAACTCAATCTGACTACTTTGACCTATTTATTGCATTAAAGTTACATAAATTGAGCTATTTGTGATGTTAAAGTCAATTGTACTCCAATAGTTGTGAACCTGATTCCACTGATATTAACTTATCTGTTATATTGATGTGACTTAAACTAAACTGTCTGTTCAACTCAATCTGACTACTTTGACCTAGTTATTGCATTAAAGTTACATAAATTGAGTTATCTGTGATATTAAAGTCAATTGTACTCCAATATTTGTGAAGCTGATTCCACTGATATTAACTTATCTGTTATATTGATGTGACTTAAACTAAACAGTCTGTTCAACAAAATCTGACTACTTTGACCTATTTATTGCATTAAAGTCACATAAATTGAGCTATTTGTGATGTTAAAGTCAATTGTACTCCAATAGTTGTCAAGCTGATTCCACTCATATTAACTTATCTGTTATATTGATGTGACTTAAACTAAACTGTCTGTTCAACTCAATCTGACTACTTTGACCTATTTATTGTATTAAAGTTACAAGAATTGAGTTATCTGTGATATTAAAGCCAATTGTATTCCAATATTTGTGAAGCTGATTCCACTTATATTAACTTATCTGTTATATTGATGTGACTTAAACTAAACTGTCTGTTCAACTCAATCTGACTACTTTGACCTATTTATTGCATTAAAGTTACATAAATTGATCTATTTGTGATGTTAAAGTCAATTGTACTCCAATAGTTGTGAAGCTGATTCCACTGATATTAACTTATCTGTTATATTGATGTGGCTTAAACTAAACTGTCTGTTGAACTCAATCTGACTACTTTGACATATTTATTGCATGAAAGTAACATAAATTGAGCTATCAGTGATATTAAAGTCAATTGTACTCCAATATTTGTGAAGCTGATTCCACTGATATTAACTTATCTGTTATATTGATGTGACTTAAACTAAACTGTCTGTTCAACTCAATCTGACTACTTTGACCTATTTATTGCATTAAAGTTACATTAATCGAGCTATTTGTGATGCTAAAGTCAATTGTACTCCAATAGTTGTGAACCTGATTCCACTGATGTTAACTTATCTGTTATATTGATGTGACTTAAACTAAACTGTCTGTTCAACTCAATCTGACTACGTTGACCTATTTATTGCATTAAAGTTACATAAATTGAGTTATCTGTGATATTAAAGTCAATTGTACTCCAATATTTGTGAAGCTGATTCCACTGATATTAACTTATCTGTTATATTGATGTGACTTAAACTAAACTGTCTGTTCAACCAAATCTGACTACTTTGACCTATTTATTGCATTAAAGTCACATAAATTGAGCTATTTGTGATGCTAAAGTCAATTGTACTCCAATAGTTGTCAAGCTGATTCCACTGATATTAACTTATCTGTTATATTGATGTGACTTAAACTAAACTGTCTGTTCAACTCAATCTGACTACTTTGACCTATTTATTGCATTAAAGTTACATAAATTGATCTATTTGTGATGTTAAAGTCAATTGTACTCCAATAGTTGTGAAGCTGATTCCACTGATATTAACTTATCTGTTATATTGATGTGACTTAAACTAAACTGTCTGTTCAACTCAATCTGACTACTTTGACCTATTTATTGCATTTAAGTTACATAAATTTAGTTATCTGTGATATTAAAGTCAATTGTATTCCAATATTTCTGATACTGATTCCATTAATATTAACTTATCTGTTTTATTAATGTGACTTAAACTAAACTGTCTGTTCAACTCAATCTGACTACTTTGACCTATTTATTGCATTAAAGTTACATAAATTGATCTATTTGTGATGTTAAAGTCAATTGTACTCCAATAGTTGTGAAGCTGATTCCACTCATATTAACTTATCTGTTATATTGATGTGGCTTAAACTAAACTGTCTGTTGAACTCAATCTGACTACTTTGACATATTTATTGCATGAAAGTAACATAAATTGAGCTATCAGTGATATTAAAGTCAATTGTACTCCAATATTTGTGAAGCTGATTCCACTGATATTAACTTATCTGTTACATTGATGTGACTTAAACTAAACTGTCTGTTCAACTCAATCTGATTACTTTGACCTATTTATTGCATTAAAGTTACATTAATCGAGCTATTTGTGATGCTAAAGTCAATTGTACTCCAATAGTTGTGAACCTGATTCCACTGATGTTAACTTATCTGTTATATTGATGTGACTTAAACTAAACTGTCTGTTCAACTCAATCTGACTACGTTGACCTATTTATTGCATTAAAGTTACATAAATTGAGTTATCTGTGATATTAAAGTCAATTGTACTCCAATATTTGTGAAGCTGATTCCACTGATATTAACTTATCTGTTATATTGATGTGACTTAAACTAAACTGTCTGTTCAACCAAATCTGACTACTTTGACCTATTTATTGCATTAAAGTCACATAAATTGAGCTATTTGTGATGCTAAAGTCAATTGTACTCCAATAGTTGTCAAGCTGATTCCACTGATATTAACTTATCTGTTATATTGATGTGACTTAAACTAAACTGTCTGTTCAACTCAATCTGACTACTTTGACCTATTTATTGCATTAAAGTTACATAAATTGATCTATTTGTGATGTTAAAGTCAATTGTACTCCAATAGTTGTGAAGCTGATTCCACTGATATTAACTTATCTGTTATATTGATGTGACTTAAACTAAACTGTCTGTTCAACTCAATCTGACTACTTTGACCTATTTATTGCATTTAAGTTACATAAATTTAGTTATCTGTGATATTAAAGTCAATTGTATTCCAATATTTCTGATACTGATTCCATTAATATTAACTTATCTGTTTTATTAATGTGAATTAATCTAAACTGTCTGTTCAACTCAATCTGACTACTTTGACCTATTTATTGCATTAAAGTTACATAAATTGAGTTATCTGTGATATTAAAGTCAATTGTATTCCAATATTTATGAAGCTGATTCCACTGATATTAACTTATCTGTTATATTGATGTGACTTAAACTAAACTGTCTGTTCAACTCAATCTGACTACTTTGACCTATTTGTTGTATGAAAGTTACATAAATCTAACTATCTATGATATTAAAGCCAATCGTAGTCTTATATGTGTGAAATTGATGTCACTTATATTAACCTATCTGTTATATTGATGTGACTTAAACTGAACTGTCTGTTCAACTCAATCTGACTACTTTGACCTATTTATTGCATTAAAGTTACATTAATCGAGCTATTTGTGATGTTAAAGTCAATTGTACTCCAATAGTTGTCAAGCTGATTCCACTCATATTAACTTATCTGTTATATTGATGTGACTTAAACTAAACTGTCTGTTCAACTCAATCTGACTACTTTGACCTATTTATTGCATTAAAGTTACATAAATTGAGTTATCTGTGATATTAAAGCCAATTGAAATCCAATATTTGTGAAGCTGATTCCACTGATATTAACTTATCTGTTATATTGATGTGACTTAAACTGAACTGTCTGTTCAACTCAATCTGACTACTTTGACCTATTTATTGCATTAAAGTTACATTAATCGAGCTATTTGTGATGTTAAAGTCAATTGTACTCCAATAGTTGTGAAGCTGATTCCACTCATATTAACTTATCTGTTATATTGATGTGACTTAAACTAAACTGCCTGTTCAACTCAATCTGACTACTTTGACCTATTTATTGCATGAAAGTTACATAAATTGAGCTATCTGTGATATTGAAGTCAATTGTACTCCAATATTTGTGAAGCTGATTCCACTTATATTAACTTATCTGTTATATTGATGTGACTTTAACTAAACTGTCTGTTCAACTCAATCTGACTACTTTGACCTATTTATTGCATTAAAGTTACATAAATTGAGCTATTTGTGATGTTAAAGTCAATTGTACTCCAATAGTTCTGAACCTGATTCCACTGATATTAACTTATCTGTTATATTGATGTGACTTAAACTAAACTGTCTGTTCAACTCAATCTGACTACTTTGACCTAGTTATTGCATTAAAGTTACATAAATTGAGTTATCTGTGATATTAAAGTCAATTGTACTCCAATATTTGTGAAGCTGATTCCACTGATATTAACTTATCTGTTATATTGATGTGACTTAAACTAAACTGTCTGTTCAACAAAATCTGACTACTTTGACCTATTCATTGCATTAAAGTCACATAAATTGAGCTATTTGTGATGTTAAAGTCAATTGTACTCCAATAGTTGTCAAGCTGATTCCACTCATATTAACTTATCTGTTATATTGATGTGACTTAAACTAAACTGTCTGTTCAACTCAATCTGACTACTTTGACCTATTTATTGTATTAAAGTTACAAGAATTGAGTTATCTGTGATATTAAAGCCAATTGTATTCCAATATTTGTGAAGCTGATTCCACTTATATTAACTTATCTGTTATATTGATGTGACTTAAACTAAACTGTCTGTTCAACTCAATCTGACTACTTTGACCTATTTATTGCATTAAAGTTACATAAATTGATCTATTTGTGATGTTAAAGTCAATTGTACTCCAATAGTTGTGAAGCTGATTCCACTCATATTAACTTATCTGTTATATTGATGTGGCTTAAACTAAACTGTCTGTTGAACTCAATCTGACTACTTTGACATATTTATTGCATGAAAGTAACATAAATTGAGCTATCTGTGATATTAAAGTCAATTGTACTCCAATATTTGTGAAGCTGATTCCACTGATATTAACTTATCTGTTACATTGATGTGACTTAAACTAAACTGTCTGTTCAACTCAATCTGACTACTTTGACCTATTTATTGCATTAAAGTTACATTAATCGAGCTATTTGTGATGCTAAAGTCAATTGTACTCCAATAGTTGTGAACCTGATTCCACTGATATTAACTTATCTGTTATATTGATGTGACTTAAACTAAACTGTCTGTTCAACTCAATCTGACTACGTTGACCTAGTTATTGCATTAAAGTTACATAAATTGAGTTATCTGTGATATTAAAGTCAATTGTACTCCAATATTTGTGAAGCTGATTCCACTGATATTAACTTATCTGTTATATTGATGTGACTTAAACTAAACTGTCCGTTCAACAAAATCTGACTACTTTGACCTATTTATTGCATTTAATTACATAAATTGAGTTATCTGTGATATTAAAGTCAATTGTATTCCAATATTTGTGATACTGATTCCACTAATATTAACTTATCTGTTTTATTAATGTGAATTAATCTAAACTGTCTGTTCAACTCAATCTGACTACTTTGACCTATTTATTGCATTAAAGTTACATAAATTGAGTTATCTGTGATATTAAAGCCAATTGTATTCCAATATTTATGAAGCTGATTCCACTGATATTAACTTATCTGTTATATTGATGTGACTTAAACTAAACTGTCTGTTGAACTCAATCTGACTACTTTGACCTATTTATTGCATTAAAGTTACATAAATTGAGCTATTTGTGATGTTAAAGTCAATTGTACTCCAATAGTTGTGAACCTGATTCCACTGATATTAACTTATCTGTTATATTGATGTGACTTAAACTAAACTGTCTGTTCAACTCAATCTGACTACTTTGACCTAGTTATTGCATTAAAGTTACATAAATTGAGTTATCTGTGATATTAAAGTCAATTGTACTCCAATATTTGTGAAGCTGATTCCACTGATATTAACTTATCTGTTATATTGATGTGACTTAAACTAAACAGTCTGTTCAACAAAATCTGACTACTTTGACCTATTTATTGCATTAAAGTCACATAAATTGAGCTATTTGTGATGTTAAAGTCAATTGTACTCCAATAGTTGTCAAGCTGATTCCACTCATATTAACTTATCTGTTATATTGATGTGACTTAAACTAAACTGTCTGTTCAACTCAATCTGACTACTTTGACCTATTTATTGTATTAAAGTTACAAGAATTGAGTTATCTGTGATATTAAAGCCAATTGTATTCCAATATTTGTGAAGCTGATTCCACTTATATTAACTTATCTGTTATATTGATGTGACTTAAACTAAACTGTCTGTTCAACTCAATCTGACTACTTTGACCTATTTATTGCATTAAAGTTACATAAATTGATCTATTTGTGATGTTAAAGTCAATTGTACTCCAATAGTTGTGAAGCTGATTCCACTGATATTAACTTATCTGTTATATTGATGTGGCTTAAACTAAACTGTCTGTTGAACTCAATCTGACTACTTTGACATATTTATTGCATGAAAGTAACATAAATTGAGCTATCAGTGATATTAAAGTCAATTGTACTCCAATATTTGTGAAGCTGATTCCACTGATATTAACTTATCTGTTATATTGATGTGACTTAAACTAAACTGTCTGTTCAACTCAATCTGACTACTTTGACCTATTTATTGCATTAAAGTTACATTAATCGAGCTATTTGTGATGCTAAAGTCAATTGTACTCCAATAGTTGTGAACCTGATTCCACTGATGTTAACTTATCTGTTATATTGATGTGACTTAAACTAAACTGTCTGTTCAACTCAATCTGACTACGTTGACCTATTTATTGCATTAAAGTTACATAAATTGAGTTATCTGTGATATTAAAGTCAATTGTACTCCAATATTTGTGAAGCTGATTCCACTGATATTAACTTATCTGTTATATTGATGTGACTTAAACTAAACTGTCTGTTCAACCAAATCTGACTACTTTGACCTATTTATTGCATTAAAGTCACATAAATTGAGCTATTTGTGATGCTAAAGTCAATTGTACTCCAATAGTTGTCAAGCTGATTCCACTGATATTAACTTATCTGTTATATTGATGTGACTTAAACTAAACTGTCTGTTCAACTCAATCTGACTACTTTGACCTATTTATTGCATTAAAGTTACATAAATTGATCTATTTGTGATGTTAAAGTCAATTGTACTCCAATAGTTGTGAAGCTGATTCCACTGATATTAACTTATCTGTTATATTGATGTGACTTAAACTAAACTGTCTGTTCAACTCAATCTGACTACTTTGACCTATTTATTGCATTTAAGTTACATAAATTTAGTTATCTGTGATATTAAAGTCAATTGTATTCCAATATTTCTGATACTGATTCCATTAATATTAACTGATCTGTTTTATTAATGTGAATTAATCTAAACTGTCTGTTCAACTCAATCTGACTACTTTGACCTATTTATTGCATTAAAGTTACATAAATTGAGTTATCTGTGATATTAAAGCCAATTGTATTCCAATATTTATGAAGCTGATTCCACTGATATTAACTTATCTGTTATATTGATGTGACTTAAACTAAACTGTCTGTTCAACTCAATCTGACTACTTTGACCTATTTGTTGTATGAAAGTTACATAAATCTAACTATCTATGATATTAAAGCCAATCGTAGTCTTATATGTGTGAAATTGATGTCACTTATATTAACCTATCTGTTATATTGATGTGACTTAAACTGAACTGTCTGTTCAACTCAATCTGACTACTTTGACCTATTTATTGCATTAAAGTTACATTAATCGAGCTATTTGTGATGTTAAAGTCAATTGTACTCCAATAGTTGTGAAGCTGATTCCACTCATATTAACTTATCTGTTATATTGATGTGACTTAAACTAAACTGTCTGTTCAACTCAATCTGACTACTTTGACCTATTTATTGCATTAAAGTTACATAAATTGAGTTATCTGTGATATTAAAGCCAATTGAAATCCAATATTTGTGAAGCTGATTCCACTGATATTAACTTATCTGTTATATTGATGTGACTTAAACTGAACTGTCTGTTCAACTCAATCTGACTACTTTGACCTATTTATTGCATTAAAGTTACATTAATCGAGCTATTTGTGATGTTAAAGTCAATTGTACTCCAATAGTTGTGAAGCTGATTCCACTCATATTAACTTATCTGTTATATTGATGTGACTTAAACTAAACTGCCTGTTCAACTCAATCTGACTACTTTGACCTATTTATTGCATGAAAGTTACATAAATTGAGCTATCTGTGATATTGAAGTCAATTGTACTCCAATATTTGTGAAGCTGATTCCACTTATATTAACTTATCTGTTATATTGATGTGACTTTAACTAAACTGTCTGTTCAACTCAATCTGACTACTTTGACCTATTTATTGCATTAAAGTTACATAAATTGAGCTATTTGTGATGTTAAAGTCAATTGTACTCCAATAGTTGTGAACCTGATTCCACTGATATTAACTTATCTGTTATATTGATGTGACTTAAACTAAACTGTCTGTTCAACTCAATCTGACTACTTTGACCTAGTTATTGCATTAAAGTTACATAAATTGAGTTATCTGTGATATTAAAGTCAATTGTACTCCAATATTTGTGAAGCTGATTCCACTGATATTAACTTATCTGTTATATTGATGTGACTTAAACTAAACTGTCTGTTCAACAAAATCTGACTACTTTGACCTATTTATTGCATTAAAGTCACATAAATTGAGCTATTTGTGATGTTAAAGTCAATTGTACTCCAATAGTTGTCAAGCTGATTCCACTCATATTAACTTATCTGTTATATTGATGTGACTTAAACTAAACTGTCTGTTCAACTCAATCTGACTACTTTGACCTATTTATTGTATTAAAGTTACAAGAATTGAGTTATCTGTGATATTAAAGCCAATTGTATTCCAATATTTGTGAAGCTGATTCCACTTATATTAACTTATCTGTTATATTGATGTGACTTAAACTAAACTGTCTGTTGAACTCAATCTGACTACTTTGACCTATTTATTGCATTAAAGTTACATAAATTGAGCTATTTGTGATGTTAAAGTCAATTGTACTCCAATAGTTGTGAACCTGATTCCACTGATATTAACTTATCTGTTATATTGATGTGACTTAAACTAAACTGTCTGTTCAACTCAATCTGACTACTTTGACCTAGTTATTGCATTAAAGTTACATAAATTGAGTTATCTGTGATATTAAAGTCAATTGTACTCCAATATTTGTGAAGCTGATTCCACTGATATTAACTTATCTGTTATATTGATGTGACTTAAACTAAACAGTCTGTTCAACAAAATCTGACTACTTTGACCTATTTATTGCATTAAAGTCACATAAATTGAGCTATTTGTGATGTTAAAGTCAATTGTACTCCAATAGTTGTCAAGCTGATTCCACTCATATTAACTTATCTGTTATATTGATGTGACTTAAACTAAACTGTCTGTTCAACTCAATCTGACTACTTTGACCTATTTATTGTATTAAAGTTACAAGAATTGAGTTATCTGTGATATTAAAGCCAATTGTATTCCAATATTTGTGAAGCTGATTCCACTTATATTAACTTATCTGTTATATTGATGTGACTTAAACTAAACTGTCTGTTCAACTCAATCTGACTACTTTGACCTATTTATTGCATTAAAGTTACATAAATTGATCTATTTGTGATGTTAAAGTCAATTGTACTCCAATAGTTGTGAAGCTGATTCCACTGATATTAACTTATCTGTTATATTGATGTGGCTTAAACTAAACTGTCTGTTGAACTCAATCTGACTACTTTGACATATTTATTGCATGAAAGTAACATAAATTGAGCTATCAGTGATATTAAAGTCAATTGTACTCCAATATTTGTGAAGCTGATTCCACTGATATTAACTTATCTGTTATATTGATGTGACTTAAACTAAACTGTCTGTTCAACTCAATCTGACTACTTTGACCTATTTATTGCATTAAAGTTACATTAATCGAGCTATTTGTGATGCTAAAGTCAATTGTACTCCAATAGTTGTGAACCTGATTCCACTGATGTTAACTTATCTGTTATATTGATGTGACTTAAACTAAACTGTCTGTTCAACTCAATCTGACTACGTTGACCTATTTATTGCATTAAAGTTACATAAATTGAGTTATCTGTGATATTAAAGTCAATTGTACTCCAATATTTGTGAAGCTGATTCCACTGATATTAACTTATCTGTTATATTGATGTGACTTAAACTAAACTGTCTGTTCAACCAAATCTGACTACTTTGACCTATTTATTGCATTAAAGTCACATAAATTGAGCTATTTGTGATGCTAAAGTCAATTGTACTCCAATAGTTGTCAAGCTGATTCCACTGATATTAACTTATCTGTTATATTGATGTGACTTAAACTAAACTGTCTGTTCAACTCAATCTGACTACTTTGACCTATTTATTGCATTAAAGTTACATAAATTGATCTATTTGTGATGTTAAAGTCAATTGTACTCCAATAGTTGTGAAGCTGATTCCACTGATATTAACTTATCTGTTATATTGATGTGACTTAAACTAAACTGTCTGTTCAACTCAATCTGACTACTTTGACCTATTTATTGCATTTAAGTTACATAAATTTAGTTATCTGTGATATTAAAGTCAATTGTATTCCAATATTTCTGATACTGATTCCATTAATATTAACTGATCTGTTTTATTAATGTGAATTAATCTAAACTGTCTGTTCAACTCAATCTGACTACTTTGACCTATTTATTGCATTAAAGTTACATAAATTGAGTTATCTGTGATATTAAAGCCAATTGTATTCCAATATTTATGAAGCTGATTCCACTGATATTAACTTATCTGTTATATTGATGTGACTTAAACTAAACTGTCTGTTCAACTCAATCTGACTACTTTGACCTATTTGTTGTATGAAAGTTACATAAATCTAACTATCTATGATATTAAAGCCAATCGTAGTCTTATATGTGTGAAATTGATGTCACTTATATTAACCTATCTGTTATATTGATGTGACTTAAACTGAACTGTCTGTTCAACTCAATCTGACTACTTTGACCTATTTATTGCATTAAAGTTACATTAATCGAGCTATTTGTGATGTTAAAGTCAATTGTACTCCAATAGTTGTGAAGCTGATTCCACTCATATTAACTTATCTGTTATATTGATGTGACTTAAACTAAACTGTCTGTTCAACTCAATCTGACTACTTTGACCTATTTATTGCATTAAAGTTACATAAATTGAGTTATCTGTGATATTAAAGCCAATTGAAATCCAATATTTGTGAAGCTGATTCCACTGATATTAACTTATCTGTTATATTGATGTGACTTAAACTGAACTGTCTGTTCAACTCAATCTGACTACTTTGACCTATTTATTGCATTAAAGTTACATTAATCGAGCTATTTGTGATGTTAAAGTCAATTGTACTCCAATAGTTGTGAAGCTGATTCCACTCATATTAACTTATCTGTTATATTGATGTGACTTAAACTAAACTGCCTGTTCAACTCAATCTGACTACTTTGACCTATTTATTGCATGAAAGTTACATAAATTGAGCTATCTGTGATATTGAAGTCAATTGTACTCCAATATTTGTGAAGCTGATTCCACTTATATTAACTTATCTGTTATATTGATGTGACTTTAACTAAACTGTCTGTTCAACTCAATCTGACTACTTTGACCTATTTATTGCATTAAAGTTACATAAATTGAGCTATTTGTGATGTTAAAGTCAATTGTACTCCAATAGTTGTGAACCTGATTCCACTGATATTAACTTATCTGTTATATTGATGTGACTTAAACTAAACTGTCTGTTCAACTCAATCTGACTACTTTGACCTAGTTATTGCATTAAAGTTACATAAATTGAGTTATCTGTGATATTAAAGTCAATTGTACTCCAATATTTGTGAAGCTGATTCCACTGATATTAACTTATCTGTTATATTGATGTGACTTAAACTAAACTGTCTGTTCAACAAAATCTGACTACTTTGACCTATTTATTGCATTAAAGTCACATAAATTGAGCTATTTGTGATGTTAAAGTCAATTGTACTCCAATAGTTGTCAAGCTGATTCCACTCATATTAACTTATCTGTTATATTGATGTGACTTAAACTAAACTGTCTGTTCAACTCAATCTGACTACTTTGACCTATTTATTGTATTAAAGTTACAAGAATTGAGTTATCTGTGATATTAAAGCCAATTGTATTCCAATATTTGTGAAGCTGATTCCACTTATATTAACTTATCTGTTATATTGATGTGACTTAAACTAAACTGTCTGTTCAACTCAATCTGACTACTTTGACCTATTTATTGCATTAAAGTTACATAAATTGATCTATTTGTGATGTTAAAGTCAATTGTACTCCAATAGTTGTGAAGCTGATTCCACTCATATTAACTTATCTGTTATATTGATGTGGCTTAAACTAAACTGTCTGTTGAACTCAATCTGACTACTTTGACATATTTATTGCATGAAAGTAACATAAATTGAGCTATCTGTGATATTAAAGTCAATTGTACTCCAATATTTGTGAAGCTGATTCCACTGATATTAACTTATCTGTTACATTGATGTGACTTAAACTAAACTGTCTGTTCAACTCAATCTGACTACTTTGACCTATTTATTGCATTAAAGTTACATTAATCGAGCTATTTGTGATGCTAAAGTCAATTGTACTCCAATAGTTGTGAACCTGATTCCACTGATATTAACTTATCTGTTATATTGATGTGACTTAAACTAAACTGTCTGTTCAACTCAATCTGACTACGTTGACCTAGTTATTGCATTAAAGTTACATAAATTGAGTTATCTGTGATATTAAAGTCAATTGTACTCCAATATTTGTGAAGCTGATTCCACTGATATTAACTTATCTGTTATATTGATGTGACTTAAACTAAACTGTCTGTTCAACAAAATCTGACTACTTTGACCTATTTATTGCATTAAAGTCACATAAATTGAGCTATTTGTGATGTTAAAGTCAATTGTACTCCAATAGTTGTCAAGCTGATTCCACTGATATTAACTTATCTGTTATATTGATGTGACTTAAACTAAACTGTCTGTTCAACTCAATCTGACTACTTTGACCTATTTATTGCATTAAAGTTACATAAATTGATCTATTTGTGATGTTAAAGTCAATTGTACTCCAATAGTTGTGAAGCTGATTCCACTGATATTAACTTATCTGTTATATTGATGTGACTTAAACTAAACTGTCTGTTCAAATCAATCTGACTACTTTGACATATTTATTGCATGAAAGTAACATAAATTGAGCTATCTGTGATATTAAAGTCAATTGTACTCCAATAGTTGTGAAGCTGATTCCACTCATATTAACTTATCTGTTATATTGATGTGACTTAAACTAAACTGTCTGTTCAACTCAATCTGACTACTTTGACCTATTTATTGCATTTAAGTTACATAAATTTAGTTATCTGTGATATTAAAGTCAATTGTATTCCAATATTTGTGATACTGATTCCATTAATATTAACTTATCTGTTTTATTAATGTGAATTAATCTAAACTGTCTGTTCAACTCAATCTGACTACTTTGACCTATTTATTGCATTAAAGTTACATAAATTGAGTTATCTGTGATATTAAAGCCAATTGTATTCCAATATTTATGAAGCTGATTCCACTGATATTAACTTATCTGTTATATTGATGTGACTTAAACTGAACTGTCTGTTCAACTCAATCTGACTACTTTGACCTATTTGTTGTATGAAAGTTACATAAATCTAACTATTTGTGATATTAAAGCCAATCGTAGTCTTATATGTGTGAAATTGATGTCACTTATATTAACCTATCTGTTATATTGATGTGACTTAAACTGAACTGTCTGTTCAACTCAATCTGACTACTTTGACCTATTTATTGCATTAAAGTTACATTAATCGAGCTATTTGTGATGTTAAAGTCAATTGTACTCCAATAGTTGTCAAGCTGATTCCACTCATATTAACTTATCTGTTATATTGATGTGACTTAAACTAAACTGTCTGTTCAACTCAATCTGACTACTTTGACCTATTTATTGCATTAAAGTTACATAAATTGAGTTATCTGTGATATTAAAGCCAATTGAAATCCAATATTTGTGAAGCTGCCTCCACTGATATTAACTTATCTGTTATATTGATGTGACTTAAACTGAACTGTCTGTTCAACTCAATCTGACTACTTTGACCTATTTATTGCATTTAAGTTACATAAATTGAGTTATCTGTGATATTAAAGTCAATTGTATTCCAATATTTGTGATACTGATTCCACTAATATTAACTTATCTGTTTTATTAATGTGAATTAATCTAAACTGTCTGTTCAACTCAATCTGACTACTTTGACCTATTTATTGCATTAAAGTTACATAAATTGAGTTATCTGTGATATTAAAGCCAATTGTATTCCAATATTTATGAAGCTGATTCCACTGATATTAACTTATCTGTTATATTGATGTGACTTAAACTAAACTGTCTGTTCAACTCAATCTGACTACTTTGACCTATTTATTGCATTAAAGTTACATAAATTGAGCTATTTGTGATGTTAAAGTCAATTGTACTCCAATAGTTGTGAACCTGATTCCACTGATATTAACTTATCTGTTATATTGATGTGACTTAAACTAAACTGTCTGTTCAACTCAATCTGACTACTTTGACCTAGTTATTGCATTAAAGTTACATAAATTGAGTTATCTGTGATATTAAAGTCAATTGTACTCCAATATTTGTGAAGCTGATTCCACTGATATTAACTTATCTGTTATATTGATGTGACTTAAACTAAACTGTCTGTTCAACAAAATCTGACTACTTTGACCTATTTATTGCATTAAAGTCACATAAATTGAGCTATTTGTGATGTTAAAGTCAATTGTACTCCAATAGTTGTCAAGCTGATTCCACTCATATTAACTTATCTGTTATATTGATGTGACTTAAACTAAACTGTCTGTTCAACTCAATCTGACTACTTTGACCTATTTATTGTATTAAAGTTACAAGAATTGAGTTATCTGTGATATTAAAGCCAATTGTATTCCAATATTTGTGAAGCTGATTCCACTTATATTAACTTATCTGTTATATTGATGTGACTTAAACTAAACTGTCTGTTCAACTCAATCTGACTACTTTGACCTATTTATTGCATTAAAGTTACATAAATTGATCTATTTGTGATGTTAAAGTCAATTGTACTCCAATAGTTGTGAAGCTGATTCCACTCATATTAACTTATCTGTTATATTGATGTGGCTTAAACTAAACTGTCTGTTGAACTCAATCTGACTACTTTGACATATTTATTGCATGAAAGTAACATAAATTGAGCTATCTGTGATATTAAAGTCAATTGTACTCCAATATTTGTGAAGCTGATTCCACTGATATTAACTTATCTGTTACATTGATGTGACTTAAACTAAACTGTCTGTTCAACTCAATCTGACTACTTTGACCTATTTATTGCATTAAAGTTACATTAATCGAGCTATTTGTGATGCTAAAGTCAATTGTACTCCAATAGTTGTGAACCTGATTCCACTGATATTAACTTATCTGTTATATTGATGTGACTTAAACTAAACTGTCTGTTCAACTCAATCTGACTACTTTGACCTATTTATTGCATTAAAGTTACATAAATTGATCTATTTGTGATGTTAAAGTCAATTGTACTCCAATAGTTGTGAAGCTGATTCCACTGATATTAACTTATCTGTTATATTGATGTGACTTAAACTAAACTGTCTGTTCAAATCAATCTGACTACTTTGACATATTTATTGCATGAAAGTAACATAAATTGAGCTATCTGTGATATTAAAGTCAATTGTACTCCAATAGTTGTGAAGCTGATTCCACTCATATTAACTTATCTGTTATATTGATGTGACTTAAACTAAACTGTCTGTTCAACTCAATCTGACTACTTTGACCTATTTATTGCATTTAAGTTACATAAATTTAGTTATCTGTGATATTAAAGTCAATTGTATTCCAATATTTGTGATACTGATTCCATTAATATTAACTTATCTGTTTTATTAATGTGAATTAATCTAAACTGTCTGTTCAACTCAATCTGACTACTTTGACCTATTTATTGCATTAAAGTTACATAAATTGAGTTATCTGTGATATTAAAGCCAATTGTATTCCAATATTTATGAAGCTGATTCCACTGATATTAACTTATCTGTTATATTGATGTGACTTAAACTGAACTGTCTGTTCAACTCAATCTGACTACTTTGACCTATTTGTTGTATGAAAGTTACATAAATCTAACTATTTGTGATATTAAAGCCAATCGTAGTCTTATATGTGTGAAATTGATGTCACTTATATTAACCTATCTGTTATATTGATGTGACTTAAACTGAACTGTCTGTTCAACTCAATCTGACTACTTTGACCTATTTATTGCATTAAAGTTACATTAATCGAGCTATTTGTGATGTTAAAGTCAATTGTACTCCAATAGTTGTGAAGCTGATTCCACTCATATTAACTTATCTGTTATATTGATGTGACTTAAACTAAACTGTCTGTTCAACTCAATCTGACTACTTTGACCTATTTATTGCATTAAAGTTACATAAATTGAGTTATCTGTGATATTAAAGCCAATTGAAATCCAATATTTGTGAAGCTGCCTCCACTGATATTAACTTATCTGTTATATTGATGTGACTTAAACTAAACTGTCTGTTCAACTCAATCTGACTACTTTGACCTATTTATTGCATTAAAGTTACATAAATTGAGCTATTTGTGATGTTAAAGTCAATTGTACTCCAATAGTTGTGAAGCTGATTCCACTGATATTAACTTATCTGTTATATTGATGTGACTTAAACTGAACTGTCTGTTCAACTCAATCTGACTACTTTGACCTATTTATTGCATTAAAGTTACATAAATTGAGTTATCTGTGATATTAAAGCCAATTGAATTCCAATATTTGTGAAGCTGATTCCACTGATATTAACTTATCTGTTATATTGATGTGACTTAAACTGAACTGTCTGTTCAACTCAATCTGACTACTTTGACCTATTTATTGCATTAAAGTTACATTAATCGAGCTATTTGTGATGTTAAAGTCAATTGTACTCCAATAGTTGTGAAGCTGATTCCACTGATATTAACTTATCTGTTATATTGATGTGACTTAAACTAAACTGCCTGTTCAACTCAATCTGACTACTTTGACCTATTTATTGCATGAAAGTTACATAAATTGAGCTATCTGTGATATTGAAGTCAATTGTTCTCCAATATTTGTGAAGCTGATTCCACTTATATTAACTTATCTGTTATATTGATGTGACTTTAACTAAACTCTCTGTTCAACTCAATCTGACTACTTTGACCTATTTATTGCATTAAAGTTACATTAATCGAGCTATTTGTGATGTTAAAGTCAATTGTACTCCAATAGTTGTGAAGCTGATTCCACTGATATTAACTTATCTGTTATATTGATGTGACTTAAACTAAACTGCCTGTTCAACTCAATCTGACTACTTTGACCTATTTATTGCATGAAAGTTACATAAATTGAGCTATCTGTGATATTGAAGTCAATTGTTCTCCAATATTTGTGAAGCTGATTCCACTTATATTAACTTATCTGTTATATTGATGTGACTTTAACTAAACTCTCTGTTCAACTCAATCTGACTACTTTGACCTATTTATTGCATTAAAGTTACATAAATTGAGCTATTTGTGATGTTAAAGTCAATTGTACTCCAATAATTGTGAAGCTGATTCCACTTATATTAACTTATCTGTTATATTGGTGTGACTTTAACTAAACTGTCTGTTCAACTCAATCTGACTACTTTGACCTATTTATTGCATTAAAGTCACATAAATTGAGCTATTTGTGATGTTAAAGTCAATTGTACTCCAATAGTTGTCAAGCTGATTCCACTCATATTAACTTATCTGTTATATTGATGTGACTTAAACTAAACTGTCTGTTCAACTCAATCTGACTACTTTGACCTATTTATTGTATTAAAGTTACAAAAATTGAGTTATCTGTGATATTAAAGCCAATTGTATTCCAATATTTGTGAAGCTGATTCCACTTATATTAACTTATCTGTTATATTGGTGTGACTTAAACTGAACTGTCTGTTCAACTCAATCTGACTACTTTGACCTATTTATTGCATTAAAGTGACATTAATCGAGTTATTTGTGATCTTAAAGTCAATTGTACTCCAATAGTTGTGAAGCTGATTCCACTGATATTAACTTATCTGTTTTATTGATGTGACTTAAACTAAACTGCCTGTTCAACTCAATCTGACTACTTTGACCTATTTATTGCATGAAAGTTACATAAATTGAGCTATCTGTGATATTGAAGTCAATTGTTCTCCAATATTTGTGAAGCTGATTCCACTTATATTAACTTATCTGTTATATTGATGTGACTTTAACTAAACTGTCTGTTCAACTCAATCTGACTACTTTGACCTATTTATTGCATTAAAGTTACATAAATTGAGCTATTTGTGATGTTAAAGTCAATTGTACTCCAATATTTGTGAAGCTGATTCCACTGATATTAACTTATCTGTTATATTGATGTGGCTTTAACTAAACTGTCTGTTCAACTCAATCTGACTACTTTGACCTATTTATTGCATTAAAGTTACATAAATTGAGATTTTTGTTATGTTAAAGTCAATTGTACTCCAATATTTGTGATACTGATTCCACTAATATTAACTTATCTGTTTTATTAATGTGAATTAATCTAAACTGTCTGTTCAACTCAATCTGACTACTTTGACCTATTTATTGCATTAAAGTTACATAAATTGAGTTATCTGTGATATTAAAGCCAATTGTATTCCAATATTTATGAAGCTGATTCCACTGATATTAACTTATCTGTTATATTGATGTGACTTAAACTAAACTGTCTGTTCAACTCAATCTGACTACTTTGACCTATTTGTTGTATGAAAGTTACATAAATCTAACTATCTGTGATATTAAAGCCAATCGTAGTCTTATATGTGTGAAATTGATGTCACTTATATTAACCTATCTGTTATATTGATGTGACTTAAACTGAACTGTCTGTTCAACTCAATCTGACTACTTTGACCTATTTATTGCATTAAAGTTACATTAATCGAGCTATTTGTGATGTT
Organism: Ostrea denselamellosa; assembly: GCA_024699665.1. NCBI lineage: Eukaryota > Metazoa > Mollusca > Bivalvia > Ostreida > Ostreidae > Ostrea > Ostrea denselamellosa. Next base: position 362,675 of record JAMZEH010000090.1, read on the forward strand.
AAAGTCAATTGTACTCCAATAGTTCTGAAGCTGATTCCACTCATATTAACTTATCTGTTATATTGATGTGACTTAAACTAAACTGTCTGTTCAACTCAATCTGACTACTTTGACCTATTTATTGCATTAAAGTTACATAAATTGAGTTATCTGTGATATTAAAGCCAATTGAATTCCAATATTTGTGAAGCTGATTCCACTGATATTAACTTATCTGTTATATTGATGTGACTTAAACTGAACTGTCTGTTCAACTCAATCTGACTACTTTGACCTATTTATTGCATTAAAGTTACATTAATCGAGTTATTTGTGATGTTAAAGTCAATTGTACTCCAATAGTTGTGAAGCTGATTCCACTGATATTAACTTATCTGTTATATTGATGTGACTTAAACTAAACTGCCTGTTCAACTCAATCTGACTACTTTGACCTATTTATTGCATGAAAGTTACATAAATTGAGCTATCTGTGATATTGAAGTCAATTGTTCTCCAATATTTGTGAAGCTGATTCCACTTATATTAACTTATCTGTTATATTGATGTGACTTTAACTAAACTGTCTGTTCAACTCAATCTGACTACTTTGACCTATTTATTGCATTAAAGTTACATAAATTGAGCTATTTGTGATGTTAAAGTCAATTGTACTCCAATATTTGTGAAGCTGATTCCACTGATATTAACTTATCTGTTATATTGATGTGACTTTAACTAAACTGTCTGTTCAACTCAATCTGACTACTTTGACCTATTTATTGCATTAAAGTTACATAAATTGAGATTTTTGTTATGTTAAAGTCAATTGTACTCCAATAGTTGTGAACCTGATTCCACTGATATTAACTTATCTGTTATATTGATGTGACTTTAACTAAACTGTCTGTTCAACTCAATCTGACTACTTTGACCTAGTTATTGCATTAAAGTTACATAAATTGAGTTATCTGTGATATTAAAGTCAATTGTACTCCAATATTTGTGAAGCTGATTCCACTGATATTAACTTATCTGTTATATTGATGTGACTTAAACTAAACTGTCTGTTGAACTCAATCTGACTACTTTGACCTATTTATTGCATTAAAGTCACATAAATTGAGCTATTTGTGATGTTAAAGTCAATTGTACTCCAATAGTTGTCAAGCTGATTCCACTCATATTAACTTATCTGTTATATTGATGTGACTTAAACTAAACTCTCTGTTCAACTCAATCTGACTACTTTGACCTATTTATTGTATTAAAGTTACAAAAATTGAGTTATCTGTGATATTAAAGCCAATTGTATTCCAATATTTGTGAAGCTGATTCCACTTATATTAACTTATCTGTTATATTGATGTGACTTAAACTAAACTGTCTGTTCAACTCAATCTGACTACTTTGACCTATTTATTGCATTAAAGTTACATAAATTGAGTTATCTGTGATATTAAAGCCAATTGAATTCCAATATTTGTGAAGCTGATTCCACTGATATTAACTTATCTGTTATATTGATGTGACTTAAACTGAACTGTCTGTTCAACTCAATCTGACTACTTTGACCTATTTATTGCATTAAAGTTACATAAATTGATCTATTTGTGATGTTAAAGTCAATTGTACTCCAATAGTTGTGAAGCTGATTCCACTCATATTAACTTATCTGTTATATTGATGTGACTTAAACTAAACTGTCTGTTCAACTCAATCTGACTACTTTGACCTATTTATTGCATGAAAGTTACATAAATTGAGTTATCTGTGATATTAAAGCCAATTGAATTCCAATATTTGTGAAGCTGATTCCACTGATATTAACTTATCTGTTATATTGATGTGACTTAAACTGAACTGTCTGTTCAACTCAATCTGACTACTTTGACCTATTTATTGCATTAAAGTTACATTAATCGAGTTATTTGTGATGTTAAAGTCAATTGTACTCCAATAGTTGTGAAGCTGATTCCACTGATATTAACTTATCTGTTATATTGATGTGACTTAAACTAAACTGCCTGTTCAACTCAATCTGACTACTTTGACCTATTTATTGCATGAAAGTTACATAAATTGAGCTATCTGTGATATTGAAGTCAATTGTTCTCCAATATTTGTGAAGCTGATTCCACTTATATTAACTTATCTGTTATATTGATGTGACTTTAACTAAACTCTCTGTTCAACTCAATCTGACTACTTTGACCTATTTATTGCATTAAAGTTACATTAATCGAGCTATTTGTGATGTTAAAGTCAATTGTACTCCAATAGTTGTGAAGCTGATTCCACTGATATTAACTTATCTGTTATATTGATGTGACTTTAACTAAACTCTCTGTTCAACTCAATCTGACTACTTTGACCTATTTATTGCATTAAAGTTACATAAATTGAGCTATTTGTGATGTTAAAGTCAATTGTACTCCAATAATTGTGAAGCTGATTCCACTTATATTAACTTATCTGTTATATTGGTGTGACTTTAACTAAACTGTCTGTTGAACTCAATCTGACTACTTTGACCTATTTATTGCATTAAAGTCACATAAATTGAGCTATTTGTGATGTTAAAGTCAATTGTACTCCAATAGTTGTCAAGCTGATTCCACTCATATTAACTTATCTGTTATATTGATGTGACTTAAACTAAACTGTCTGTTCAACTCAATCTGACTACTTTGACCTATTTATTGTATTAAAGTTACAAAAATTGAGTTATCTGTGATATTAAAGCCAATTGTATTCCAATATTTGTGAAGCTGATTCCACTTATATTAACTTATCTGTTATATTGATGTGACTTAAACTAAACTGTCTGTTCAACTCAATCTGACTACTTTGACCTATTTATTGCATTAAAGTTATATTAATCGAGCTATTTGTGATGCTAAAGTCAATTGTACTCCAATATTTGTGAAGCTGATTCCACTGATATTAACTTATCTGTTATATTGATGTGACTTAAACTAAACTGTCTGTTGAACTCAATCTGACTACTTTGACCTATTTATTGCATGAAAGTCACAAAAATTGAGTTATCTGTGATATTAAAGCCAATTGTATTCCAATATTTGTGAAGCTGATTCCACTTATATTAACTTATCTGTTATATTGATGTGACTTAAACTAAACTGTCTGTTCAACTCAATCTGACTACTTTGACCTATTTATTGCATTAAAGTTACATAAATTGAGTTATCTGTGATATTAAAGCCAATTGAATTCCAATATTTTTGAAGCTGATTCCACTGATATTAACTTATCTGTTATATTGATGTGACTTAAACTGAACTGTCTGTTCAACTCAATCTGACTACTTTGACCTATTTATTGCATTAAAGTTACATAAATTGATCTATTTGTGATGTTAAAGTCAATTGTACTCCAATAGTTGTGAAGCTGATTCCACTCATATTAACTTATCTGTTATATTGATGTGACTTAAACTAAACTGTCTGTTCAACTCAATCTGACTACTTTGACCTATTTATTGCATTAAAGTTACATAAATTGAGTTATCTGTGATATTAAAGCCAATTGAATTCCAATATTTGTGAAGCTGATTCCACTGATATTAACTTATCTGTTATATTGATGTGACTTAAACTGAACTGTCTGTTCAACTCAATCTGACTACTTTGACCTATTTATTGCATTAAAGTTACATTAATCGAGCTATTTGTGATGTTAAAGTCAATTGTACTCCAATAGTTGTGAAGCTGATTCCACTGATATTAACTTATCTGTTATATTGATGTGACTTAAACTAAACTGCCTCTTCAACTCAATCTGACTACTTTGACCTATTTATTGCATGAAAGTTACATAAATTGAGCTATCTGTGATATTGAAGTCAATTGTTCTCCAATATTTGTGAAGCTGATTCCACTTATATTAACTTATCTGTTATATTGATGTGACTTTAACTAAACTCTCTGTTCAACTCAATCTGACTACTTTGACCTATTTATTGCATTAAAGTTACATAAATTGAGCTATTTGTGATGTTAAAGTCAATTGTACTCCAATATTTGTGAAGCTGATTCCACTTATATTAACTTATCTGTTATATTGGTGTGACTTTAACTAAACTGTCTGTTCAACTCAATCTGACTACTTTGACCTATTTATTGCATTAAAGTTACATAAATTGAGCTATTTGTTATGTTAAAGTCAATTGTACTCCAATAGTTGTGAAGCTGATTCCACTGATATTAACTTATCTGTTATATTGATGTGACTTAAACTAAACTGTCTGTTCAACTCAATCTGACTACTTTGACCTAGTTATTGCATTAAAGTTACATAAATTGAGTTATCTGTGATATTAAAGTCAATTGTACTCCAATATTTGTGAAGCTGATTCCACTGATATTAACTTATCTGTTATATTGATGTGACTTAAACTAAACTGTCTGTTGAACTCAATCTGACTACTTTGACCTATTTATTGCATTAAAGTTATATTAATCGAGCTATTTGTGATGCTAAAGGCAATTGTACTCCAATAGTTGTGAAGCTGATTCCACTCATATTAACTTATCTGTTATATTGATGTGACTTAAACTAAACTGTCTGTTCAACTCAATCTGACTACTTTGACCTATTTATTGCATTAAAGTTACATAAATTGAGTTATCTGTGATATTAAAGCCAATTGAATTCCAATATTTGTGAAGCTGATTCCACTGATATTAACTTATCTGTTATATTGATGTGACTTAAACTAAACTGCCTGTTCAACTCAATCTGACTACTTTGACCTATTTATTGCATGAAAGTTACATAAATTGAGCTATCTGTGATATTGAAGTCAATTGTACTCCAATATTTGTGAAGCTGATTCCACTGATATTAACTTATCTGTTATATTGATGTGACTTAAACTAAACTGTCTGTTCAACAAAATCTGACTACTTTGACCTATTTATTGCATTAAAGTCACATAAATTGAGCTATTTGTGATGTTAAAGTCAATTGTACTCCAATAGTTGTCAAGCTGATTCCACTGATATTAACTTATCTGTTATATTGATGTGACTTAAACTAAACTGTCTGTTCAACTCAATCTGACTACTTTGACCTATTTATTGCATTTAAGTTACATAAATTGAGTTATCTGTGATATTAAAGTCAATTGTATTCCAATATTTGTGATACTGATTCCACTAATATTAACATATCTGTTTTATTAATGTGAATTAATCTAAACTGTCTGTTCAACTCAATCTGACTACTTTGACCTATTTATTGCATTAAAGTTACATTAATCGAGCTATTTGTGATGTTAAAGTCAATTGTACTCCAATAGTTGTGAAGCTGATTCCACTCATATTAACTTATCTGTTATATTGATGTGACTTAAACTAAACTGTCTGTTCAACTCAATCTGACTACTTTGACCTATTTATTGCATTAAAGTTATATTAATCGAGCTATTTGTGATGCTAAAGTCAATTGTACTCCAATGTTTGTGAAGCTGATTCCACTGATATTAACTTATCTGTTATATTGATGTGACTTAAACTAAACTGTCTGTTGAACTCAATCTGACTACTTTGACCTATTTATTGCATTAAAGTCACATAAATTGAGCTATTTGTGATGTTAAAGTCAATTGTACTCCAATAGTTGTCAAGCTGATTCCACTCATATTAACTTATCTGTTATATTGATGTGACTTAAACTAAACTGTCTGTTCAACTCAATCTGACTACTTTGACCTATTTATTGTATTAAAGTTACAAAAATTGAGTTATCTGTGATATTAAAGCCAATTGTATTCCAATATTTGTGAAGCTGATTCCACTTATATTAACTTATCTGTTATATTGATGTGACTTAAACTAAACTGTCTGTTCAACTCAATCTGACTACTTTGACCTATTTATTGCATTAAAGTTACATAAATTGAGTTATCTGTGATATTAAAGCCAATTGAATTCCAATATTTTTGAAGCTGATTCCACTCATATTAACTTATCTGTTATATTGATGTGACTTAAACTGAACTGTCTGTTCATCTCAATCTGACTACTTTGACCTATTTATTGCATTAAAGTTACATAAATTGATCTATTTGTGATGTTAAAGTCAATTGTACTCCAATAGTTGTGAAGCTGATTCCACTCATATTAACTTATCTGTTATATTGATGTGACTTAAACTAAACTGTCTGGTCAACTCAATCTGACTACTTTGACCTATTTATTGCATTTAAGTTACATAAATTGAGTTATCTGTGATATTAAAGTCAATTGTATTCCAATATTTTTGATACTGATTCCACTAATATTAACTTATCTGTTTTATTAATGTGAATTAATCTAAACTGTCTGTTCAACTCAATCTGACTACTTTGACCTATTTATTGCATTAAAGTTACATAAATTGAGTTATCTGTGATATTAAAGCCAATTGTATTCCAATATTTATGAAGCTGATTCCACTGATATTAACTTATCTGTTATATTGATGTGACTTAAACTAAACTGTCTGTTCAACTCAATCTGACTACTTTGACCTATTTGTTGTATGAAAGTTACATAAATCTAACTATCTGTGATATTAAAGCCAATCGTAGTCTTATATGTGTGAAATTGATGTCACTTATATTAACCTATCTGATATATTGATGTGACTTAAACTGAACTGTCTGTTCAACTCAATCTGACTACTTTGACCTATTTATTGCATTAAAGTTACATTAATCGAGCTATTTGTGATGTTAAAGTCAATTGTACTCCAATAGTTGTGAAGCTGATTCCACTCATATTAACTTATCTGTTATATTGATGTGACTTAAACTAAACTGTCTGTTGAACTCAATCTGACTACTTTGACCTATTTATTGCATTAAAGTTACATAAATTGAGTTATCTGTGATATTAAAGCCAATTGAAATCCAATATTTGTGAAGCTGATTCCACTGATATTAACTTATCTGTTATATTGGTGTGACTTTAACTAAACTGTCTGTTCAACTCAATCTGACTACTTTGACCTATTTATTGCATTAAAGTTACATAAATTGAGCTATTTGTTATGTTAAAGTCAATTGTACTCCAATAGTTGTGAAGCTGATTCCACTCATATTAACTTATCTGTTATATTGATGTGACTTAAACTAAACTACCTGTTCAACTCAATCTGACTACTTTGACCTATTTATTGCATGAAAGTTACATAAATTGAGCTATCTGTGATATTGAAGTCAATTGTACTCCAATATTTGTGAAGCTGATTCCACTTATATTAACTTATCTGTTATATTGATGTGACTTTAACTAAACTGTCTGTTCAACTCAATCTGACTACTTTGACCTAGTTATTGCATTAAAGTTACATAAATTGAGTTATTTGTGATATTAAAGTCAATTGTACTCCAATATTTGTGAAGCTGATTCCACTGATATTAACTTATCTGTTATATTGATGTGACTTAAACTAAACTGTCTGTTCAACTCAATCTGACTACTTTGACCTATTTATTGCATGAAAGTTACATAAATTGAGCTATCTGTGATATTGAAGTCAATTGTACTCCAATATTTGTGAAGCTGATTCCACTTATATTAACTTATCTGTTATATTGATGTGCCTTTAACTAAACTGTCTGTTCAACTCAATCTGACTACTTTGACCTATTTATTGCATGAAAGTAACATAAATTGAGCTATCTGTGCTATTAATGTCAATTGTACTCCAATAGTTGTGAAGCTGATTCCACTGATATTAACTTATCTGTTATATTGATGTGACTTAAACTAAACTGTCTGTTCAACTCAATCTGACTACTTTGACCTATTTATTGCATTAAAGTTACATAAATTGAGTTATCTGTGATATTAAAGCCAATTGAATTCCAATATTTGTGAAGCTGATTCCACTGATATTAACTTATCTGTTATATTGATGTGACTTAAACTGAACTGTCTGTTCAACTCAATCTGACTACTTTGACCTATTTATTGCATTAAAGTTACATTAATCGAGCTATTTGTGATGTTAAAGTCAATTGTACTCCAATAGTTGTGAAGCTGATTCCACTGATATTAACTTATCTGTTATATTGATGTGACTTAAACTAAACTGCCTGTTCAACTCAATCTGACTACTTTGACCTATTTATTGCATGAAAGTTACATAAATTGAGCTATCTGTGATATTGAAGTCAATTGTTCTCCAATATTTGTGAAGCTGATTCCACTTATATTAACTTATCTGTTATATTGATGTGACTTTAACTAAACTCTCTGTTCAACTCAATCTGACTACTTTGACCTATTTATTGCATTAAAGTTACATAAATTGAGCTATTTGTGATGTTAAAGTCAATTGTACTCCAATATTTGTGAAGCTGATTCCACTTATATTAACTTATCTGTTATATTGGTGTGACTTTAACTAAACTGTCTGTTCAACTCAATCTGACTACTTTGACCTATTTATTGCATTAAAGTTACATAAATTGAGCTATTTGTTATGTTAAAGTCAATTGTACTCCAATAGTTGTGAAGCTGATTCCACTGATATTAACTTATCTGTTATATTGATGTGACTTAAACTAAACTGTCTGTTCAACTCAATCTGACTACTTTGACCTAGTTATTGCATTAAAGTTACATAAATTGAGTTATCTGTGATATTAAAGTCAATTGTACTCCAATATTTGTGAAGCTGATTCCACTGATATTAACTTATCTGTTATATTGATGTGACTTAAACTAAACTGTCTGTTGAACTCAATCTGACTACTTTGACCTATTTATTGCATTAAAGTTATATTAATCGAGCTATTTGTGATGCTAAAGGCAATTGTACTCCAATAGTTGTGAAGCTGATTCCACTCATATTAACTTATCTGTTATATTGATGTGACTTAAACTAAACTGTCTGTTCAACTCAATCTGACTACTTTGACCTATTTATTGCATTAAAGTTACATAAATTGAGTTATCTGTGATATTAAAGCCAATTGAATTCCAATATTTGTGAAGCTGATTCCACTGATATTAACTTATCTGTTATATTGATGTGACTTAAACTAAACTGCCTGTTCAACTCAATCTGACTACTTTGACCTATTTATTGCATGAAAGTTACATAAATTGAGCTATCTGTGATATTGAAGTCAATTGTACTCCAATATTTGTGAAGCTGATTCCACTGATATTAACTTATCTGTTATATTGATGTGACTTAAACTAAACTGTCTGTTCAACAAAATCTGACTACTTTGACCTATTTATTGCATTAAAGTCACATAAATTGAGCTATTTGTGATGTTAAAGTCAATTGTACTCCAATAGTTGTCAAGCTGATTCCACTGATATTAACTTATCTGTTATATTGATGTGACTTAAACTAAACTGTCTGTTCAACTCAATCTGACTACTTTGACCTATTTATTGCATTTAAGTTACATAAATTGAGTTATCTGTGATATTAAAGTCAATTGTATTCCAATATTTGTGATACTGATTCCACTAATATTAACTTATCTGTTTTATTAATGTGAATTAATCTAAACTGTCTGTTCAACTCAATCTGACTACTTTGACCTATTTATTGCATTAAAGTTACATTAATCGAGCTATTTGTGATGTTAAAGTCAATTGTACTCCAATAGTTGTGAAGCTGATTCCACTCATATTAACTTATCTGTTATATTGATGTGACTTAAACTGAACTGTCTGTTCAACTCAATCTGACTACTTTGACCTATTTATTGCATTAAAGTTATATTAATCGAGCTATTTGTGATGCTAAAGTCAATTGTACTCCAATGTTTGTGAAGCTGATTCCACTGATATTAACTTATCTGTTATATTGATGTGACTTAAACTAAACTGTCTGTTGAACTCAATCTGACTACTTTGACCTATTTATTGCATTAAAGTCACATAAATTGAGCTATTTGTGATGTTAAAGTCAATTGTACTCCAATAGTTGTCAAGCTGATTCCACTCATATTAACTTATCTGTTATATTGATGTGACTTAAACTAAACTGTCTGTTCAACTCAATCTGACTACTTTGACCTATTTATTGTATTAAAGTTACAAAAATTGAGTTATCTGTGATATTAAAGCCAATTGTATTCCAATATTTGTGAAGCTGATTCCACTTATATTAACTTATCTGTTATATTGATGTGACTTAAACTAAACTGTCTGTTCAACTCAATCTGACTACTTTGACCTATTTATTGCATTAAAGTTACATAAATTGAGTTATCTGTGATATTAAAGCCAATTGAATTCCAATATTTTTGAAGCTGATTCCACTCATATTAACTTATCTGTTATATTGATGTGACTTAAACTGAACTGTCTGTTCATCTCAATCTGACTACTTTGACCTATTTATTGCATTAAAGTTACATAAATTGATCTATTTGTGATGTTAAAGTCAATTGTACTCCAATAGTTGTGAAGCTGATTCCACTCATATTAACTTATCTGTTATATTGATGTGACTTAAACTAAACTGTCTGGTCAACTCAATCTGACTACTTTGACCTATTTATTGCATTTAAGTTACATAAATTGAGTTATCTGTGATATTAAAGTCAATTGTATTCCAATATTTTTGATACTGATTCCACTAATATTAACTTATCTGTTTTATTAATGTGAATTAATCTAAACTGTCTGTTCAACTCAATCTGACTACTTTGACCTATTTATTGCATTAAAGTTACATAAATTGAGTTATCTGTGATATTAAAGCCAATTGTATACCAATATTTATGAAGCTGATTCCACTGATATTAACTTATCTGTTATATTGATGTGACTTAAACTAAACTGTCTGTTCAACTCAATCTGACTACTTTGACCTATTTGTTGTATGAAAGTTACATAAATCTAACTATCTGTGATATTAAAGCCAATCGTAGTCTTATATGTGTGAAATTGATGTCACTTATATTAACCTATCTGATATATTGATGTGACTTAAACTGAACTGTCTGTTCAACTCAATCTGACTACTTTGACCTATTTATTGCATTAAAGTTACATTAATCGAGCTATTTGTGATGTTAAAGTCAATTGTACTCCAATAGTTGTGAAGCTGATTCCACTCATATTAACTTATCTGTTATATTGATGTGACTTAAACTAAACTGTCTGTTCAACTCAATCTGACTACTTTGACCTATTTATTGCATTAAAGTTACATAAATTGAGTTATCTGTGATATTAAAGCCAATTGAAATCCAATATTTGTGAAGCTGATTCCACTGATATTAACTTATCTGTTATATTGGTGTGACTTTAACTAAACTGTCTGTTCAACTCAATCTGACTACTTTGACCTATTTATTGCATTAAAGTTACATAAATTGAGCTATTTGTTATGTTAAAGTCAATTGTACTCCAATAGTTGTGAAGCTGATTCCACTCATATTAACTTATCTGTTATATTGATGTGACTTAAACTAAACTGCCTGTTCAACTCAATCTGACTACTTTGACCTATTTATTGCATGAAAGTTACATAAATTGAGCTATCTGTGATATTGAAGTCAATTGTACTCCAATATTTGTGAAGCTGATTCCACTTATATTAACTTATCTGTTATATTGATGTGACTTTAACTAAACTGTCTGTTCAACTCAATCTGACTACTTTGACCTAGTTATTGCATTAAAGTTACATAAATTGAGTTATTTGTGATATTAAAGTCAATTGTACTCCAATATTTGTGAAGCTGATTCCACTGATATTAACTTATCTGTTATATTGATGTGACTTAAACTAAACTGTCTGTTCAACTCAATCTGACTACTTTGACCTATTTATTGCATGAAAGTTACATAAATTGAGCTATCTGTGATATTGAAGTCAATTGTACTCCAATATTTGTGAAGCTGATTCCACTTATATTAACTTATCTGTTATATTGATGTGCCTTTAACTAAACTGTCTGTTCAACTCAATCTGACTACTTTGACCTATTTATTGCATGAAAGTAACATAAATTGAGCTATCTGTGCTATTAATGTCAATTGTACTCCAATAGTTGTGAAGCTGATTCCACTGATATTAACTTATCTGTTATATTGATGTGACTTAAACTAAACTGTCTGTTCAACTCAATCTGACTACTTTGACCTATTTATTGCATTTAAGTTACATAAATTGAGTTATCTGTGATATTAAAGTCAATTGTATTCCAATATTTGTGATACTGATTCCACTAATATTAACTTATCTGTTTTATTAATGTGAATTAATCTAAACTGTCTGTTCAACTCAATCTGACTACGTTGACCTATTTATTGCATTAAAGTTACATAAATTGAGTTATCTGTGATATTAAAGCCAATTGTATTCCAATATTTATGAAGCTGATTCCACTGATATTAACTTATCTGTTATATTGATGTGACTTAAACTAAACTGTCTATTCAACTCAATCTGACTACTTTGACCTATTTGTTGTATGAAAGTTACATAAATCTAACTATCTGTGATATTAAAGCCAATCGTAGTCTTATATGTGTGAAATTGATGTCACTTATATTAACCTATCTGTTATATTGATGTGACTTAAACTGAACTGTCTGTTCAACTCAATCTGACTACTTTGACCTATTTATTGCATTAAAGTTACATTAATCGAGCTATTTGTGATGTTAAAGTCAATTGTACTCCAATAGTTGTGAAGCTGATTCCACTCATATTAACTTATCTGTTATATTGATGTGACTTAAACTAAACTGTCTGTTCAACTCAATCTGACTACTTTGACCTATTTATTGCATTAAAGTTACATAAATTGAGTTATCTGTGATATTAAAGCCAATTGAATTCCAATATTTGTGAAGCTGATTCCCCTGATATTAACTTATCTGTTATATTGATGTGACTTAAACTAAACTGCCTGTTCAACTCAATCTGACTACTTTGACCTATTTATTGCATGAAAGTTACAGAAATTGAGCTATCTGTGATATTGAAGTCAATTGTACTCCAATATTTGTGAAGCTGATTCCACTTATATTAACTTATCTGTTATATTGATGTGACTTTAACTAAACTGTCTGTTCAACTCAATCTGACTACTTTGACCTAGTTATTGCATTAAAGTTACATAAATTGAGTTATCTGTGATATTAAAGTCAATTGTACTCCAATATTTGTGAAGCTGATTCCACTGATATTAACTTATCTGTTATATTGATGTGACTTAAACTAAACTGTCTCTTCAACTCAATCTGACTACTTTGACATATTTATTGCATGAAAGTCACATAAATTGAGCTATTTGTGATGTTAAAGTCAATTGTACTCCAATAGTTGTCAAGCTGATTCCACTGATATCAACTTATCTGTTATATTGATGTGACTTAAACTAAACTGTCTGTTCAACTCAATCTGACTACTTTGACCTATTTATTGCATTAAAGTTACAAAAATTGAGTTATCTGTGATATTAAAGCCAATTGTATTCCAATATTTGTGAAGCTGATTCCACTTATATTAACTTATTTGTTATAGTGATGTGACTTAAACTAAACTGTCTGTTCAACTCAATCTGACTACTTTGACCTATTTATTGCATTAAAGTTACATAAATTGATCTATTTGTGATGTTAAAGTCAATTGTACTCCAATAGTTGTGAAGGTGATTCCACTCATATTAACTTATCTGTTATATTGATGTGACTTAAACTAAACTGTCTGTTCAACTCAATCTGACTACTTTGACCTATTTATTGCATTAAAGTTACATAAATTGAGTTATCTGTGATATTAAAGCCAATTGTATTCCAATATTTGTGAAGCTGATTCCACTTATATTAACTTATCTGTTATAGTGATGTGACTTAAACTAAACTGTCTGTTCAACTCAATCTGACTACTTTGACCTATTTATTGCATTAAAGTTACATAAATTGATCTATTTGTGATGTTAAAGTCAATTGTACTCCAATAGTTGTGAAGGTGATTCCACTCATATTAACTTATCTGTTATATTGATGTGACTTAAACTAAACTGTCTGTTCAACTCAATCTGACTACTTTGACCTATTTATTGCATTAAAGTTACATAAATTGAGTTATCTGTGATATTAAAGCCAATTGAATTCCAATATTTGTGAAGCTGATTCCACTGATATTAACTTATCTGTTATATTGATGTGACTTAAACTGAACTGTCTGTTCAACTCAATCTGACTACTTTGACCTATTTATTGCATTAAAGTTACATTAATCGAGCTATTTGTGATGTTAAAGTCAATTGTACTCCAATAGTTGTCAAGCTGATTCCACTGATATTAACTTATCTGTTATATTGATGTGACTTAAACTAAACTGCCTGTTCAACTCAATCTGACTACTTTGACCTATTTATTGCATGAAAGTTACATAAATTGAGCTATCTGTGATATTGAAGTCAATTGTTCTCCAATATTTGTGAAGCTGATTCCACTGATATTAACTTATCTGTTATATTGATGTGACTTAAACTAAACTGCCCGTTCAACTCAATCTGACTACTTTGACCTATTTATTGCATGAAAGTTACATAAATTGAGCTATCTGTGATATTGAAGTCAATTGTACTCCAATAGTTGTGAAGCTGATTCCACTGATATTAACTTATCTGTTATATTGATGTGACTTAAACTAAACTGCCCGTTCAAATCAATCTGACTACTTTGACCTATTTATTGCATGAAAGTTACATAAATTGAGCTCTCTGTGATATTGAAGTCAATTGTACTCCAATATTTGTGAAGCTGTTTCCACTTATATTAACTTATCTGTTATATTGATGTGACTTTAACTAAACTGTCTTTTCAACTCAATCTGACTACTTTGACCTAGTTATTGCATTAAAGTTACATAAATTGAGTTATCTGTGATATTAAAGTCAATTGTACTCCAATATTTGTGAAGCTGATTCCACTGATATTAACTTATCTGTTATATTGATGTGACTTAAACTAAACTGTCTGTTCAACAAAATCTGACTACTTTGACCTATTTATTGCATTAAAGTCACATAAATTGAGCTATTTGTGATGTTAAAGTCAATTGTACTCCAATAGTTGTCAAGCTGATTCCACTCATATTAACTTATCTGTTATATTGATGTGACTTAAACTAAACTGTCTGTTCAACTCAATCTGACTACTTTGACCTATTTATTGCATTAAAGTTACAAAAATTGAGTTATCTGTGATATTAAAGCCAATTGTATTCCAATATTTGTGAAGCTGATTCCACTTATATTAACTTATCTGTTATAGTGATGTGACTTAAACTAGACTGTCTGTTCAACTCAATCTGACTACTTTGACCTATTTATTGCATTAAAGTTACATAAATTGATCTATTTGTGATGTTAAAGTCAATTGTACTCCAATAGTTGTGAAGGTGATTCCACTCATATTAACTTATCTGTTATATTGATGTGACTTATACTAAACTGTCTGTTCAACTCAATCTGACTACTTTGACCTATTTATTGCATTAAAGTTACATAAATTGAGTTATCTGTGATATTAAAGCCAATTGAATTCCAATATTTGTGAAGCTGATTCCACTGATATTAACTTATCTGTTATATTGATGTGACTTAAACTGAACTGTCTGTTCAACTCAATCTGACTACTTTGACCTATTTATTGCATTAAAGTTACATTAATCGAGCTATTTGTGATGTTAAAGTCAATTGTACTCCAATAGTTGTGAAGCTGATTCCACTCATATTAACTTATCTGTTATATTGATGTGACTTAAACTAAACTGTCTGTTCAACTCAATCTGACTACTTTGACCTATTTATTGCATTAAAGTTACATAAATTGAGTTATCTGTGATATTAAAGCCAATTGAATTCCAATATTTGTGAAGCTGATTCCACTGATATTAACTTATCTGTTATATTGATGTGACTTAAACTGAACTGTCTGTTCAACTCAATCTGACTACTTTGACCTATTTATTGCATTAAAGTTACATTAATCGAGCTATTTGTGATGTTAAAGTCAATTGTACTCCAATAGTTGTCAAGCTGATTCCACTCATATTAACTTATCTGTTATATTGATGTGACTTAAACTAAACTGCCTGTTCAACTCAATCTGACTACTTTGACCTATTTATTGCATGAAAGTTACATAAATTGAGCTATTTGTGATGTTAAAGTCAATTGTACTCCAATATTTGTGAAGCTGATTCCACTGATATTAACTTATCTGTTATATTGATGTGACTTAAACTAAACTGTCTGTTCAACTCAATCTGACTACTTTGACCTATTTATTGCATGAAAGTTACATAAATTGAGCTATCTGTGATATTGAAGTCAATTGTACTCCAATATTTGTGAAGCTGATTCCACTTATATTAACTTATCTGTTATATTGATATGACTTTATCTAAACTGTCTGTTCAACTCAATCTGACTACATTGACCTATTTATTGCATGAAAGTAACATAAATTGAGCTATCTGTGCTATTAATGTCAATTGTACTCCAATAGTTGTGAAGCTGATTCCACTGATATTAACTTATCTGTTATATTGATGTGACTTAAACTAAACTGACTGTTCAACTCAATCTGATTACTTTGACCTATTTATTGCATTTAAATTACATAAATTGAGTTATCTGTGATATTAAAGTCAATTGTATTCCAATATTTGTGATACTGATTCCACTCATATTAACTTATCTGTTTTATTAATGTGAATTAATCTAAACTGTCTGTTCAACTCAATCTGACTACTTTGACCTATTTATTGCATTAAAGTTACATAAATTGAGTTATCTGTGATATTAAAGCCAATTGTATTCCAATATTTGTGAAGCTGATTCCACTTATATTAACTTATCTGTTATAGTGATGTGACTTAAACTAAACTGTCTATTCAACTCAATCTGACTACTTTGACCTATTTATTGCATTAAAGTTACATAAATTGATCTATTTGTGATGTTAAAGTCAATTGTACTCCAATAGTTGTGAAGGTGATTCCACTCATATTAACTTATCTGTTATATTGATGTGACTTAAACTAAACTGTCTGTTCAACTCAATCTGACTACTTTGACCTATTTATTGCATTAAAGTTACATAAATTGAGTTATCTGTGATATTAAAGCCAATTGAATTCCAATATTTGTGAAGCTGATTCCACTGATATTAACTTATCTGTTATATTGATGTGACTTAAACTGAACTGTCTGTTCAACTCAATCTGACTACTTTGACCTATTTATTGCATTAAAGTTACATTAATCGAGCTATTTGTGATGTTAAAGTCAATTGTACTCCAATAGTTGTGAAGCTGATTCCACTCATATTAACTTATCTGTTATATTGATGTGACTTAAACTAAACTGCCTGTTCAACTCAATCTGACTACTTTGACCCATTTATTGCATGAAAGTTACATAAATTGAGCTATCTGTGATATTGAAGTCAATTGTACTCCAATATTTGTGAAGCTGATTCCACTTATATTAACTTATCTGTTATATTGATATGACTTTATCTAAACTGTCTGTTCAACTCAATCTGACTACATTGACCTATTTATTGCATGAAAGTAACATAAATTGAGCTATCTGTGATATTAAAGTCAATTGTACTCCAATAGTTGTGAAGCTGATTCCACTGATATTAACTTATCTGTTATATTGATGTGACTTAAACTAAACTGTCTGTTCAACTCAATCTGACTACTTTGACCTATTTATTGCATTTAAGTTACATAAATTGAGTTATCTGTGATATTAAAGTCAATTGTATTCCAATATTTGTGATACTGATTCCACTAATATTAACTTATCTGTTTTATTAATGTGAATTAATCTAAACTGTCTGTTCAACTCAATCTGACTACTTTGACCTATTTATTGCATTAAAGTTACATAAATTGAGTTATCTGTGATATTAAAGCCAATTGTATTCCAATATTTATGAAGCTGATTCCACTGATATTAACTTATCTGTTATATTGATGTGACTTAAACTAAACTGTCTGTTCAACTCAATCTGACTACTTTGACCTATTTGTTGTATGAAAGTTACATAAATCTAACTATCTGTGATATTAAAGCCAATCGTAGTCTTATATGTGTGAAATTGATGTCACTTATATTAACCTATCTGTTATATTGATGTGACTTAAACTGAACTGTCTGTTCAACTCAATCTGACTACTTTGACCTATTTATTGCATTAAAGTTACATTAATCGAGCTATTTGTGATGTTAAAGTCAATTGTACTCCAATAGTTGTGAAGCTGATTCCACTCATATTAACTTATCTTTTATATTGATGTGACTTAAACTAAACTGTCTGTTCAACTCAATCTGACTACTTTGACCTATTTATTGCATTAAAGTTACATAAATTGAGTTATCTGTGATATTAAAGCCAATTGAATTCCAATATTTGTGAAGCTGATTCCACTGATATTAACTTATCTGTTATATTGATGTGACTTAAACTGAACTGTCTGTTCAACTCAATCTGACTACTTTGACCTATTTATTGCATTAAAGTTACATTAATCGAGCTATTTGTGATGTTAAAGTCAATTGTACTCCAATAGTTGTCAAGCTGATTCCACTCATATTAACTTATCTGTTATATTGATGTGACTTAAACTAAACTGCCTGTTCAACTCAATCTGACTACTTTGACCTATTTATTGCATGAAAGTTACATAAATTGAGCTATTTGTGATGTTAAAGTCAATTGTACTCCAATATTTGTGAAGCTGATTCCACTGATATTAACTTATCTGTTATATTGATGTGACTTAAACTAAACTGTCTGTTCAACTCAATCTGACTACTTTGACCTATTTATTGCATTTAAGTTACATTAATCGAGCTATTTGTGATGTTAAAGTCAATTGTACTCCAATAGTTGTGAAGCTGATTCCACTCATATTAACTTATCTGTTATATTGATGTGACTTAAACTAAACTGCCTGTTCAACTCAATCTGACTACTTTGACCTATTTATTGCATGAAAGTTACATAAATTGAGCTATCTGTGATATTGAAGTCAATTGTACTCCAATATTTGTGAAGCTGATTCCACTTATATTAACTTATCTGTTATATTGATATGACTTTATCTAAACTGTCTGTTCAACTCAATCTGACTACATTGACCTATTTATTGCATGAAAGTAACATAAATTGAGCTATCTGTGATATTAAAGTCAATTGTACTCCAATAGTTGTGAAGCTGATTCCACTGATATTAACTTATCTGTTATATTGATGTGACTTAAACTAAACTGTCTGTTCAACTCAATCTGACTACTTTGACCTATTTATTGCATTTAAGTTACATAAATTGAGTTATCTGTGATATTAAAGTCAATTGTATTCCAATATTTGTGATACTGATTCCACTAATATTAACTTATCTGTTTTATTAATGTGAATTAATCTAAACTGTCTGTTCAACTCAATCTGACTACTTTGACCTATTTATTGCATTAAAGTTACATAAATTGAGTTATCTGTGATATTAAAGCCAATTGTATTCCAATATTTATGAAGCTGATTCCACTGATATTAACTTATCTGTTATATTGATGTGACTTAAACTAAACTGTCTGTTCAACTCAATCTGACTACTTTGACCTATTTGTTGTATGAAAGTTACATAAATCTAACTATCTGTGATATTAAAGCCAATCGTAGTCTTATATGTGTGAAATTGATGTCACTTATATTAACCTATCTGTTATATTGATGTGACTTAAACTGAACTGTCTGTTCAACTCAATCTGACTACTTTGACCTATTTATTGCATTAAAGTTACATAAATTGAGTTATCTGTGATATTAAAGCCAATTGAATTCCAATATTTGTGAAGCTGATTCCACTGATATTAACTTATCTGTTATATTGATGTGACTTAAACTGAACTGTCTGTTCAACTCAATCTGACTACTTTGACCTATTTATTGCATTAAAGTTACATTAATCGAGCTATTTGTGATGTTAAAGTCAATTGTACTCCAATAGTTGTGAAGCTGATTCCACTCATATTAACTTATCTTTTATATTGATGTGACTTAAACTAAACTGTCTGTTCAACTCAATCTGACTACTTTGACCTATTTATTGCATTAAAGTTACATAAATTGAGTTATCTGTGATATTAAAGCCAATTGAATTCCAATATTTGTGAAGCTGATTCCACTGATATTAACTTATCTGTTATATTGATGTGACTTAAACTGAACTGTCTGTTCAACTCAATCTGACTACTTTGACCTATTTATTGCATTAAAGTTACATTAATCGAGCTATTTGTGATGTTAAAGTCAATTGTACTCCAATAGTTGTCAAGCTGATTCCACTCATATTAACTTATCTGTTATATTGATGTGACTTAAACTAAACTGCCTGTTCAACTCAATCTGACTACTTTGACCTATTTATTGCATGAAAGTTACATAAATTGAGCTATTTGTGATGTTAAAGTCAATTGTACTCCAATATTTGTGAAGCTGATTCCACTGATATTAACTTATCTGTTATATTGATGTGACTTAAACTAAACTGTCTGTTCAACTCAATCTGACTACTTTGACCTATTTATTGCATTTAAGTTACATTAATCGAGCTATTTGTGATGTTAAAGTCAATTGTACTCCAATAGTTGTGAAGCTGATTCCACTCATATTAACTTATCTGTTATATTGATGTGACTTAAACTAAACTGCCTGTTCAACTCAATCTGACTACTTTGACCTATTTATTGCATGAAAGTTACATAAATTGAGCTATCTGTGATATTGAAGTCAATTGTACTCCAATATTTGTGAAGCTGATTCCACTTATATTAACTTATCTGTTATATTGATATGACTTTATCTAAACTGTCTGTTCAACTCAATCTGACTACATTGACCTATTTATTGCATGAAAGTAACATAAATTGAGCTATCTGTGATATTAAAGTCAATTGTACTCCAATAGTTGTGAAGCTGATTCCACTGATATTAACTTATCTGTTATATTGATGTGACTTAAACTAAACTGTCTGTTCAACTCAATCTGACTACTTTGACCTATTTATTGCATTTAAGTTACATAAATTGAGTTATCTGTGATATTAAAGTCAATTGTATTCCAATATTTGTGATACTGATTCCACTAATATTAACTTATCTGTTTTATTAATGTGAATTAATCTAAACTGTCTGTTCAACTCAATCTGACTACTTTGACCTATTTATTGCATTAAAGTTACATAAATTGAGTTATCTGTGATATTAAAGCCAATTGTATTCCAATATTTATGAAGCTGATTCCACTGATATTAACTTATCTGTTATATTGATGTGACTTAAACTAAACTGTCTGTTCAACTCAATCTGACTACTTTGACCTATTTGTTGTATGAAAGTTACATAAATCTAACTATCTGTGATATTAAAGCCAATCGTAGTCTTATATGTGTGAAATTGATGTCACTTATATTAACCTATCTGTTATATTGATGTGACTTAAACTGAACTGTCTGTTCAACTCAATCTGACTACTTTGACCTATTTATTGCATTAAAGTTACATAAATTGAGTTATCTGTGATATTAAAGCCAATTGAATTCCAATATTTGTGAAGCTGATTCCACTGATATTAACTTATCTGTTATATTGATGTGACTTAAACTGAACTGTCTGTTCAACTCAATCTGACTACT
This sequence comes from Ostrea denselamellosa, assembly GCA_024699665.1. Taxonomy (NCBI): domain Eukaryota; kingdom Metazoa; phylum Mollusca; class Bivalvia; order Ostreida; family Ostreidae; genus Ostrea; species Ostrea denselamellosa. Next base: position 384,384 of record JAMZEH010000090.1, read on the forward strand.
TTGACCTATTTATTGCATTAAAGTTACATTAATCGAGCTATTTGTGATGTTAAAGTCAATTGTACTCCAATAGTTGTGAAGCTGATTCCACTCATATTAACTTATCTTTTATATTGATGTGACTTAAACTAAACTGTCTGTTCAACTCAATCTGACTACTTTGACCTATTTATTGCATTAAAGTTACATAAATTGAGTTATCTGTGATATTAAAGCCAATTGAATTCCAATATTTGTGAAGCTGATTCCACTGATATTAACTTATCTGTTATATTGATGTGACTTAAACTGAACTGTCTGTTCAACTCAATCTGACTACTTTGACCTATTTATTGCATTAAAGTTACATTAATCGAGCTATTTGTGATGTTAAAGTCAATTGTACTCCAATAGTTGTCAAGCTGATTCCACTCATATTAACTTATCTGTTATATTGATGTGACTTAAACTAAACTGCCTGTTCAACTCAATCTGACTACTTTGACCTATTTATTGCATGAAAGTTACATAAATTGAGCTATTTGTGATGTTAAAGTCAATTGTACTCCAATATTTGTGAAGCTGATTCCACTGATATTAACTTATCTGTTATATTGATGTGACTTAAACTAAACTGTCTGTTCAACTCAATCTGACTACTTTGACCTATTTATTGCATTTAAGTTACATTAATCGAGCTATTTGTGATGTTAAAGTCAATTGTACTCCAATAGTTGTGAAGCTGATTCCACTCATATTAACTTATCTGTTATATTGATGTGACTTAAACTAAACTGCCTGTTCAACTCAATCTGACTACTTTGACCTATTTATTGCATGAAAGTTACATAAATTGAGCTATCTGTGATATTGAAGTCAATTGTACTCCAATATTTGTGAAGCTGATTCCACTTATATTAACTTATCTGTTATATTGATATGACTTTATCTAAACTGTCTGTTCAACTCAATCTGACTACATTGACCTATTTATTGCATGAAAGTAACATAAATTGAGCTATCTGTGCTATTAATGTCAATTGTACTCCAATAGTTGTGAAGCTGATTCCACTGATATTAACTTATCTGTTATATTGATGTGACTTAAACTAAACTGTCTGTTCAACTCAATCTGACTACTTTGACCTATTTATTGCATTTAAATTACATAAATTGAGTTATCTGTGATATTAAAGTCAATTGTATTCCAATATTTGTGATACTGATTCCACTCATATTAACTTATCTGTTTTATTAATGTGAATTAATCTAAACTGTCTGTTCAACTCAATCTGACTACTTTGACCTATTTATTGCATTAAAGTTACATAAATTGAGTTATCTGTGATATTAAAGCCAATTGTATTCCAATATTTGTGAAGCTGATTCCACTTATATTAACTTATCTGTTATAGTGATGTGACTTAAACTAAACTGTCTATTCAACTCAATCTGACTACTTTGACCTATTTATTGCATTAAAGTTACATAAATTGATCTATTTGTGATGTTAAAGTCAATTGTACTCCAATAGTTGTGAAGGTGATTCCACTCATATTAACTTATCTGTTATATTGATGTGACTTAAACTAAACTGTCTGTTCAACTCAATCTGACTACTTTGACCTATTTATTGCATTAAAGTTACATAAATTGAGTTATCTGTGATATTAAAGCCAATTGAATTCCAATATTTGTGAAGCTGATTCCACTGATATTAACTTATCTGTTATATTGATGTGACTTAAACTGAACTGTCTGTTCAACTCAATCTGACTACTTTGACCTAGTTATTGCATTAAAGTTACATTAATCGAGCTATTTGTGATGTTAAAGTCAATTGTACTCCAATAGTTGTGAAGCTGATTCCACTCATATTAACTTATCTGTTATATTGATGTGACTTAAACTAAACTGCCTGTTCAACTCAATCTGACTACTTTGACCTATTTATTGCATGAAAGTTACATAAATTGAGCTATCTGTGATATTGAAGTCAATTGTACTCCAATATTTGTGAAGCTGATTCCACTTATATTAACTTATCTGTTATATTGATATGACTTTATCTAAACTGTCTGTTCAACTCAATCTGACTACATTGACCTATTTATTGCATGAAAGTAACATAAATTGAGCTATCTGTGATATTAAAGTCAATTGTACTCCAATAGTTGTGAAGCTGATTCCACTGATATTAACTTATCTGTTATATTGATGTGACTTAAACTAAACTGTCTGTTCAACTCAATCTGACTACTTTGACCTATTTATTGCATTTAAGTTACATAAATTGAGTTATCTGTGATATTAAAGTCAATTGTATTCCAATAGTTGTGAAGCTGATTCCACTCATATTAACTTATCTGTTATATTGATGTGACTTAAACTAAACTGTCTGTTCAACTCAATCTGACTACTTTGACCTATTTATTGCATTAAAGTTACATAAATTGAGTTATCTGTGATATTAAAGCCAATTGAATTCCAATATTTGTGAAGCTGATTCCCCTGATATTAACTTATCTGTTATATTGATGTGACTTAAACTAAACTGCCTGTCCAACTCAATCTGACTACTTTGACCTATTTATTGCATGAAAGTTACAGAAATTGAGCTATCTGTGATATTGAAGTCAATTGTACTCCAATATTTGTGAAGCTGATTCCACTTATATTAACTTATCTGTTATATTGATGTGACTTTAACTAAACTGTCTGTTCAACTCAATCTGACTACTTTGACCTAGTTATTGCATTAAAGTTACATAAATTGAGTTATCTGTGATATTAAAGTCAATTGTACTCCAATATTTGTGAAGCTGATTCCACTGATATTAACTTATCTGTTATATTGATGTGACTTAAACTAAACTGTCTCTTCAACTCAATCTGACTACTTTGACATATTTATTGCATGAAAGTCACATAAATTGAGCTATTTGTGATGTTAAAGTCAATTGTACTCCAATAGTTGTCAAGCTGATTCCACTGATATCAACTTATCTGTTATATTGATGTGACTTAAACTAAACTGTCTGTTCAACTCAATCTGACTACTTTGACCTATTTATTGCATTAAAGTTACAAAAATTGAGTTATCTGTGATATTAAAGCCAATTGTATTCCAATATTTGTGAAGCTGATTCCACTTATATTAACTTATTTGTTATAGTGATGTGACTTAAACTAAACTGTCTGTTCAACTCAATCTGACTACTTTGACCTATTTATTGCATTAAAGTTACATAAATTGATCTATTTGTGATGTTAAAGTCAATTGTACTCCAATAGTTGTGAAGGTGATTCCACTCATATTAACTTATCTGTTATATTGATGTGACTTAAACTAAACTGTCTGTTCAACTCAATCTGACTACTTTGACCTATTTATTGCATTAAAGTTACATAAATTGAGTTATCTGTGATATTAAAGCCAATTGTATTCCAATATTTGTGAAGCTGATTCCACTTATATTAACTTATCTGTTATAGTGATGTGACTTAAACTAAACTGTCTGTTCAACTCAATCTGACTACTTTGACCTATTTATTGCATTAAAGTTACATAAATTGATCTATTTGTGATGTTAAAGTCAATTGTACTCCAATAGTTGTGAAGGTGATTCCACTCATATTAACTTATCTGTTATATTGATGTGACTTAAACTAAACTGTCTGTTCAACTCAATCTGACTACTTTGACCTATTTATTGCATTAAAGTTACATAAATTGAGTTATCTGTGATATTAAAGCCAATTGAATTCCAATATTTGTGAAGCTGATTCCACTGATATTAACTTATCTGTTATATTGATGTGACTTAAACTGAACTGTCTGTTCAACTCAATCTGACTACTTTGACCTATTTATTGCATTAAAGTTACATTAATCGAGCTATTTGTGATGTTAAAGTCAATTGTACTCCAATAGTTGTCAAGCTGATTCCACTGATATTAACTTATCTGTTATATTGATGTGACTTAAACTAAACTGCCTGTTCAACTCAATCTGACTACTTTGACCTATTTATTGCATGAAAGTTACATAAATTGAGCTATCTGTGATATTGAAGTCAATTGTTCTCCAATATTTGTGAAGCTGATTCCACTGATATTAACTTATCTGTTATATTGATGTGACTTAAACTAAACTGCCCGTTCAACTCAATCTGACTACTTTGACCTATTTATTGCATGAAAGTTACATAAATTGAGCTATCTGTGATATTGAAGTCAATTGTACTCCAATAGTTGTGAAGCTGATTCCACTGATATTAACTTATCTGTTATATTGATGTGACTTAAACTAAACTGCCCGTTCAACTCAATCTGACTACTTTGACCTATTTATTGCATGAAAGTTACATAAATTGAGCTCTCTGTGATATTGAAGTCAATTGTACTCCAATATTTGTGAAGCTGTTTCCACTTATATTAACTTATCTGTTATATTGATGTGACTTTAACTAAACTGTCTTTTCAACTCAATCTGACTACTTTGACCTAGTTATTGCATTAAAGTTACATAAATTGAGTTATCTGTGATATTAAAGTCAATTGTACTCCAATATTTGTGAAGCTGATTCCACTGATATTACCTTATCTGTTATATTGATGTGACTTAAACTAAACTGTCTGTTCAACAAAATCTGACTACTTTGACCTATTTATTGCAATAAAGTCACATAAATTGAGCTATTTGTGATGTTAAAGTCAATTGTACTCCAATAGTTGTCAAGCTGATTCCACTCATATTAACTTATCTGTTATATTGATGTGACTTAAACTAAACTGTCTGTTCAACTCAATCTGACTACTTTGACCTATTTATTGCATTAAAGTTACAAAAATTGAGTTATCTGTGATATTAAAGCCAATTGTATTCCAATATTTGTGAAGCTGATTCCACTTATATTAACTTATCTGTTATAGTGATGTGACTTAAACTAGACTGTCTGTTCAACTCAATCTGACTACTTTGACCTATTTATTGCATTAAAGTTACATAAATTGATCTATTTGTGATGTTAAAGTCAATTGTACTCCAATAGTTGTGAAGGTGATTCCACTCATATTAACTTATCTGTTATATTGATGTGACTTATACTAAACTGTCTGTTCAACTCAATCTGACTACTTTGACCTATTTATTGCATTAAAGTTACATAAATTGAGTTATCTGTGATATTAAAGCCAATTGAATTCCAATATTTGTGAAGCTGATTCCACTGATATTAACTTATCTGTTATATTGATGTGACTTAAACTGAACTGTCTGTTCAACTCAATCTGACTACTTTGACCTATTTATTGCATTAAAGTTACATTAATCGAGCTATTTGTGATGTTAAAGTCAATTGTACTCCAATAGTTGTCAAGCTGATTCCACTCATATTAACTTATCTGTTATATTGATGTGACTTAAACTAAACTGCCTGTTCAACTCAATCTGACTACTTTGACCTATTTATTGCATGAAAGTTACATAAATTGAGCTATTTGTGATGTTAAAGTCAATTGTACTCCAATATTTGTGAAGCTGATTCCACTGATATTAACTTATCTGTTATATTGATGTGACTTAAACTAAACTGTCTGTTCAACTCAATCTGACTACTTTGACCTATTTATTGCATGAAAGTTACATAAATTGAGCTATCTGTGATATTGAAGTCAATTGTACTCCAATATTTGTGAAGCTGATTCCACTTATATTAACTTATCTGTTATATTGATATGACTTTATCTAAACTGTCTGTTCAACTCAATCTGACTACATTGACCTATTTATTGCATGAAAGTAACATAAATTGAGCTATCTGTGCTATTAATGTCAATTGTACTCCAATAGTTGTGAAGCTGATTCCACTGATATTAACTTATCTGTTATATTGATGTGACTTAAACTAAACTGACTGTTCAACTCAATCTGATTACTTTGACCTATTTATTGCATTTAAATTACATAAATTGAGTTATCTGTGATATTAAAGTCAATTGTATTCCAATATTTGTGATACTGATTCCACTCATATTAACTTATCTGTTTTATTAATGTGAATTAATCTAAACTGTCTGTTCAACTCAATCTGACTACTTTGACCTATTTATTGCATTAAAGTTACATAAATTGAGTTATCTGTGATATTAAAGCCAATTGTATTCCAATATTTGTGAAGCTGATTCCACTTATATTAACTTATCTGTTATAGTGATGTGACTTAAACTAAACTGTCTATTCAACTCAATCTGACTACTTTGACCTATTTATTGCATTAAAGTTACATAAATTGATCTATTTGTGATGTTAAAGTCAATTGTACTCCAATAGTTGTGAAGGTGATTCCACTCATATTAACTTATCTGTTATATTGATGTGACTTAAACTAAACTGTCTGTTCAACTCAATCTGACTACTTTGACCTATTTATTGCATTAAAGTTACATAAATTGAGTTATCTGTGATATTAAAGCCAATTGAATTCCAATATTTGTGAAGCTGATTCCACTGATATTAACTTATCTGTTATATTGATGTGACTTAAACTGAACTGTCTGTTCAACTCAATCTGACTACTTTGACCTATTTATTGCATTAAAGTTACATTAATCGAGCTATTTGTGATGTTAAAGTCAATTGTACTCCAATAGTTGTGAAGCTGATTCCACTCATATTAACTTATCTGTTATATTGATGTGACTTAAACTAAACTGCCTGTTCAACTCAATCTGACTACTTTGACCTATTTATTGCATGAAAGTTACATAAATTGAGCTATCTGTGATATTGAAGTCAATTGTACTCCAATATTTGTGAAGCTGATTCCACTTATATTAACTTATCTGTTATATTGATATGACTTTATCTAAACTGTCTGTTCAACTCAATCTGACTACATTGACCTATTTATTGCATGAAAGTAACATAAATTGAGCTATCTGTGATATTAAAGTCAATTGTACTCCAATAGTTGTGAAGCTGATTCCACTGATATTAACTTATCTGTTATATTGATGTGACTTAAACTAAACTGTCTGTTCAACTCAATCTGACTACTTTGACCTATTTATTGCATTTAAGTTACATAAATTGAGTTATCTGTGATATTAAAGTCAATTGTATTCCAATATTTGTGATACTGATTCCACTAATATTAACTTATCTGTTTTATTAATGTGAATTAATCTAAACTGTCTGTTCAACTCAATCTGACTACTTTGACCTATTTATTGCATTAAAGTTACATAAATTGAGTTATCTGTGATATTAAAGCCAATTGTATTCCAATATTTATGAAGCTGATTCCACTGATATTAACTTATCTGTTATATTGATGTGACTTAAACTAAACTGTCTGTTCAACTCAATCTGACTACTTTGACCTATTTGTTGTATGAAAGTTACATAAATCTAACTATCTGTGATATTAAAGCCAATCGTAGTCTTATATGTGTGAAATTGATGTCACTTATATTAACCTATCTGTTATATTGATGTGACTTAAACTGAACTGTCTGTTCAACTCAATCTGACTACTTTGACCTATTTATTGCATTAAAGTTACATTAATCGAGCTATTTGTGATGTTAAAGTCAATTGTACTCCAATAGTTGTGAAGCTGATTCCACTCATATTAACTTATCTTTTATATTGATGTGACTTAAACTAAACTGTCTGTTCAACTCAATCTGACTACTTTGACCTATTTATTGCATTAAAGTTACATAAATTGAGTTATCTGTGATATTAAAGCCAATTGAATTCCAATATTTGTGAAGCTGATTCCACTGATATTAACTTATCTGTTATATTGATGTGACTTAAACTGAACTGTCTGTTCAACTCAATCTGACTACTTTGACCTATTTATTGCATTAAAGTTACATTAATCGAGCTATTTGTGATGTTAAAGTCAATTGTACTCCAATAGTTGTCAAGCTGATTCCACTCATATTAACTTATCTGTTATATTGATGTGACTTAAACTAAACTGCCTGTTCAACTCAATCTGACTACTTTGACCTATTTTTTGCATGAAAGTTACATAAATTGAGCTATTTGTGATGTTAAAGTCAATTGTACTCCAATATTTGTGAAGCTGATTCCACTGATATTAACTTATCTGTTATATTGATGTGACTTAAACTAAACTGTCTGTTCAACTCAATCTGACTACTTTGACCTATTTATTGCATTTAAGTTACATTAATCGAGCTATTTGTGATGTTAAAGTCAATTGTACTCCAATAGTTGTGAAGCTGATTCCACTCATATTAACTTATCTGTTATATTGATGTGACTTAAACTTAACTGCCTGTTCAACTCAATCTGACTACTTTGACCTATTTATTGCATGAAAGTTACATAAATTGAGCTATCTGTGATATTGAAGTCAATTGTACTCCAATATTTGTGAAGCTGATTCCACTTATATTAACTTATCTGTTATATTGATATGACTTTATCTAAACTGTCTGTTCAACTCAATCTGACTACATTGACCTATTTATTGCATGAAAGTAACATAAATTGAGCTATCTGTGATATTAAAGTCAATTGTACTCCAATAGTTGTGAAGCTGATTCCACTGATAATAACTTATCTGTTATATTGATGTGACTTAAACTAAACTGTCTGTTCAACTCAATCTGACTACTTTGACCTATTTATTGCATTTAAGTTACATAAATTGAGTTATCTGTGATATTAAAGTCAATTGTATTCCAATATTTGTGATACTGATTCCACTAATATTAACTTATCTGTTTTATTAATGTGAATTAATCTAAACTGTCTGTTCAACTCAATCTGACTACTTTGACCTATTTATTGCATTAAAGTTACATAAATTGAGTTATCTGTGATATTAAAGCCAATTGTATTCCAATATTTATGAAGCTGATTCCACTGATATTAACTTATCTGTTATATTGATGTGACTTAAACTAAACTGTCTGTTCAACTCAATCTGACTACTTTGACCTATTTGTTGTATGAAAGTTACATAAATCTAACTATCTGTGATATTAAAGCCAATCGTAGTCTTATATGTGTGAAATTGATGTCACTTATATTAACCTATCTGTTATATTGATGTGACTTAAACTGAACTGTCTGTTCAACTCAATCTGACTACTTTGACCTATTTATTGCATTAAAGTTACATTAATCGAGCTATTTGTGATGTTAAAGTCAATTGTACTCCAATAGTTGTGAAGCTGATTCCACTCATATTAACTTATCTTTTATATTGATGTGACTTAAACTAAACTGTCTGTTCAACTCAATCTGACTACTTTGACCTATTTATTGCATTAAAGTTACATAAATTGAGTTATCTGTGATATTAAAGCCAATTGAATTCCAATATTTGTGAAGCTGATTCCACTGATATTAACTTATCTGTTATATTGATGTGACTTAAACTGAACTGTCTGTTCAACTCAATCTGACTACTTTGACCTATTTATTGCATTAAAGTTACATTAATCGAGCTATTTGTGATGTTAAAGTCAATTGTACTCCAATAGTTGTCAAGCTGATTCCACTCATATTAACTTATCTGTTATATTGATGTGACTTAAACTAAACTGCCTGTTCAACTCAATCTGACTACTTTGACCTATTTATTGCATGAAAGTTACATAAATTGAGCTATTTGTGATGTTAAAGTCAATTGTACTCCAATATTTGTGAAGCTGATTCCACTGATATTAACTTATCTGTTATATTGATGTGACTTAAACTAAACTGTCTGTTCAACTCAATCTGACTACTTTGACCTATTTATTGCATTTAAGTTACATTAATCGAGCTATTTGTGATGTTAAAGTCAATTGTACTCCAATAGTTGTGAAGCTGATTCCACTCATATTAACTTATCTGTTATATTGATGTGACTTAAACTAAACTGCCTGTTCAACTCAATCTGACTACTTTGACCTATTTATTGCATGAAAGTTACATAAATTGAGCTATCTGTGATATTGAAGTCAATTGTACTCCAATATTTGTGAAGCTGATTCCACTTATATTAACTTATCTGTTATATTGATATGACTTTATCTAAACTGTCTGTTCAACTCAATCTGACTACATTGACCTATTTATTGCATGAAAGTAACATAAATTGAGCTATCTGTGCTATTAATGTCAATTGTACTCCAATAGTTGTGAAGCTGATTCCACTGATATTAACTTATCTGTTATATTGATGTGACTTAAACTAAACTGTCTGTTCAACTCAATCTGACTACTTTGACCTATTTATTGCATTTAAATTACATAAATTGAGTTATCTGTGATATTAAAGTCAATTGTATTCCAATATTTGTGATACTGATTCCACTCATATTAACTTATCTGTTTTATTAATGTGAATTAATCTAAACTGTCTGTTCAACTCAATCTGACTACTTTGACCTATTTATTGCATTAAAGTTACATAAATTGAGTTATCTGTGATATTAAAGCCAATTGTATTCCAATATTTGTGAAGCTGATTCCACTTATATTAACTTATCTGTTATAGTGATGTGACTTAAACTAAACTGTCTATTCAACTCAATCTGACTACTTTGACCTATTTATTGCATTAAAGTTACATAAATTGATCTATTTGTGATGTTAAAGTCAATTGTACTCCAATAGTTGTGAAGGTGATTCCACTCATATTAACTTATCTGTTATATTGATGTGACTTAAACTAAACTGTCTGTTCAACTCAATCTGACTACTTTGACCTATTTATTGCATTAAAGTTACATAAATTGAGTTATCTGTGATATTAAAGCCAATTGAATTCCAATATTTGTGAAGCTGATTCCACTGATATTAACTTATCTGTTATATTGATGTGACTTAAACTGAACTGTCTGTTCAACTCAATCTGACTACTTTGACCTAGTTATTGCATTAAAGTTACATTAATCGAGCTATTTGTGATGTTAAAGTCAATTGTACTCCAATAGTTGTGAAGCTGATTCCACTCATATTAACTTATCTGTTATATTGATGTGACTTAAACTAAACTGCCTGTTCAACTCAATCTGACTACTTTGACCTATTTATTGCATGAAAGTTACATAAATTGAGCTATCTGTGATATTGAAGTCAATTGTACTCCAATATTTGTGAAGCTGATTCCACTTATATTAACTTATCTGTTATATTGATATGACTTTATCTAAACTGTCTGTTCAACTCAATCTGACTACATTGACCTATTTATTGCATGAAAGTAACATAAATTGAGCTATCTGTGATATTAAAGTCAATTGTACTCCAATAGTTGTGAAGCTGATTCCACTGATATTAACTTATCTGTTATATTGATGTGACTTAAACTAAACTGTCTGTTCAACTCAATCTGACTACTTTGACCTATTTATTGCATTTAAGTTACATAAATTGAGTTATCTGTGATATTAAAGTCAATTGTATTCCAATATTTGTGATACTGATTCCACTAATATTAACTTATCTGTTTTATTAATGTGAATTAATCTAAACTGTCTGTTCAACTCAATCTGACTACTTTGACCTATTTATTGCATTAAAGTTACATAAATTGAGTTATCTGTGATATTAAAGCCAATTGTATTCCAATATTTATGAAGCTGATTCCACTGATATTAACTTATCTGTTATATTGATGTGACTTAAACTAAACTGTCTGTTCAACTCAATCTGACTACTTTGACCTATTTGTTGTATGAAAGTTACATAAATCTAACTATCTGTGATATTAAAGCCAATCGTAGTCTTATATGTGTGAAATTGATGTCACTTATATTAACCTATCTGTTATATTGATGTGACTTAAACTGAACTGTCTGTTCAACTCAATCTGACTACTTTGACCTATTTATTGCATTAAAGTTACATTAATCGAGCTATTTGTGATGTTAAAGTCAATTGTACTCCAATAGTTGTGAAGCTGATTCCACTCATATTAACTTATCTTTTATATTGATGTGACTTAAACTAAACTGTCTGTTCAACTCAATCTGACTACTTTGACCTATTTATTGCATTAAAGTTACATAAATTGAGTTATCTGTGATATTAAAGCCAATTGAATTCCAATATTTGTGAAGCTGATTCCACTGATATTAACTTATCTGTTATATTGATGTGACTTAAACTGAACTGTCTGTTCAACTCAATCTGACTACTTTGACCTATTTATTGCATTAAAGTTACATTAATCGAGCTATTTGTGATGTTAAAGTCAATTGTACTCCAATAGTTGTCAAGCTGATTCCACTCATATTAACTTATCTGTTATATTGATGTGACTTAAACTAAACTGCCTGTTCAACTCAATCTGACTACTTTGACCTATTTATTGCATGAAAGTTACATAAATTGAGCTATCTGTGATATTGAAGTCAATTGTACTCCAATATTTGTGAAGCTGATTCCACTTATATTAACTTATCTGTTATATTGATGTGACTTTAACTAAACTGTCTGTTCAACTCAATCTGACTACTTTGACCTAGTTATTGCATTAAAGTTACATAAATTGAGTTATTTGTGATATTAAAGTCAATTGTACTCCAATATTTGTGAAGCTGATTCCACTGATATTAACTTATCTGTTATATTGATGTGACTTAAACTAAACTGTCTGTTCAACTCAATCTGACTACTTTGACATATTTATTGCATGAAAGTAACATAAATTGAGCTATCTGTGATATTAAAGTCGATTGTACTCCAATATTTGTGAAGCTGATTCCACTGATATTAACTTATCTGTTATATTGATGTGACTTAAACTAAACTGTCTGTTCAACTCAATCTGACTACTTTGACCTATTTATTGCATTAAAGTTACATTAATCGAGCTATTTGTGATGCTAAAGTCAATTGTACTCCAATAGTTGTGAAGCTGATTCCACTGATATTAACTTATCTGTTATATTGATGTGACTTAAACTAAACTGCCCGTTCAAATCAATCTGACTACTTTGACCTATTTATTGCATGAAAGTTACATAAATTGAGCTATCTGTGATATTGAAGTCAATTGTACTCCAATATTTGTGAAGCTGATTCCACTTATACTAACTTATCTGTTATATTGATGTGACTTTAACTAAACTGTCTGTTCAACTCAATCTGACTACTTTGACCTATTTATTGCATTAAAGTCACATAAATTGAGCTATTTGTGATGTTAAAGTCAATTGTACTCCAATAGTTGTCAAGCTGATTCCACTGATATCAACTTATCTGTTATATTGATGTGACTTAAACTAAACTGTCTGTTCAACTCAATCTGACTACTTTGACCTATTTATTGCATTAAAGTTACATAAATTGAGTTATCTGTGATATTAAAGCCAATTGTATTCCAATATTTGTGAAGCTGATTCCACTTATATTAACTTATTTGTTATAGTGATGTGACTTAAACTAAACTGTCTGTTCAACTCAATCTGACTACTTTGACCTATTTATTGCATTAAAGTTACATAAATTGGTCTATTTGTGATGTTAAAGTCAATTGTACTCCAATAGTTGTGAAGGTGATTCCACTCATATTAACTTATCTGTTATATTGATGTGACTTAAACTAAACTGTCTGTTCAACTCAATCTGACTACTTTGACCTATTTATTGCATTAAAGTTACATAAATTGATCTATTTGTGATGTTAAAGTCAATTGTACTCCAATAGTTGTGAAGGTGATTCCACTCATATTAACTTATCTGTTATATTGATGTGACTTAAACTAAACTGTCTGTTCAACTCAATCTGACTACTTTGACCTATTTATTGCATTAAAGTTACATAAATTGAGTTATCTGTGATATTAAAGCCAATTGAATTCCAATATTGGTGAAGCTGATTCCACTGATATTAACTTATCTGTTATATTGATGTGACTTAAACTGAACTGTCTGTTCAACTCAATCTGACTACTTTGACCTATTTATTGCATTAAAGTTACATTAATCGAGCTATTTGTGATGTTAAAGTCAATTGTACTCCAATAGTTGTCAAGCTGATTCCACTGATATTAACTTATCTGTTATATTGATGTGATTTAAACTAAACTGCCTGTTCAACTCAATCTGACTACTTTGACCTATTTATTGCATGAAAGTTACATAAATTGAGCTATCTGTGATATTGAAGTCAATTGTTCTCCAATATTTGTGAAGCTGATTTCACTTATATTAACTTATCTGTTATATTGATGTGACTTTAACTAAACTGTCTGTTCAACTCAATCTGACTACTTTGACCTATTTATTGCATTAAAGTTACATAAATTGAGCTATTTGTGATGTTAAAGTCAATTGTACTCCAATATTTGTGAAGCTGATTCCACTTATATTAACTTATCTGTTATATTGATGTGACTTAAACTAAACTGTCTGTTCAACTCAATCTGACTACTTTGACCTATTTATTGCATTAAAGTTACATTAATCGAGCTATTTGTGATGCTAAAGTCAATTGTACTCCAATAGTTGTGAAGGTGATTCCACTGATATTAACTTATCTGTTATATTGATGTGACTTAAACTAAACTGCCCGTTCAAATCAATCTGACTACTTTGACCTATTTATTGCATGAAAGTTACATAAATTGAGCTCTCTGTGATATTGAAGTCAATTGTACTCCAATATTTGTGAAGCTGTTTCCACTTATATTAACTTATCTGTTATATTGATGTGACTTTAACTAAACTGTCTTTTCAACTCAATCTGACTACTTTGACCTAGTTATTGCATTAAAGTTACATAAATTGAGTTATCTGTGATATTAAAGTGAATTGTACTCCAATATTTGTGAAGCTGATTCCACTGATATTAACTTATCTGTTATATTGATGTGACTTAAACTAAACTGTCTGTTCAACAAAATCTGACTACTTTGACCTATTTATTGCATTAAAGTCACATAAATTGAGCTATTTGTGATGTTAAAGTCAATTGTACTCCAATAGTTGTCAAGCTGATTCCACTCATATTAACTTATCTGTTATATTGATGTGACTTAAACTAAACTGTCTGTTCAACTCAATCTAACTACTTTGACCTATTTATTGCATTAAAGTTACAAAAATTGAGTTATCTGTGATATTAAAGCCAATTGTATTCCAATATTTGTGAAGCTGATTCCACTTATATTAACTTATCTGTTATAGTGATGTGACTTAAACTAAACTGTCTGTTCAACTCAATCTGACTACTTTGACCTATTTATTGCATTAAAGTTACATAAATTGATCTATTTGTGATGTTAAAGTCAATTGTACTCCAATAGTTGTGAAGGTGATTCCACTCATATTAACTTATCTGTTATATTGATGTGACTTAAACTAAACTGTCTGTTCAACTCAATCTGACTACTTTGACCTATTTATTGCATTAAAGTTACATAAATTGAGTTATCTGTGATATTAAAGCCAATTGAATTCCAATATTGGTGAAGCTGATTCCACTGATATTAACTTATCTGTTATATTGATGTGACTTAAACTGAACTGTCTGTTCAACTCAATCTGACTACTTTGACCTATTTATTGCATTAAAGTTACATTAATCGAGCTATTTGTGATGTTAAAGTCAATTGTACTCCAATAGTTGTCAAGCTGATTCCACTGATATTAACTTATCTGTTATATTGATGTGACTTAAACTAAACTGCCTGTTCAACTCAATCTGACTACTTTGACCTATTTATTGCATGAAAGTTACATAAATTGAACTATCTGTGATATTGAAGTCAATTGTTCTCCAATATTTGTGAAGCTGATTCCACTTATATTAACTTATCTGTTATATTGATGTGACTTTAACTAAACTGTCTGTTCAACTCAATCTGACTACTTTGACCTATTTATTGCATTAAAGTTACATAAATTGAGCTATTTGTGATGTTAAAGTCAATTGTACTCCAATATTTGTGAAGCTGATTCCACTTATATTAACTTATCTGTTATATTGATGTGACTTAAACTAAACTGTCTGTTCAACTCAATCTGACTACTTTGACCTATTTATTGCATTAAAGTTACATTAATCGAGCTATTTGTGATGCTAAAGTCAATTGTACTCCAATAGTTGTGAAGGTGATTCCACTGATATTAACTTATCTGTTATATTGATGTGACTTAAACTAAACTGCCCGTTCAAATCAATCTGACTACTTTGACCTATTTATTGCATGAAAGTTACATAAATTGAGCTCTCTGTGATATTGAAGTCAATTGTACTCCAATATTTGTGAAGCTGTTTCCACTTATATTAACTTATCTGTTATATTGATGTGACTTTAACTAAACTGTCTTTTCAACTCAATCTGACTACTTTGACCTAGTTATTGCATTAAAGTTACATAAATTGAGTTATCTGTGATATTAAAGTCAATTGTACTCCAATATTTGTGAAGCTGATTCCACTGATATTAACTTATCTGTTATATTGATGTGACTTAAACTAAACTGTCTGTTCAACTCAATCTGACTACTTTGACCTATTTATTGCATTTAAGTTACATAAATTGAGTTATCTGTGATATTAAAGTCAATTGTATTCCAATATTTGTGATACTGATTCCACTAATATTAACTTATCTGTTTTATTAATGTGAATTAATCTAAACTGTCTGTTCAACTCAATCTGACTACTTTGACCTATTTATTGCATTAAAGTTACATAAATTGAGTTATCTGTGATATTAAAGCCAATTGTATTCCAATATTTATGAAGCTGATTCCACTGATATTAACTTATCTGTTATATTGATGTGACTTAAACTAAACTGTCTGTTCAACTCAATCTGACTACTTTGACCTATTTGTTGTATGAAAGTTACATAAATCTAACTATCTGTGATATTAAAGCCAATCGTAGTCTTATATGTGTGAAATTGATGTCACTTATATTAACCTATCTGTTATATTGATGTGACTTAAACTGAACTGTCTGTTCAACTCAATCTGACTACTTTGACCTATTTATTGCATTAAAGTTACATTAATCGAGCTATTTGTGATGTTAAAGTCAATTGTACTCCAATAGTTGTGAAGCTGATTCCACTCATATTAACTTATCTTTTATATTGATGTGACTTAAACTAAACTGTCTGTTCAACTCAATCTGACTACTTTGACCTATTTATTGCATTAAAGTTACATAAATTGAGTTATCTGTGATATTAAAGCCAATTGAATTCCAATATTTGTGAAGCTGATTCCACTGATATTAACTTATCTGTTATATTGATGTGACTTAAACTGAACTGTCTGTTCAACTCAATCTGACTACTTTGACCTATTTATTGCATTAAAGTTACATTAATCGAGCTATTTGTGATGTTAAAGTCAATTGTACTCCAATAGTTGTGAAGCTGATTCCACTGATATTAACTTATCTGTTATATTGATGTGACTTAAACTAAACTGCCTGTTCAACTCAATCTGACTACTTTGACCTATTTATTGCATGAAAGTTACATAAATTGAGCTATCTGTGATATTGAAGTCAATTGTACTCCAATATTTGTGAAGCTGATTCCACTTATATTAACTTATCTGTTATATTGATGTGACTTAAACTAAACTGTCTGTTCAACTCAATCTGACTACTTTGACCTAGTTATTGCATTAAAGTTACATAAATTGAGTTATTTGTGATATTAAAGTCAATTGTACTCCAATATTTGTGAAGCTGATTCCACTGATATTAACTTATCTGTTATATTGATGTGACTTAAACTAAACTGTCTGTTCAACTCAATCTGACTACTTTGACATATTTATTGCATGAAAGTAACATAAATTGAGCTATCTGTGATATTAAAGTCGATTGTACTCCAATATTTGTGAAGCTGATTCCACTGATATTAACTTATCTGTTATATTGATGTGACTTAAACTAAACTGTCTGTTCAACTCAATCTGACTACTTTGACCTATTTATTGCATTAAAGTTACATAAATTGATCTATTTGTGATGTTAAAGTCAATTGTACTCCAATAGTTGTGAAGGTGATTCCACTCATATTAACTTATCTGTTATATTGATGTGACTTAAACTAAACTGTCTGTTCAACTCAATCTGACTACTTTGACCTATTTATTGCATTAAAGTTACATAAATTGAGTTATCTGTGATATTAAAGCCAATTGAATTCCAATATTGGTGAAGCTGATTCCACTGATATTAACTTATCTGTTATATTGATGTGACTTAAACTGAACTGTCTGTTCAACTCAATCTGACTACTTTGACCTATTTATTGCATTAAAGTTACATTAATCGAGCTATTTGTGATGTTAAAGTCAATTGTACTCCAATAGTTGTCAAGCTGATTCCACTGATATTAACTTATCTGTTATATTGATGTGACTTAAACTAAACTGCCTGTTCAACTCAATCTGACTACTTTGACCTATTTATTGCATGAAAGTTACATAAATTGAACTATCTGTGATATTGAAGTCAATTGTTCTCCAATATTTGTGAAGCTGATTCCACTTATATTAACTTATCTGTTATATTGATGTGACTTTAACTAAACTGTCTGTTCAACTCAATCTGACTACTTTGACCTATTTATTGCATTAAAGTTACATAAATTGAGCTATTTGTGATGTTAAAGTCAATTGTACTCCAATATTTGTGAAGCTGATTCCACTTATATTAACTTATCTGTTATATTGATGTGACTTAAACTAAACTGTCTGTTCAACTCAATCTGACTACTTTGACCTATTTATTGCATTAAAGTTACATTAATCGAGCTATTTGTGATGCTAAAGTCAATTGTACTCCAATAGTTGTGAAGGTGATTCCACTGATATTAACTTATCTGTTATATTGATGTGACTTAAACTAAACTGCCCGTTCAAATCAATCTGACTACTTTGACCTATTTATTGCATGAAAGTTACATAAATTGAGCTCTCTGTGATATTGAAGTCAATTGTACTCCAATATTTGTGAAGCTGTTTCCACTTATATTAACTTATCTGTTATATTGATGTGACTTTAACTAAACTGTCTTTTCAACTCAATCTGACTACTTTGACCTAGTTATTGCATTAAAGTTACATAAATTGAGTTATCTGTGATATTAAAGTCAATTGTACTCCAATATTTGTGAAGCTGATTCCACTGATATTAACTTATCTGTTATATTGATGTGACTTAAACTAAACTGTCTGTTCAACTCAATCTGACTACTTTGACCTATTTATTGCATTTAAGTTACATAAATTGAGTTATCTGTGATATTAAAGTCAATTGTATTCCAATATTTGTGATACTGATTCCACTAATATTAACTTATCTGTTTTATTAATGTGAATTAATCTAAACTGTCTGTTCAACTCAATCTGACTACTTTGACCTATTTATTGCATTAAAGTTACATAAATTGAGTTATCTGTGATATTAAAGCCAATTGTATTCCAATATTTATGAAGCTGATTCCACTGATATTAACTTATCTGTTATATTGATGTGACTTAAACTAAACTGTCTGTTCAACTCAATCTGACTACTTTGACCTATTTGTTGTATGAAAGTTACATAAATCTAACTATCTGTGATATTAAAGCCAATCGTAGTCTTATATGTGTGAAATTGATGTCACTTATATTAACCTATCTGTTATATTGATGTGACTTAAACTGAACTGTCTGTTCAACTCAATCTGACTACTTTGACCTATTTATTGCATTAAAGTTACATTAATCGAGCTATTTGTGATGTTAAAGTCAATTGTACTCCAATAGTTGTGAAGCTGATTCCACTCATATTAACTTATCTTTTATATTGATGTGACTTAAACTAAACTGTCTGTTCAACTCAATCTGACTACTTTGACCTATTTATTGCATTAAAGTTACATAAATTGAGTTATCTGTGATATTAAAGCCAATTGAATTCCAATATTTGTGAAGCTGATTCCACTGATATTAACTTATCTGTTATATTGATGTGACTTAAACTGAACTGTCTGTTCAACTCAATCTGACTACTTTGACCTATTTATTGCATTAAAGTTACATTAATCGAGCTATTTGTGATGTTAAAGTCAATTGTACTCCAATAGTTGTGAAGCTGATTCCACTGATATTAACTTATCTGTTATATTGATGTGACTTAAACTAAACTGCCTGTTCAACTCAATCTGACTACTTTGACCTATTTATTGCATGAAAGTTACATAAATTGAGCTATCTGTGATATTGAAGTCAATTGTACTCCAATATTTGTGAAGCTGATTCCACTTATATTAACTTATCTGTTATATTGATGTGACTTAAACTAAACTGTCTGTTCAACTCAATCTGACTACTTTGACCTAGTTATTGCATTAAAGTTACATAAATTGAGTTATTTGTGATATTAAAGTCAATTGTACTCCAATATTTGTGAAGCTGATTCCACTGATATTAACTTATCTGTTATATTGATGTGACTTAAACTAAACTGTCTGTTCAACTCAATCTGACTACTTTGACATATTTATTGCATGAAAGTAACATAAATTGAGCTATCTGTGATATTAAAGTCGATTGTACTCCAATATTTGTGAAGCTGATTCCACTGATATTAACTTATCTGTTATATTGATGTGACTTAAACTAAACTGTCTGTTCAACTCAATCTGACTACTTTGACCTATTTATTGCATTAAAGTTACATTAATCGAGCTATTTGTGATGCTAAAGTCAATTGTACTCCAATAGTTGTGAAGCTGATTCCACTGATATTAACTTATCTGTTATATTGATGTGACTTAAACTAAACTGCCCGTTCAAATCAATCTGACTACTTTGACCTATTTATTGCATGAAAGTTACATAAATTGAGCTATCTGTGATATTGAAGTCAATTGTACTCCAATATTTGTGAAGCTGATTCCACTTATACTAACTTATCTGTTATATTGATGTGACTTTAACTAAACTGTCTGTTCAACTCAATCTGACTACTTTGACCTATTTATTGCATTAAAGTCACATAAATTGAGCTATTTGTGATGTTAAAGTCAATTGTACTCCAATAGTTGTCAAGCTGATTCCACTGATATCAACTTATCTGTTATATTGATGTGACTTAAACTAAACTGTCTGTTCAACTCAATCTGACTACTTTGACCTATTTATTGCATTAAAGTTACAAAAATTGAGTTATCTGTGATATTAAAGCCAATTGTATTCCAATATTTGTGAAGCTGATTCCACTTATATTAACTTATTTGTTATAGTGATGTGACTTAAACTAAACTGTCTGTTCAACTCAATCTGACTACTTTGACCTATTTATTGCATTAAAGTTACATAAATTGGTCTATTTGTGATGTTAAAGTCAATTGTACTCCAATAGTTGTGAAGGTGATTCCACTCATATTAACTTATCTGTTATATTGATGTGACTTAAACTAAACTGTCTGTTCAACTCAATCTGACTACTTTGACCTATTTATTGCATTAAAGTTACATAAATTGATCTATTTGTGATGTTAAAGTCAATTGTACTCCAATAGTTGTGAAGGTGATTCCACTCATATTAACTTATCTGTTATATTGATGTGACTTAAACTAAACTGTCTGTTCAACTCAATCTGACTACTTTGACCTATTTATTGCATTAAAGTTACATAAATTGAGTTATCTGTGATATTAAAGCCAATTGAATTCCAATATTGGTGAAGCTGATTCCACTGATATTAACTTATCTGTTATATTGATGTGACTTAAACTGAACTGTCTGTTCAACTCAATCTGACTACTTTGACCTATTTATTGCATTAAAGTTACATTAATCGAGCTATTTGTGATGTTAAAGTCAATTGTACTCCAATAGTTGTCAAGCTGATTCCACTGGTATTAACTTATCTGTTATATTGATGTGACTTAAACTAAACTGCCTGTTCAACTCAATCTGACTACTTTGACCTATTTATTGCATGAAAGTTACATAAATTGAGCTATCTGTGATATTGAAGTCAATTGTTCTCCAATATTTGTGAAGCTGATTCCACTTATATTAACTTATCTGTTATATTGATGTGACTTTAACTAAACTGTCTGTTCAACTCAATCTGACTACTTTGACCTATTTATTGCATTAAAGTTACATAAATTGAGCTATTTGTGATGTTAAAGTCAATTGTACTCCAATATTTGTGAAGCTGATTCCACTTATATTAACTTATCTGTTATATTAATGTGACTTAAACTAAACTGTCTGTTCAACTCAATCTGACTACTTTGACCTATTTATTGCATTAAAGTTACATTAATCGAGCTATTTGTGATGCTAAAGTCAATTGTACTCCAATAGTTGTGAAGGTGATTCCACTGATATTAACTTATCTGTTATATTGATGTGACTTAAACTAAACTGCCCGTTCAAATCAATCTGACTACTTTGACCTATTTATTGCATGAAAGTTACATAAATTGAGCTCTCTGTGATATTGAAGTCAATTGTACTCCAATATTTGTGAAGCTGTTTCCACTTATATTAACTTATCTGTTATATTGATGTGACTTTAACTAAACTGTCTTTTCAACTCAATCTGACTACTTTGACCTAGTTATTGCATTAAAGTTACATAAATTGAGTTATCTGTGATATTAAAGTCAATTGTACTCCAATATTTGTGAAGCTGATTCCACTGATATTAACTTATCTGTTATATTGATGTGACTTAAACTAAACTGTCTGTTCAACAAAATCTGACTACTTTGACCTATTTATTGCATTAAAGTCACATAAATTGAGCTATTTGTGATGTTAAAGTCAATTGTACTCCAATAGTTGTCAAGCTGATTCCACTCATATTAACTTATCTGTTATATTGATGTGACTTAAACTAAACTGTCTGTTCAACTCAATCTAACTACTTTGACCTATTTATTGCATTAAAGTTACAAAAATTGAGTTATCTGTGATATTAAAGCCAATTGTATTCCAATATTTGTGAAGCTGATTCCACTTATATTAACTTATCTGTTATATTGATGTGACTTAAACTAAACTGTCTGTTCAACTCAATCTGACTACTTTGACCTATTTATTGCATTAAAGTTACATAAATTGATCTATTTGTGATGTTAAAGTCAATTGTACTCCAATAGTTGTGAAGGTGATTCCACTCATATTAACTTATCTGTTATATTGATGTGACTTATACTAAACTGTCTGTTCAACTCAATCTGACTACTTTGACCTATTTATTGCATTAAAGTTACATAAATTGAGTTATCTGTGATATTAAAGCCAATTGAATTCCAATATTTGTGAAGCTGATTCCACTGATATTAACTTATCTGTAATATTGATGTGACTTAAACTGAACTGTCTGTTCAACTCAATCTGACTACTTTGACCTATTTATTGCATTAAAGTTACATTAATCGAGCTATTTGTGATGTTAAAGTCAATTGTACTCCAATAGTTGTGAAGCTGATTCCACTCATATTAACTTATCTGTTATATTGATGTGACTTAAACTAAACTGCCTGTTCAACTCAATCTGACTACTTTGACCTATTTATTGCATGAAAGTTACATAAATTGAGCTATCTGTGATATTGAAGTCAATTGTTCTCCAATATTTGTGAAGCTGATTCCACTTATATTAACTTATCTGTTATATTGATGTGACTTTAACTAAACTGTCTGTTCAACTCAATCTGACTACTTTGACCTATTTATTGCATTAAAGTTACATAAATTGAGCTATTTGTGATGTTAAAGTCAATTGTACTCCAATATTTGTGAAGCTGATTCCACTGATATTAACTTATCTGTTATATTGATGTGACTTTAACTAAACTGTCTGTTCAACTCAATCTGACTACTTTGACCTATTTATTGCATTAAAGTTACATAAATTGAGCTATCTGTGATATTAAAGTCAATTGTACTCAAATAGTTGTGAAGCTGATTCCACTGATATTAACTTATCTGTTATATTGATGTGACTTAAACTAAACTGCCCGTTCAAATCAATCTGACTACTTTGACCTATTTATTGCATGAAAGTTACATAAATTGAGCTCTCTGTGATATTGAAGTCAATTGTACTCCAATATTTGTGAAGCTGTTTCCACTTATATTAACTTATCTGTTATATTGATGTGACTTTAACTAAACTGTCTTTTCAACTCAATCTGACTACTTTGACCTAGTTATTGCATTAAAGTTACATAAATTGAGTTATCTGTGATATTAAAGTCAATTGTACTCCAATATTTGTGAAGCTGATTCCACTGATATTAACTTATCTGTTATATTGATGTGACTTAAACTAAAATGTCTGTTCAACAAAATCTGACTACTTTGACCTATTTATTGCATTAAAGTCACATAAATTGAGCTATTTGTGATGTTAAAGTCAATTGTACTCCAATAGTTGTCAAGCTGATTCCACTCATATTAACTTATCTGTTATATTGATGTGACTTAAACTAAACTGTCTGTTCAACTCAATCTGACTACTATGACCTATTTATTGCATTAAAGTTACAAAAATTGAGTTATCTGTGATATTAAAGCCAATTGTATTCCAATATTTGTGAAGCTGATTCCACTTATATTAACTTATCTGTTATAGTGATGTGACTTAAACTAAACTGTCTGTTCAACTCAATCTGACTACTTTGACCTAGTTATTGCATTAAAGTTACATAAATTGAGTTATTTGTGATATTAAAGTCAATTGTACTCCAATATTTGTGAAGCTGATTCCACTGATATTAACTTATCTGTTATATTGATGTGACTTAAACTGAACTGTCTGTTCAACTCAATCTGACTACTTTGACCTATTTATTGCATTAAAGTTACATTAATCGAGCTATTTGTGATGTTAAAGTCAATTGTACTCCAATAGTTGTGAAGCTGATTCCACTGATATTAACTTATCTGTTATATTGATGTGACTTAAACTAAACTGCCTGTTCAACTCAATCTGACTACTTTGACCTATTTATTGCATGAAAGTTACATAAATTGAGCTATCTGTGATATTGAAGTCAATTGTTCTCCAATATTTGTGAAGCTGATTCCACTTATATTAACTTATCTGTTATATTGATGTGACTTTAACTAAACTGTCTGTTCAACTCAATCTGACTACTTTGACCTATTTATTGCATTAAAGTTACATAAATTGAGCTTTTTGTTATGTTAAAGTCAATTGTACTCCAATAGTTGTGAACCTGATTCCACTGATATTAACTTATCTGTTATATTGATGTGACTTAAACTAAACTGTCTGTTCAACTCAATCTGACTACTTTGACCTATTTATTGCATTAAAGTTACATTAATCGAGCTATTTGTGATGCTAAAGTCAATTGTACTCCAATAGTTGTGAAGCTGATTCCACTGATATTAACTTATCTGTTATATTGATGTGACTTAAACTAAACTGCCCGTTCAAATCAATCTGACTACTTTGACCTATTTATTGCATGAAAGTTACATAAATTGAGCTATCTGTGATATTGAAGTCAATTGTACTCCAATATTTGTGAAGCTGATTCCACTTATACTAACTTATCTGTTATATTGATGTGACTTTAACTAAACTGTCTGTTCAACTCAATCTGACTACTTTGACCTAGTTATTGCATTAAAGTTACATAAATTGAGTTATCTGTGATATTAAAGTCAATTGTACTCCAATATTTGTGAAGCTGATTCCACTGATATTAACTTATCTGTTATATTGATGTGACTTAAACTAAACTGTCTGTTCAACAAAATCTGACTACTTTGACCTATTTATTGCATTAAAGTCACATAAATTGAGCTATTTGTGATGTTAAAGTCAATTGTACTCCAATAGTTGTCAAGCTGATTCCACTGATATCAACTTATCTGTTATATTGATGTGACTTAAACTAAACTGTCTGTTCAACTCAATCTGACTACTTTGACCTATTTATTGCATTAAAGTTACAAAAATTCAGTTATCTGTGATATTAAAGCCAATTGTATTCCAATATTTGTGAAGCTGATTCCACTTATATTAACTTATTTGTTATAGTGATGTGACTTAAACTAAACTGTCTGTTCAACTCAATCTTACTACTTTGACCTATTTATTGCATTAAAGTTACATAAATTGATCTATTTGTGATGTTAAAGTCAATTGTACTCCAATAGTTGTGAAGGTGATTCCACTCATATTAACTTATCTGTTATATTGATGTGACTTAAACTAAACTGTCTGTTCAACTCAATCTGACTACTTTGACCTATTTATTGCATTAAAGTTACATAAATTGAGTTATCTGTGATATTAAAGCCAATTGTATTCCAATATTTGTGAAGCTGATTCCACTTATATTAACTTATCTGTTATAGTGATGTGACTTAAACTAAACTGTCTGTTCAACTCAATCTGACTACTTTGACCTATTTATTGCATTAAAGTTACATAAATTGATCTATTTGTGATGTTAAAGTCAATTGTACTCCAATAGTTGTGAAGGTGATTCCACTCATATTAACTTATCTGTTATATTGATGTGACTTAAACTAAACTGTCTGTTCAACTCAATCTGACTACTTTGACCTATTTATTGCATTAAAGTTACATAAATTGAGTTATCTGTGATATTAAAGCCAATTGAATTCCAATATTTGTGAAGTTGATTCCACTGATATTAACTTATCTGTTATATTGATGTGACTTAAACTGAACTGTCTGTTCAACTCAATCTGACTACTTTGACCTATTTATTGCATTAAAGTTACATTAATCGAGCTATTTGTGATGTTAAAGTCAATTGTACTCCAATAGTTGTCAAGCTGATTCCACTGATATTAACTTATCTGTTATATTGATGTGACTTAAACTAAACTGCCTGTTCAACTCAATCTGACTACTTTGACCTATTTATTGCATGAAAGTTACATAAATTGAGCTATCTGTGATATTGAAGTCAATTGTTCTCCAATATTTGTGAAGCTGATTCCACTTATATTAACTTATCTGTTATATTGATGTGACTTTAACTAAACTGTCTGTTCAACTCAATCTGACTACTTTGACCTATTTATTGCATTAAAGTTACATAAATTGAGCTATTTGTGATATTAAAGTCAATTGTACTCCAATATTTGTGAAGCTGATTCCACTTATATTAACTGATCTGTTATATTGATGTGACTTAAACTAAACTGTCTGTTCAACTCAATCTGACTACTTTGACCTATTTATTGCATTAAAGTTACATTAATCGAGCTATTTGTGATGCTAAAGTCAATTGTACTCCAATAGTTGTCAAGCTGATTCCACTGATATTAACTTATCTGTTATATTGATGTGACTTAAACTAAACTGCCCGTTCAAATCAATCTGACTACTTTGACCTATTTATTGCATGAAAGTTACATAAATTGAGCTCTCTGTGATATTGAAGTCAATTGTACTCCAATATTTGTGAAGCTGTTTCCACTTATATTAACTTATCTGTTATATTGATGTGACTTTAACTAAACTGTCTTTTCAACTCAATCTGACTACTTTGACCTAGTTATTGCATTAAAGTTACATAAATTGAGTTATCTGTGATATTAAAGTCAATTGTACTCCAATATTTGTGAAGCTGATTCCACTTATATTAACTTATCTGTTATATTGATGTGACTTAAACTAAACTGTCTGTTCAACAAAATCTGACTACTTTGACCTATTTATTGCATTAAAGTCACATAAATTGAGCTATTTGTGATGTTAAAGTCAATTGTACTCCAATAGTTGTCAAGCTGATTCCACTCATATTAACTTATCTGTTATATTGATGTGACTTAAACTAAACTGTCTGTTCAACTCAATCTGACTACTTTGACCTATTTATTGCATTAAAGTTACAAAAATTGAGTTATCTGTGATATTAAAGCCAATTGTATTCCAATATTTGTGAAGCTGATTCCACTTATATTAACTTATCTGTTATAGTGATGTGACTTAAACTAAACTGTCTGTTCAACTCAATCTGACTACTTTGACCTATTTATTGCATTAAAGTTACATAAATTGATCTATTTGTGATGTTAAAGTCAATTGTACTCCAATAGTTGTGAAGGTGATTCCACTGATATTAACTTATCTGTTATATTGATGTGACTTATACTAAACTGTCTGTTCAACTCAATCTGACTACTTTGACCTATTTATTGCATTAAAGTTACATTAATCGAGCTATTTGTGATGTTAAAGTCAATTGTACTCCAATAGTTGTGAAGCTGATTCCACTGATATTAACTTATCTGTTATATTGATGTGACTTAAACTAAACTGCCTGTTCAACTCAATCTGACTACTTTGACCTATTTATTGCATGAAAGTTACATAAATTGAGCTATCTGTGATATTGAAGTCAATTGTTCTCCAATATTTGTGAAGCTGATTCCACTTATATTAACTTATCTGTTATATTGATGTGACTTTAACTAAACTGTCTGTTCAACTCAATCTGACTACTTTGACCTATTTATTGCATTAAAGTTACATAAATTGAGCTATTTGTGATGTTAAAGTCAATTGTACTCCAATATTTGTGAAGCTGATTCCACTGATATTAACTTATCTGTTATATTGATGTGACTTTAACTAAACTGTCTGTTCAACTCAATCTGACTACTTTGACCTATTTATTGCATTAAAGTTACATAAATTGAGCTATCTGTGATATTAAAGTCAATTGTACTCAAATATTTGTGAAGCTGATTCCACTGATATTAACTTATCTGTTATATTGATGTGACTTAAACTAAACTGTCTGTTCAACTCAATCTGACTACTTTGACCTATTTATTGCATTAAAGTTACATAAATTGAGTTATCTGTGATATTAAATCCAATTGAATTCCAATATTTGTGAAGCTGATTCCACTGATATTAACTTATCTGTTATATTGATGTGACTTAAACTAAACTGTCTGTTCAACAAAATCTGACTACTTTGACCTATTTATTGCATTAAAGTCACATAAATTGAGCTATTTGTGATGTTAAAGTCAATTGTACTCCAATAGTTGTCAAGCTGATTCCACTCATATTAACTTATCTGTTATATTGATGTGACTTAAACTAAACTGTCTGTTCAACTCAATCTGACTACTTTGACATATTTATTGCATGAAAGTAACATAAATTGAGCTATGTGTGATATTAAAGTCGATTGTACTCCAATATTTGTGAAGCTGATTCCACTGATATTAACTTATCTGTTATATTGATGTGACTTAAACTAAACTGTCTGTTCAACTCAATCTGACTACTTTGACCTATTTATTGCATTAAAGTTACATTAATCGAGCTATTTGTGATGCTAAAGTCAATTGTACTCCAATAGTTGTGAAGCTGATTCCACTGATATTAACTTATCTGTTATATTGATGTGACTTAAACTAAACTGCCCGTTCAAATCAATCTGACTACTTTGACCTATTTATTGCATGAAAGTTACATAAATTGAGCTATCTGTGATATTGAAGTCAATTGTACTCCAATATTGGTGAAGCTGATTCCACTTATACTAACTTATCTGTTATATTGATGTGACTTTAACTAAACTGTCTGTTCAACTCAATCTGACTACTTTGACCTAGTTATTGCATTAAAGTTACATAAATTGAGTAATCTGTGATATTAAAGTCAATTGTACTCCAATATTTGTGAAGCTGATTCCACTGATATTAACTTATCTGTTATATTGATGTGACTTAAACTAAACTGTCTGTTCAACAAAATCTGACTACTTTGACCTATTTATTGCATTAAAGTCACATAAATTGAGCTATTTGTGATGTTAAAGTCAATTGTACTCCAATAGTTGTCAAGCTGATTCCACTGATATCAACTTATCTGTTATATTGATGTGACTTAAACTAAACTGTCTGTTCAACTCAATCTGACTACTTTGACCTATTTATTGCATTAAAGTTACAAAAATTCAGTTATCTGTGATATTAAAGCCAATTGTATTCCAATATTTGTGAAGCTGATTCCACTTATATTAACTTATTTGTTATAGTGATGTGACTTAAACTAAACTGTCTGTTCAACTCAATCTGACTACTTTGACCTATTTATTGCATTAAAGTTACATAAATTGATCTATTTGTGATGTTAAAGTCAATTGTATTCCAATAGTTGTGAAGGTGATTCCACTCATATTAACTTATCTGTTATATTGATGTGACTTAAACTAAACTGTCTGTTCAACTCAATCTGACTACTTTGACCTATTTATTGCATTAAAGTTACATAAATTGAGTTATCTGTGATATTAAAGCCAATTGAATTCCAATATTTGTGAAGCTGATTCCACTGATATTAACTTATCTGTTATATTGATGTGACTTAAACTGAACTGTCTGTTCAACTCAATCTGACTACTTTGACCTATTTATTGCATTAAAGTTACATTAATCGAGCTATTTGTGATGTTAAAGTCAATTGTACTCCAATAGTTGTCAAGCTGATTCCACTGATATTAACTTATCTGTTATATTGATGTGACTTAAACTAAACTGCCTGTTCAACTCAATCTGACTACTTTGACCTATTTATTGCATGAAAGTTACATAAATTGAGCTATCTGTGATATTGAAGTCAATTGTTCTCCAATATTTGTGAAGCTGATTCCACTGATATTAACTTATCTGTTATATTGATGTGACTTTAACTAAACTGTCTGTTCAACTCAATCTGACTACTTTGACCTATTTATTGCATTAAAGTTACATAAATTGAGCTATTTGTGATGTTAAAGTCAATTGTACTCCAATATTTGTGAAGCTGATTCCACTTATATTAACTTATCTGTTATATTGATGTGACTTAAACTAAACTGTCTGTTCAACTCAATCTGACTACTTTGACCTATTTATTGCATTAAAGTTACATTAATCGAGCTATTTGTGATGCTAAAGTCAATTGTACTCCAATAGTTGTGAAGCTGATTCCACTGATATTAACTTATCTGTTATATTGATGTGACTTAAACTAAACTGCCCGTTCAAATCAATCTGACTACTTTGACCTATTTATTGCATGAAAGTTACATAAATTGAGCTCTCTGTGATATTGAAGTCAATTGTACTCCAATATTTGTGAAGCTGTTTCCACTTATATTAACTTATCTGTTATATTGATGTGACTTTAACTAAACTGTCTTTTCAACTCAATCTGACGACTTTGACCTAGTTATTGCATTAAAGTTACATAAATTGAGTTATCTGTGATATTAAAGTCAATTGTACTCCAATATTTGTGAAGCTGATTCCACTGATATTAACTTATCTGTTATATTGATGTGACTTAAACTAAACTGTCTGTTCAACAAAATCTGACTACTTTGACCTATTTATTGCATTAAAGTCACATAAATTGAGCTATTTGTGATGTTAAAGTCAATTGTACTCCAATAGTTGTCAAGCTGATTCCACTGATATTAACTTATCTGTTATATTGATGTGACTTAAACTAAACTGTCTGTTCAACTCAATCTGACTACTTTGACCTATTTATTGCATTAAAGTTACAAAAATTGAGTTATCTGTGATATTAAAGCCAATTGTATTCCAATATTTGTGAAGCTGATTCCACTTATATTAACTTATCTGTTATAGTGATGTGACTTAAACTAAACTGTCTGTTCAACTCAATCTGACTACTTTGACCTATTTATTGCATTAAAGTTACATAAATTGATCTATTTGTGATGTTAAAGTCAATTGTACTCCAATAGTTGTGAAGGTGATTCCACTCATATTAACTTATCTGTTATATTGATGTGACTTATACTAAACTGTCTGTTCAACTCAATCTGACTACTTTGACCTATTTATTGCATTAAAGTTACATAAATTGAGTTATCTGTGATATTAAAGCCAATTGAATTCCAATATTTGTGAAGCTGATTCCACTGATATTAACTTATCTGTTATATTGATGTGACTTAAACTGAACTGTCTGTTCAACTCAATCTGACTACTTTGACCTATTTATTGCATTAAAGTTACATTAATCGAGCTATTTGTGATGTTAAAGTCAATTGTACTCCAATAGTTGTGAAGCTGATTCCACTGATATTAACTTATCTGTTATATTGATGTGACTTAAACTAAACTGCCTGTTCAACTCAATCTGACTACTTTGACCTATTTATTGCATGAAAGTTACATAAATTGAGCTATCTGTGATATTGAAGTCAATTGTTCTCCAATATTTGTGAAGCTGATTCCACTTATATTAACTTATCTGTTATATTGATGTGACTTTAACTAAACTGTCTGTTCAACTCAATCTGACTACTTTGACCTATTTATTGCATTAAAGTTACATAAATTGAGCTATTTGTGATGTTAAAGTCAATTGTACTCCAATATTTGTGAAGCTGATTCCACTTATATTAACTTATCTGTTATATTGATGTGACTTAAACTAAACTGTCTGTTCAACTCAATCTGACTACTTTGACCTATTTATTGCATTAAAGTTACATTAATCGAGCTATTTGTGATGCTAAAGTCAATTGTACTCCAATAGTTGTGAAGCTGATTCCACTGATATTAACTTATCTGTTATATTGATGTGACTTAAACTAAACTGCCCGTTCAAATCAATCTGACTACTTTGACCTATTTATTGCATGAAAGTTACATAAATTGAGCTCTCTGTGATATTGAAGTCAATTGTACTCCAATATTTGTGAAGCTGTTTCCACTTATATTAACTTATCTGTTATATTGATGTGACTTTAACTAAACTGTCTTTTCAACTCAATCTGACTACTTTGACCTAGTCATTGCATTAAAGTTACATAAATTGAGTTATCTGTGATATTAAAGTCAATTGTACTCCAATATTTGTCAAGCTGATTCCACTGATATTAACTTATCTGTTATATTGATGTGACTTAAACTAAACTGTCTGTTCAACAAAATCTGACTACTTTGACCTATTTATTGCATTAAAGTCACATAAATTGAGCTATTTGTGATGTTAAAGTCAATTGTACTCCAATAGTTGTCAAGCTGATTCCACTCATATTAACTTATCTGTTATATTGATGTGACTTAAACTAAACTGTCTGTTCAACTCAATCTGACTACTTTGACCTATTTATTGCATTAAAGTTACAAAAATTGAGTTATCTGTGATATTAAAGCCAATTGTATTCCAATATTTGTGAAGCTGATTCCACTTATATTAACTTATCTGTTATAGTGATGTGACTTAAACTAAACTGTCTGTTCAACTCAATCTGACTACTTTGACCTATTTATTGCATTAAAGTTACATAAATTGATCTATTTGTGATGTTAAAGTCAATTGTACTCCAATAGTTGTGAAGGTGATTCCACTCATATTAACTTATCTGTTATATTGATGTGACTTATACTAAACTGTCTGTTCAACTCAATCTGACTACTTTGACCTATTTATTGCATTAAAGTTACATAAATTGAGTTATCTGTGATATTAAAGCCAATTGAATTCCAATATTTGTGAAGCTGATTCCACTGATATTAACTTATCTGTTATATTGATGTGACTTAAACTGAACTGTCTGTTCAACTCAATCTGACTACTTTGACCTATTTATTGCATTAAAGTTACATTAATCGAGCTATTTGTGATGTTAAAGTCAATTGTACTTCAATAGTTGTGAAGCTGATTCCACTGATATTAACTTATCTGTTATATTGATGTGACTTAAACTAAACTGCCTGTTCAACTCAATCTGACTACTTTGACCTATTTATTGCATGAAAGTTACATAAATTGAGCTATCTGTGATATTGAAGTCAATTGTTCTCCAATATTTGTGAAGCTGATTCCACTTATATTAACTTATCTGTTATATTGATGTGACTTTAACTAAACTGTCTGTTCAACTCAATCTGACTACTTTGACCTATTTATTGCATTAAAGTTACATAAATTGAGCTATTTGTGATGTTAAAGTCAATTGTACTCCAATATTTGTGAAGCTGATTCCACTTATATTAACTTATCTGTTATATTGATGTGACTTAAACTAAACTGTCTGTTCAACTCAATCTGACTACTTTGACCTATTTATTGCATTAAAGTTACATTAATCGAGCTATTTGTGATGCTAAAGTCAATTGTACTCCAATAGTTGTGAAGCTGATTCCACTGATATTAACTTATCTGTTATATTGATGTGACTTAAACTAAACTGCCCGTTCAAATCAATCTGACTACTTTGACCTATTTATTGCATGAAAGTTACATAAATTGAGCTCTCTGTGATATTGAAGTCAATTGTACTCCAATATTTGTGAAGCTGTTTCCACTTATATTAACTTATCTGTTATATTGATGTGACTTTAACTAAACTGTCTTTTCAACTCAATCTGACTACTTTGACCTAGTTATTGCATTAAAGTTACATAAATTGAGTTATCTGTGATATTAAAGTCAATTGTACTCCAATATTTGTGAAGCTGATTCCACTGATATTAACTTATCTGTTATATTGATGTGACTTAAACTAAACTGTCTGTTCAACAAAATCTGACTACTTTGACCTATTTATTGCATTAAAGTTACATAAATTGAGCTATTTGTGATGTTAAAGTCAATTGTACTCCAGTAGTTGTCAAGCTGATTCCACTCATATTAACTTATCTGTTATATTGATGTGACTTAAACTAAACTGTCTGTTCAACTCAATCTGACTACTTTGACCTATTTATTGCATTAAAGTTACAAAAATTGAGTTATCTGTGATATTAAAGCCAATTGTATTCCAATATTTGTGAAGCTGATTCCACTTATATTAACTTATCTGTTATAGTGATGTGACTTAAACTAAACTGTCTGTTCAACTCAATCTGACTACTTTGACCTATTTATTGCATTAAAGTTACATAAATTGATCTATTTGTGATGTTAAAGTCAATTGTACTCCAATAGTTGTGAAGGTGATTCCACTCATATTAACTTATCTGTTATATTGATGTGACTTATACTAAACTGTCTGTTCAACTCAATCTGACTACTTTGACCTATTTATTGCATTAAAGTTACATAAATTGAGTTATCTGTGATATTAAAGCCAATTGAATTCCAATATTTGTGAAGCTGATTCCACTGATATTAACTTATCTGTTATATTGATGTGACTTAAACTGAACTGTCTGTTCAACTCAATCTGACTACTTTGACCTATTTATTGCATTAAAGTTACATTAATCGAGCTATTTGTGATGTTAAAGTCAATTGTACTCCAATAGTTGTGAAGCTGATTCCACTGATATTAACTTATCTGTTATATTGATGTGACTTAAACTAAACTGCCTGTTCAACTCAATCTGACTACTTTGACCTATTTATTGCATGAAAGTTACATAAATTGAGCTATCTGTGATATTGAAGTCAATTGTTCTCCAATATTTGTGAAGCTGATTCCACTGATATTAACTTATCTGTTATATTGATGTGACTTTAACTAAACTGTCTGTTCAACTCAATCTGACTACTTTGACCTATTTATTGCATTAAAGTTACATAAATTGAGCTATTTGTGATGTTAAAGTCAATTGTACTCCAATATTTGTGAAGCTGATTCCACTGATATTAACTTATCTGTTATATTGATGTGACTTAAACTAAACTGTCTGTTGAACTCAATCTGAGTACTTTGACCTATTTATTGCATTAAAGTCACATAAATTGAGCTATTTGTGATGTTAAAGTCAATTGTACTCCAATAGTTGTCAAGCTGATTCCACTGATATTAACTTATCTGTTATATTGATGTGACTTAAACTAAACTGTCTGTTCAACTCAATCTGACTACTTTGACCTATTTATTGCATTAAAGTTACATAAATTGAGTTATCTGTGATATTAAAACCAATTGAATTCCAATATTTGTGAAGCTGATTCCACTGATATTAACTTATCTGTTATATTGATGTGACTTAAACTAAACTGTCTGTTCAACAAAATCTGACTACTTTGACCTATTTATTGCATTAAAGTCACATAAATTGAGCTATTTGTGATGTTAAAGTCAATTGTACTCCAATAGTTGTCAAGCTGATTCCACTCATATTAACTTATCTGTTATATTGATGTGACTTAAACTAAACTGTCTGTTCAACTCAATCTGACTACTTTGACATATTTATTGCATGAAAGTAACATAAATTGAGCTATCTGTGATATTAAAGTCGATTGTACTCCAATATTTGTGAAGCTGATTCCACTGATATTAACTTATCTGTTATATTGATGTGACTTAAACTGAACTGTCTGTTCAACTCAATCTGACTACTTTGACCTATTTATTGCATTAAAGTTACATTAATCGAGCTATTTGTGATGCTAAAGTCAATTGTACTCCAATAGTTGTGAAGCTGATTCCACTGATATTAACTTATCTGTTATATTGATGTGACTTAAACTAAACTGCCCGTTCAAATCAATCTGACTACTTTGACCTATTTATTGCATGAAAGTTACATAAATTGAGCTATCTGTGATATTGAAGTCAATTGTACTCCAATATTTGTGAAGCTGATTCCACTTATACTAACTTATCTGTTATATTGATGTGACTTTAACTAAACTGTCTGTTCAACTCAATCTGACTACTTTGACCTAGTTATTGCATTAAAGTTACATAAATTGAGTAATCTGTGATATTAAAGTCAATTGTACTCCAATATTTGTGAAGCTGATTCCACTGATATTAACTTATCTGTTATATTGATGTGACTTAAACTAAACTGTCTGTTCAACAAAATCTGACTACTTTGACCTATTTATTGCATTAAAGTCACATAAATTGAGCTATTTGTGATGTTAAAGTCAATTGTACTCCAATAGTTGTCAAGCTGATTCCACTGATATCAACTTATCTGTTATATTGATGTGACTTAAACTAAACTGTCTGTTCAACTCAATCTGACTACTTTGACCTATTTATTGCATTAAAGTTACAAAAATTGAGTTATCTGTGATATTAAAGCCAATTGTATTCCAATATTTGTGAAGCTGATTCCACTTATATTAACTTATTTGTTATAGTGAAGTGACTTAAACTAAACTGTCTGTTCAACTCAATCTGACTACTTTGACCTATTTATTGCATTAAAGTTACATAAATTGATCTATTTGTGATGTTAAAGTCAATTGTACTCCAATAGTTGTGAAGGTGATTCCACTCATATTAACTTATCTGTTATATTGATGTGACTTAAACTAAACTGTCTGTTCAACTCAATCTGACTACTTTGACCTATTTATTGCATTAAAGTTACATAAATTGAGTTATCTGTGATATTAAAGCCAATTGAATTCCAATATTTGTGAAGCTGATTCCACTGATATTAACTTATCTGTTATATTGATGTGACTTAAACTGAACTGTCTGTTCAACTCAATCTGACTACTTTGACCTATTTATTGCATTAAAGTTACATTTATCGAGCTATTTGTGATGTTAAAGTCAATTGTACTCCAATAGTTGTCAAGCTGATTCCACTGATATTAACTTATCTGTTATATTGATGTGACTTAAACTAAACTGCCTGTTCAACTCAATCTGACTACTTTGACCTATTTATTGCATGAAAGTTACATAAATTGAGCTATCTGTGATATTGAAATCAATTGTTCTTCAATATTTGTGAAGCTGATTCCACTTATATTAACTTATCTGTTATATTGATGTGACTTAAACTAAACTGCCCGTTCAAATCAATCTGACTACTTTGACCTATTTATTGCATGAAAGTTACATAAATTAAGCTCTCTGTGATATTGAAGTCAATTGTACTCCAATATTTGTGAAGCTGTTTCCACTTATATTAACTTATCTGTTATATTGATGTGACTTTAACTAAACTGTCTTTTCAACTCAATCTGACTACTTTGACCTAGTTATTGCATTAAAGTTACATAAATTGAGTTATCTGTGATATTAAAGTCAATTGTACTCCAATATTTGTGAAGCTGATTCCACTGATATTAACTTATCTCTTATATTGATGTGACTTAAACTAAACTGTCTGTTCAACAAAATCTGACTACTTTGACCTATTTATTGCATTAAAGTCACATAAATTGAACTATTTGTGATGTTAAAGTCAATTGTACTCCAATAGTTGTCAAGCTGATTCCACTCATATTAACTTATCTGTTATATTGATGTGACTTAAACTAAACTGTCTGTTCAACTCAATCTGACTACTTTGACCTATTTATTGCATTAAAGTTACATAAATTGATCTATTTGTGATGTTAAAGTCAATTGTACTCCAATAGTTGTGAAGGTGATTCCACTCATATTAACTTATCTGTTATATTGATGTGACTTATACTAAACTGTCTGTTCAACTCAATCTGACTACTTTGACCTATTTATTGCATTAAAGTTACATAAATTGAGTTATCTGTGATATTAAAGCCAATTGAATTCCAATATTTGTGAAGCTGATTCCACTGATATTAACTTATCTGTTATATTGATGTGACTTAAACTGAACTGTCTGTTCAACTCAATCTGACTACTTTGACCTATTTATTGCATTAAAGTTACATTAATCGAGCTATTTGTGATGTTAAAGTCAATTGTACTCCAATAGTTGTGAAGCTGATTCCACTGATATTAACTTATCTGTTATATTGATGTGACTTAAACTAAACTGCCTGTTCAACTCAATCTGACTACTTTGACCTATTTATTGCATGAAAGTTACATAAATTGAGCTATCTGTGATATTGAAGTCAATTGTTCTCCAATATTTGTGAAGCTGATTCCACTGATATTAACTTATCTGTTATATTGATGTGACTTTAACTAAACTGTCTGTTCAACTCAATCTGACTACTTTGACCTATTTATTGCATTAAAGTTACATAAATTGAGCTATTTGTGATGTTAAAGTCAATTGTACTCCAATATTTGTGAAGCTGATTCCACTGATATTAACTTATCTGTTATATTGATGTGACTTAAACTAAACTGTCTGTTGAACTCAATCTGACTACTTTGACCTATTTATTGCATTAAAGTCACATAAATTGAGCTATTTGTGATGTTAAAGTGAATTGTACTCCAATAGTTGTCAAGCTGATTCCACTGATATTAACTTATCTGTTATATTGATGTGACTTAAACTAAACTGTCTGTTCAACTCAATCTGACTACTTTGACCTATTTATTGCATTAAAGTTACATAAATTGAGTTATCTGTGATATTAAAACCAATTGAATTCCAATATTTGTGAAGCTGATTCCACTGATATTAACTTATCTGTTATATTGATGTGACTTAAACTAAACTGTCTGTTCAACAAAATCTGACTACTTTGACCTATTTATTGCATTAAAGTCACATAAATTGAGCTATTTGTGATGTTAAAGTCAATTGTACTCCAATAGTTGTCAAGCTGATTCCACTCATATTAACTTATCTGTTATATTGATGTGACTTAAACTAAACTGTCTGTTCAACTCAATCTGACTACTTTGACATATTTATTGCATGAAAGTAACATAAATTGAGCTATCTGTGATATTAAAGTCGATTGTACTCCAATATTTGTGAAGCTGATTCCACTGATATTAACTTATCTGTTATATTGATGTGACTTAAACTGAACTGTCTGTTCAACTCAATCTGACTACTTTGACCTATTTATTGCATTAAAGTTACATTAATCGAGCTATTTGTGATGCTAAAGTCAATTGTACTCCAATAGTTGTGAAGCTGATTCCACTTATATTAACTTATCTGTTATATTGATGTGACTTAAACTAAACTGCCCGTTCAAATCAATCTGACTACTTTGACCTATTTATTGCATGAAAGTTACATAAATTGAGCTATCTGTGATATTGAAGTCAATTGTACTCCAATATTTGTGAAGCTGATTCCACTTATACTAACTTATCTGTTATATTGATGTGACTTTAACTAAACTGTCTGTTCAACTCAATCTGACTACTTTGACCTAGTTATTGCATTAAAGTTACATAAATTGAGTAATCTGTGATATTAAAGTCAATTGTACTCCAATATTTGTGAAGCTGATTCCACTGATATTAACTTATCTGTTATATTGATGTGACTTAAACTAAACTGTCTGTTCAACAAAATCTGACTACTTTGACCTATTTATTGCATTAAAGTCACATAAATTGAGCTATTTGTGATGTTAAAGTCAATTGTACTCCAATAGTTGTCAAGCTGATTCCACTGATATCAACTTATCTGTTATATTGATGTGACTTAAACTAAACTGTCTGTTCAACTCAATCTGACTACTTTGACCTATTTATTGCATTAAAGTTACATAAATTGATCTATTTGTGATGTTAAAGTCAATTGTACTCCAATAGTTGTGAAGGTGATTCCACTCATATTAACTTATCTGTTATATTGATGTGACTTAAACTAAACTGTCTGTTCAACTCAATCTGACTACTTTGACCTATTTATTGCATTAAAGTTACATAAATTGAGTTATCTGTGATATTAAAGCCAATTGAATTCCAATATTTGTGAAGCTGATTCCACTGATATTAACTTATCTGTTATATTGATGTGACTTAAACTGAACTGTCTGTTCAACTCAATCTGACTACTTTGACCTATTTATTGCATTAAAGTTACATTAATCGAGCTATTTGTGATGTTAAAGTCAATTGTACTCCAATAGTTGTCAAGCTGATTCCACTGATATTAACTTATCTGTTATATTGATGTGACTTAAACTAAACTGCCTGTTCAACTCAATCTGACTACTTTGACCTATTTATTGCATGAAAGTTACATAAATTGAGCTATCTGTGATATTGAAATCAATTGTTCTTCAATATTTGTGAAGCTGATTCCACTTATATTAACTTATCTGTTATATTGATGTGACTTAAACTAAACTGCCCGTTCAAATCAATCTGACTACTTTGACCTATTTATTGCATGAAAGTTACATAAATTAAGCTCTCTGTGATATTGAAGTCAATTGTACTCCAATATTTGTGAAGCTGTTTCCACTTATATTAACTTATCTGTTATATTGATGTGACTTTAACTAAACTGTCTTTTCAACTCAATCTGACTACTTTGACCTAGTTATTGCATTAAAGTTACATAAATTGAGTTATCTGTGATATTAAAGTCAATTGTACTCCAATATTTGTGAAGCTGATTCCACTGATATTAACTTATCTGTTATATTGATGTGACTTAAACTAAACTGTCTGTTCAACAAAATCTGACTACTTTGACCTATTTATTGCATTAAAGTCACATAAATTGAGCTATTTGTGATGTTAAAGTCAATTGTACTCCAATAGTTGTCAAGCTGATTCCACTCATATTAACTTATCTGTTATATTGATGTGACTTAAACTAAACTGTCTGTTCAACTCAATCTGACTACTTTGACCTATTTATTGCATTAAAGTTACATAAATTGATCTATTTGTGATGTTAAAGTCAATTGTACTCCAATAGTTGTGAAGGTGATTCCACTCATATTAACTTATCTGTTATATTGATGTGACTTATACTAAACTGTCTGTTCAACTCAATCTGACTACTTTGACCTATTTATTGCATTAAAGTTACATAAATTGAGTTATCTGTGATATTAAAGCCAATTGAATTCCAATATTTGTGAAGCTGATTCCACTGATATTAACTTATCTGTTATATTGATGTGACTTAAACTGAACTGTCTGTTCAACTCAATCTGACTACTTTGACCTATTTATTGCATTAAAGTTACATTAATCGAGCTATTTGTGATGTTAAAGTCAATTGTACTCCAATAGTTGTGAAGCTGATTCCACTGATATTAACTTATCTGTTATAGTGATGTGACTTAAACTAAACTGCCTGTTCAACTCAATCTGACTACTTTGACATATTTATTGCATGAAAGTAACATAAATTGAGCTATCTGTGATATTGAAGTCAATTGTTCTCCAATATTTGTGAAGGTGATTCCACTCATATTAACTTATCTGTTATATTGATGTGACTTAAACTAAACTGTCTGTTCAACTCAATCTGACTACTTTGACCTATTTATTGCATTAAAGTTACATAAATTGAGTTATCTGTGATATTAAAGCCAATTGAATTCCAATATTTGTGAAGCTGATTCCACTGATATTAACTTATCTGTTATATTGATGTGACTTAAACTGAACTGTCTGTTCAACTCAATCTGACTACTTTGACCTATTTATTGCATTAAAGTTACATTAATCGAGCTATTTGTGATGTTAAAGTCAATTGTACTCCAATAGTTGTCAAGCTGATTCCACTCATATTAACTTATCTGTTATATTGATGTGACTTAAACTAAACTGCCTGTTCAACTCAATCTGACTACTTTGACCTATTTATTGCATGAAAGTTACATAAATTGAGCTATCTGTGATATTGAAGTCAATTGTTCTCCAATATTTGTGAAGCTGATTCCACTGATATTAACTTATCTGTTATATTGATGTGACTTTAACTAAACTGTCTGTTCAACTCAATCTGACTACTTTGACCTATTTATTGCATTAAAGTTACATAAATTGAGCTATTTGTGATGTTAAAGTCAATTGTACTCCAATATTTGTGAAGCTGATTCCACTTATATTAACTTATCTGTTATATTGATGTGACTTAAACTAAACTGTCTGTTCAACTCAATCTGACTACTTTGACCTATTTATTGCATTAAAGTCACATTAATCGAGCTATTTGTGATGCTAAAGTCAATTGTACTCCAATAGTTGTGAAGCTGATTCCACTGATATTAACTTATCTGTTATATTGATGTGACTTAAACTAAACTGCCCGTTCAAATCAATCTGACTACTTTGACCTATTTATTGCATGAAAGTTACATAAATTGAGCTCTCTGTGATATTGAAGTCAATTGTACTCCAATATTTGTGAAGCTGTTTCCACTTATATTAACTTATCTGTTATATTGATGTGACTTTAACTAAACTGTCTTTTCAACTCAATCTGACTACTTTGACCTAGTTATTGCATTAAAGTTACATAAATTGAGTTATCTGTGATATTAAAGTCAATTGTACTCCAATATTTGTGAAGCTGATTCCACTGATATTAACTTATCTGTTATATTGATGTGACTTAAACTAAACTGTCTGTTCAACAAAATCTGACTACTTTGACCTATTTATTGCATTAAAGTCACATAAATTGAGCTATTTGTGATGTTAAAGTCAATTGTACTCCAATAGTTGTCAAGCTGATTCCACTCATATTAACTTATCTGTTATATTGATGTGACTTAAACTAAACTGTCTGTTCAACTCAATCTGACTACTTTGACCTATTTATTGCATTAAAGTTACAAAAATTGAGTTATCTGTGATATTAAAGCCAATTGAATTCCAATATTTGTGAAGCTGATTCCACTGATATTAACTTATCTGTTATATTGATGTGACTTAAACTGAGCTGTCTGTTCAACTCAATCTGACTACTTTGACCTATTTATTGCATTAAAGTTACATTAATCGAGCTATTTGTGATGTTAAAGTCAATTGTACTCCAATAGTTGTCAAGCTGATTCCACTGATATTAACTTATCTGTTATATTGATGTGACTTAAACTAAACTGCCTGTTCAACTCAATCTGACTACTTTGACCTATTTATTGCATGAAAGTTACATAAATTGAGCTATCTGTGATATTGAAATCAATTGTTCTTCAATATTTGTGAAGCTGATTCCACTTATATTA
Source organism: Ostrea denselamellosa (assembly GCA_024699665.1). Taxonomy (NCBI): domain Eukaryota; kingdom Metazoa; phylum Mollusca; class Bivalvia; order Ostreida; family Ostreidae; genus Ostrea; species Ostrea denselamellosa. The sequence continues at coordinate 428,163 of JAMZEH010000090.1, forward strand.
ACTTATCTGTTATATTGATGTGACTTAAACTAAACTGCCCGTTCAAATCAATCTGACTACTTTGACCTATTTATTGCATGAAAGTTACATAAATTGAGCTCTCTGTGATATTGAAGTCAATTGTACTCCAATATTTTTGAAGCTGTTTCCACTTATATTAACTTATCTGTTATATTGATGTGACTTTAACTAAACTGTCTTTTCAACTCAATCTGACTACTTTGACCTAGTTATTGCATTAAAGTTACATAAATTGAGCTATTTGTGATATTAAAGTCAATTGTACTCCAATATTTGTGAAGCTGATTCCACTGATATTAACTTATCTGTTATATTGATGTGACTTAAACTAAACTGTCTGTTCAACAAAATCTGACTACTTTGACCTATTTATTGCATTAAAGTCACATAAATTGAGCTATTTGTGATGTTAAAGTCAATTGTACTCCAATAGTTGTCAAGCTGATTCCACTCATATTAACTTATCTGTTATATTGATGTGACTTAAACTAAACTGTCTGTTCAACTCAATCTGACTACTTTGACCTATTTATTGCATTAAAGTTACAAAAATTGAGTTATCTGTGATATTAAAGCGAATTGTATTCCAATATTTGTGAAGCTGATTCCACTTATATTAACTTATCTGTTATAGTGATGTGACTTAAACTAAACTGTCTCTTCAACTCAATCTGACTACTTTGACCTATTTATTGCATTAAAGTTACATTAATCGAGCTATTTGTGATGTTAAAGTCAATTGTACTCCAATAGTTGTGAAGCTGATTCCACTGATATTAACTTATCTGTTATATTGATGTGACTTAAACTAAACTGCCTGTTCAACTCAATCTGACTACTTTGACCTATTTATTGCATGAAAGTAACATAAATTGAGCTATCTGTGATATTGAAGTCAATTGTTCTCCAATATTTGTGAAGGTGATTCCACTCATATTAACTTATCTGTTATATTGATGTGACTTAAACTAAACTGTCTGTTCAACTCAATCTGACTACTTTGACCTATTTATTGCATTAAAGTTACATAAATTGAGTTATCTGTGATATTAAAGCCAATTGAATTCCAATATTTGTGAAGCTGATTCCACTGATATTAACTTATCTGTTATATTGATGTGACTTAAACTGAACTGTCTGTTCAACTCAATCTGACTACTTTGACCTATTTATTGCATTAAAGTTACATTAATCGAGCTATTTGTGATGTTAAAGTCAATTGTACTCCAATAGTTGTCAAGCTGATTCCACTGATATTAACTTATCTGTTATATTGATGTGACTTAAACTAAACTGCCTGTTCAACTCAATCTGACTACTTTGACCTATTTATTGCATGAAAGTTACATAAATTGAGCTATCTGTGATATTGAAGTCAATTGTTCTCCAATATTTGTGAAGCTGATTCCACTGATATTAACTTATCTGTTATATTGATGTGACTTTAACTAAACTGTCTGTTCAACTCAATCTGACTACTTTGACCTATTTATTGCATTAAAGTTACATAAATTGAGCTATTTGTGATGTTAAAGTCAATTGTACTCCAATATTTGTGAAGCTGATTCCACTTATATTAACTTATCTGTTATATTGATGTGACTTAAACTAAACTGTCTGTTCAGCTCAATCTGACTACTTTGACCTATTTATTGCATTAAAGTTACATTAATCGAGCTATTTGTGATGCTAAAGTCAATTGTACTCCAATAGTTGTGAAGCTGATTCCACTGATATTAACTTATCTGTTATATTGATGTTACTTAAACTAAACTGCCCGTTCAAATCAATCTGACTACTTTGACCTATTTATTGCATGAAAGTTACATAAATTGAGCTCTCTGTGATATTGAGGTCAATTGTACTCCAATATTTGTGAAGCTGTTTCCACTTATATTAACTTATCTGTTATATTGATGTGACTTTAACTAAACTGTCTTTTCAACTCAATCTGACTACTTTGACCTAGTTATTGCATTAAAGTTACATAAATTGAGTTATCTGTGATATTAAAGTCAATTGTACTCCAATATTTGTGAAGCTGATTCCACTGATATTAACTTATCTGTTATATTGATGTGACTTAAACTAAACTGTCTGTTCAACTCAATCTGACTACTTTGACCTATTTATTGCATTAAAGTTACAAAAATTGAGTTATCTGTGATATTAAAGCCAATTGTATTCCAATATTTGTGAAGCTGATTCCACTTATATTAACTTATCTGTTATAGTGATGTGACTTAAACTAAACTGTCTGTTCAACAAAATCTGACTACTTTGACCTATTTATTGCATTAAAGTCACATAAATTGAGCTATTTGTGATGTTAAAGTCAATTGTACTCCAATAGTTGTCAAGCTGATTCCACTCATATTAACTTATCTGTTATATTGATGTGACTTAAACTAAACTGTCTGTTCAACTCAATCTGACTACTTTGACCTATTTATTGCATTAAAGTTACAAAAATTGAGTTATCTGTGATATTAAAGCCAATTGAATTCCAATATTTGTGAAGCTGATTCCACTGATATTAACTTATCTGTTATATTGATGTGACTTAAACTGAGCTGTCTGTTCAACTCAATCTGACTACTTTGACCTATTTATTGCATTAAAGTTACATTAATCGAGCTATTTGTGATGTTAAAGTCAATTGTACTCCAATAGTTGTCAAGCTGATTCCACTGATATTAACTTATCTGTTATATTGATGTGACTTAAACTAAACTGCCTGTTCAACTCAATCTGACTACTTTGACCTATTTATTGCATGAAAGTTACATAAATTGAGCTATCTGTGATATTGAAATCAATTGTTCTTCAATATTTGTGAAGCTGATTCCACTTATATTAACTTATCTGTTATATTGATGTGACTTAAACTAAACTGCCCGTTCAAATCAATCTGACTACTTTGACCTATTTATTGCATGAAAGTTACATAAATTGAGCTCTCTGTGATATTGAAGTCAATTGTACTCCAATATTTTTGAAGCTGTTTCCACTTATATTAACTTATCTGTTATATTGATGTGACTTTAACTAAACTGTCTTTTCAACTCAATCTGACTACTTTGACCTAGTTATTGCATTAAAGTTACATAAATTGAGCTATTTGTGATATTAAAGTCAATTGTACTCCAATATTTGTGAAGCTGATTCCACTGATATTAACTTATCTGTTATATTGATGTGACTTAAACTAAACTGTCTGTTCAACAAAATCTGACTACTTTGACCTATTTATTGCATTAAAGTCACATAAATTGAGCTATTTGTGATGTTAAAGTCAATTGTACTCCAATAGTTGTCAAGCTGATTCCACTCATATTAACTTATCTGTTATATTGATGTGACTTAAACTAAACTGTCTGTTCAACTCAATCTGACTACTTTGACCTATTTATTGCATTAAAGTTACAAAAATTGAGTTATCTGTGATATTAAAGCGAATTGTATTCCAATATTTGTGAAGCTGATTCCACTTATATTAACTTATCTGTTATAGTGATGTGACTTAAACTAAACTGTCTCTTCAACTCAATCTGACTACTTTGACCTATTTATTGCATTAAAGTTACATTAATCGAGCTATTTGTGATGTTAAAGTCAATTGTACTCCAATAGTTGTGAAGCTGATTCCACTGATATTAACTTATCTGTTATATTGATGTGACTTAAACTAAACTGCCTGTTCAACTCAATCTGACTACTTTGACCTATTTATTGCATGAAAGTAACATAAATTGAGCTATCTGTGATATTGAAGTCAATTGTTCTCCAATATTTGTGAAGGTGATTCCACTCATATTAACTTATCTGTTATATTGATGTGACTTAAACTAAACTGTCTGTTCAACTCAATCTGACTACTTTGACCTATTTATTGCATTAAAGTTACATAAATTGAGTTATCTGTGATATTAAAGCCAATTGAATTCCAATATTTGTGAAGCTGATTCCACTGATATTAACTTATCTGTTATATTGATGTGACTTAAACTGAACTGTCTGTTCAACTCAATCTGACTACTTTGACCTATTTATTGCATTAAAGTTACATTAATCGAGCTATTTGTGATGTTAAAGTCAATTGTACTCCAATAGTTGTCAAGCTGATTCCACTGATATTAACTTATCTGTTATATTGATGTGACTTAAACTAAACTGCCTGTTCAACTCAATCTGACTACTTTGACCTATTTATTGCATGAAAGTTACATAAATTGAGCTATCTGTGATATTGAAGTCAATTGTTCTCCAATATTTGTGAAGCTGATTCCACTGATATTAACTTATCTGTTATATTGATGTGACTTTAACTAAACTGTCTGTTCAACTCAATCTGACTACTTTGACCTATTTATTGCATTAAAGTTACATAAATTGAGCTATTTGTGATGTTAAAGTCAATTGTACTCCAATATTTGTGAAGCTGATTCCACTTATATTAACTTATCTGTTATATTGATGTGACTTAAACTAAACTGTCTGTTCAGCTCAATCTGACTACTTTGACCTATTTATTGCATTAAAGTTACATTAATCGAGCTATTTGTGATGCTAAAGTCAATTGTACTCCAATAGTTGTGAAGCTGATTCCACTGATATTAACTTATCTGTTATATTGATGTTACTTAAACTAAACTGCCCGTTCAAATCAATCTGACTACTTTGACCTATTTATTGCATGAAAGTTACATAAATTGAGCTCTCTGTGATATTGAGGTCAATTGTACTCCAATATTTGTGAAGCTGTTTCCACTTATATTAACTTATCTGTTATATTGATGTGACTTTAACTAAACTGTCTGTTCAACTCAATCTGACTACTTTGACCTAGTTATTGCATTAAAGTTACATAAATTGAGTTATCTGTGATATTAAAGTCAATTGTACTCCAATATTTGTGAAGCTGATTCCACTGATATTAACTTATCTGTTATATTGATGTGACTTAAACTAAACTGTCTGTTCAACTCAATCTGACTACTTTGACCTATTTATTGCATTAAAGTTACAAAAATTGAGTTATCTGTGATATTAAAGCCAATTGTATTCCAATATTTGTGAAGCTGATTCCACTTATATTAACTTATCTGTTATAGTGATGTGACTTAAACTAAACTGTCTGTTCAACTCAATCTGACTACTTTGACCTATTTATTGCATTAAAGTTACATAAATTGATCTATTTGTGATGTTAAAGTCAATTGTACTCCAATAGTTGTGAAGTTGATTCCACTGATATTAACTTATCTGTTATATTGATGTGACTTATACTAAACTGTCTGTTCAACTCAATCTGACTACTTTGACCTATTTATTGCATTAAAGTTACATAAATTGAGTTATCTGTGATATTAAAGCCAATTGAATTCCAATATTTGTGAAGCTGATTCCACTGATATTAACTTATCTGTTATATTGATGTGACTTTAACTAAACTGTCTGTTCAACTCAATCTGACTACTTTGACCTATTTATTGCATTAAAGTTACATAAATTGAGCTATTTGTGATGTTAAAGTCAATTGTACTCCAATATTTGTGAAGCTGATTCCACTGATATTAACTTATCTGTTATATTGATGTGACTTAAACTAAACTGTCTGTTCAACTCAATCTGACTACTTTGACCTATTTATTGCATTAAAGTTACATTAATCGAGCTATTTGTGATGCTAAAGTCAATTGTACTCCAATAGTTGTGAAGCTGATTCCACTGATATTAACTTATCTGTTATATTGATGTTACTTAAACTAAACTGCCCGTTCAAATCAATCTGACTACTTTGACCTATTTATTGCATGAAAGTTACATAAATTGAGCTCTCTGTGATATTGAAGTCAATTGTACTCCAATATTTGTGAAGCTGTTTCCACTTATATTAACTTATCTGTTATATTGATGTGACTTTAACTAAACTGTCTTTTCAACTCAATCTGACTACTTTGACCTAGTTATTGCATTAAAGTTACATAAATTGAGTTATCTGTGATATTAAAGTCAATTGTACTCCAATATTTGTGAAGCTGATTCCACTGATATTAACTTATCTGTTATATTGATGTGACTTAAACTAAACTGTCTGTTCAACTCAATCTGACTACTTTGACCTATTTATTGCATTAAAGTTACATAAATTGAGTTATCTGTGATATTAAAGCCAATTGAATTCCAATATTTGTGAAGCTGATTCCACTGATATTAACTTATCTGTTATATTGATGTGACTTTAACTAAACTGTCTGTTCAACTCAATCTGACTACTTTGACCTATTTATTGCATTAAAGTTACATAAATTGAGCTATTTGTGATGTTAAAGTCAATTGTACTCCAATATTTGTGAAGCTGATTCCACTGATATTAACTTATCTGTTATATTGATGTGACTTAAACTAAACTGTCTGTTCAACTCAATCTGACTACTTTGACCTATTTATTGCATTAAAGTTACATTAATCGAGCTATTTGTGATGCTAAAGTCAATTGTACTCCAATAGTTGTGAAGCTGATTCCACTGATATTAACTTATCTGTTATATTGATGTTACTTAAACTAAACTGCCCGTTCAAATCAATCTGACTACTTTGACCTATTTATTGCATGAAAGTTACATAAATTGAGCTCTCTGTGATATTGAAGTCAATTGTACTCCAATATTTGTGAAGCTGTTTCCACTTATATTAACTTATCTGTTATATTGATGTGACTTTAACTAAACTGTCTTTTCAACTCAATCTGACTACTTTGACCTAGTTATTGCATTAAAGTTACATAAATTGAGTTATCTGTGATATTAAAGTCAATTGTACTCCAATATTTGTGAAGCTGATTCCACTGATATTAACTTATCTGTTATATTGATGTGACTTAAACTAAACTGTCTGTTCAACTCAATCTGACTACTTTGACCTATTTATTGCATTAAAGTTACAAAAATTGAGTTATCTGTGATATTAAAGCCAATTGTATTCCAATATTTGTGAAGCTGATTCCACTTATATTAACTTATCTGTTATAGTGATGTGACTTAAACTAAACTGTCTGTTCAACTCAATCTGACTACTTTGACCTATTTATTGCATTAAAGTTACATAAATTGATCTATTTGTGATGTTAAAGTCAATTGTACTCCAATAGTTGTGAAGGTGATTCCACTCATATTAACTTATCTGTTATATTGATGTGACTTATACTAAACTGTCTGTTCAACTCAATCTGACTACTTTGACCTATTTATTGCATTAAAGTTACATAAATTGAGTTATCTGTGATATTAAAGCCAATTGAATTCCAATATTTGTGAAGCTGATTCCACTGATATTAACTTATCTGTTATATTGATGTGACTTAAACTGAACTGTCTGTTCAACTCAATCTGACTACTTTGACCTATTTATTGCATTAAAGTTACATTAATCGAGCTATTTGTGATGTTAAAGTCAATTGTACTCCAATAGTTGTGAAGCTGATTCCACTGATATTAACTTATCTGTTATATTGATGTGACTTAAACTAAACTGCCTGTTCAACTCAATCTGACTACTTTGACCTATTTATTGCATGAAAGTTACATAAATTGAGCTATCTGTGATATTGAAGTCAATTGTTCTCCAATATTTGTGAAGCTGATTCCACTTATATTAACTTATCTGTTATATTGATGTGACTTTAACTAAACTGTCTGTTCAACTCAATCTGACTACTTTGACCTATTTATTGCATTAAAGTTACATAAATTGAGCTATTTGTGATGTTAAAGTCAATTGTACTCCAATATTTGTGAAGCTGATTCCACTGATATTAACTTATCTGTTATATTGATGTGACTTTAACTAAACTGTCTGTTCAACTCAATCTGACTACTTTGACCTATTTATTGCATTAAAGTTACATAAATTGAGCTTTTTGTTATGTTAAAGTCAATTGTACTCCAATAGTTGTGAACCTGATTCCACTGATATTAACTTATCTGTTATATTGATGTGACTTAAACTAAACTGTCTGTTCAACTCAATCTGACTACTTTGACCTATTTATTGCATTAAAGTTACATTAATCGAGCTATTTGTGATGCTAAAGTCAATTGTACTCCAATAGTTGTGAAGCTGATTCCACTGATATTAACTTATCTGTTATATTGATGTGACTTAAACTAAACTGTCTGTTGAACTCAATCTGACTACTTTGACCTATTTATTGCATTAAAGTCACATAAATTGAGCTATTTGTGATGTTAAAGTCAATTGTACTCCAATAGTTGTCAAGCTGATTCCACTCATATTAACTTATCTGTTATATTGATGTGACTTAAACTAAACTGTCTGTTCAACTCAATCTGACTACTTTGACCTATTTATTGTATTAAAGTTACAAAAATTGAGTTATCTGTGATATTAAAGCCAATTGTATTCCAATATTTGTGAAGCTGATTCCACTTATATTAACTTATCTGTTATATTGATGTGACTTAAACTAAACTGTCTGTTCAACTCAATCTGACTACTTTGACCTATTTATTGCATTAAAGTTGCATAAATTGAGTTATCTGTGATATTAAAGCCAATTGAATTCCAATATTTGTGAAGCTGATTCCACTGATATTGACTTATCTGTTATATTGATGTGACTTAAACTGAACTGTCTGTTCAACTCAATCTGACTACTTTGACCTATTTATTGCATTAAAGTTACATAAATTGATCTATTTGTGATGTTAAAGTCAATTGTACTCCAATAGTTGTGAAGCTGATTCCACTCATATTAACTTATCTGTTATATTGATGTGACTTAAAACTAAACTGTCTGTTCAACTCAATCTGACTACTTTGACCTATTTATTGCATTAAAGTTACATAAATTGAGTTATCTGTGATATTAAAGCCAATTGAATTCCAATATTTGTGAAGCTGATTCCACTGATATTAACTTATCTGTTATATTGATGTGACTTAAACTGAACTGTCTGTTCAACTCAATCTGACTACTTTGACCTATTTATTGCATTAAAGTTACATTAATCGAGCTATTTGTGATGTTAAAGTCAATTGTACTCCAATAGTTGTGAAGCTGATTCCACTGATATTAACTTATCTGTTATATTGATGTGACTTAAACTAAACTGCCTGTTCAACTCAATCTGACTACTTTGACCTATTTATTGCATGAAAGTTACATAAATTGAGCTATCTGTGATATTGAAGTCAATTGTTCTCCAATATTTGTGAAGCTGATTCCACTTATATTAACTTATCTGTTATATTGATGTGACTTTAACTAAACTGTCTGTTCAACTCAATCTGACTACTTTGACCTATTTATTGCATTAAAGTTACATAAATTGAGCTATTTGTGATGTTAAAGTCAATTGTACTCCAATATTTGTGAAGCTGATTCCACTTATATTAACTTATCTGTTATATTGGTGTGACTTTAACTAAACTGTCTGTTCAACTCAATCTGACTACTTTGACCTATTTATTGCATTAAAGTTACATAAATTGAGTTATCTGTGATATTAAAGCCAATTGAATTCCAATATTTGTGAAGCTGATTCCACTTATATTAACTTATCTGTTATATTGATGTGACTTAAACTGAACTGTCTGTTCAACTCAATCTGACTACTTTGACCTATTTATTGCATTAAAGTTACATTAATCGAGCTATTTGTGATGTTAAAGTCAATTGTACTCCAATAGTTGTCAAGCTGATTCCACTCATATTAACTTATCTGTTATATTGATGTGACTTAAACTAAACTGTCTGTTCAACTCAATCTGACTACTTTGACATATTTATTGCATGAAAGTAACATAAATTGAGCTATCTGTGATATTAAAGTCGATTGTACTCCAATATTTGTGAAGCTGATTCCACTGATATTAACTTATCTGTTATATTGATGTGACTTAAACTAAACTGTCTGTTCAACTCAATCTGACTACTTTGACCTAGTTATTGCATTAAAGTTACATAAATTGAGTAATCTGTGATATTAAAGTCAATTGTACTCCAATATTTGTGAAGCTGATTCCACTGATATTAACTTATCTGTTATATTGATGTGACTTAAACTAAACTGTCTGTTCAACAAAATCTGACTACTTTGACCTATTTATTGCATTAAAGTCACATAAACTGAGCTATTTGTGATGTTAAAGTCAATTGTACTCCAATAGTTGTCAAGCTGATTCCACTGATATCAACTTATCTGTTATATTGATGTGACTTAAACTAAACTGTCTGTTCAACTCAATCTGACTACTTTGACCTATTTATTGCATTAAAGTTACAAAAATTGAGTTATCTGTGATATTAAAGCCAATTGTATTCCAATATTTGTGAAGCTGATTCCACTTATATTAACTTATTTGTTATAGTGAAGTGACTTAAACTAAACTGTCTGTTCAACTCAATCTGACTACTTTGACCTATTTATTGCATTAAAGTTACATAAATTGATCTATTTGTGATGTTAAAGTCAATTGTACTCCAATAGTTGTGAAGGTGATTCCACTCATATTAACTTATCTGTTATATTGATGTGACTTATACTAAACTGTCTGTTCAACTCAATCTGACTACTTTGACCTATTTATTGCATTAAAGTTACATAAATTGAGTTATCTGTGATATTAAAGCCAATTGAATTCCAATATTTGTGAAGCTGATTCCACTGATATTAACTTATCTGTTATATTGATGTGACTTAAACTGAACCGTCTGTTCAACTCAATCTGACTACTTTGACCTATTTATTGCATTAAAGTTACATTAATCGAGCTATTTGTGATGTTAAAGTCAATTGTACTCCAATAGTTGTCAAGCTGATTCCACTGATATTAACTTATCTGTTATATTGATGTGACTTAAACTAAACTGCCTGTTCAACTCAATCTGACTACTTTGACCTATTTATTGCATGAAAGTTACATAAATTGAGCTATCTGTGATATTGAAATCAATTGTTCTTCGATATTTGTGAAGCTGATTCCACTTATATTAACTTATCTGTTATATTGATGTGACTTAAACTAAACTGCCCGTTCAAATCAATCTGACTACTTTGACCTATTTATTGCATGAAAGTTACATAAATTGAGCTCTCTGTGATATTGAAGTCAATTGTACTCCAATATTTGTGAAGCTGTTTCCACTTATATTAACTTATCTGTTATATTGATGTGACTTTAACTAAACTGTCTTTTCAACTCAATCTGACTACTTTGACCTATTTATTGCATTAAAGTCACATAAATTGAGCTATTTGTGATATTGAAGTCAATTGTACTCCAATATTTGTGAAGCTGTTTCCACTGATATTAACTTATCTGTTATATTGATGTGACTTAAACTAAACTGTCTGTTCAACAAAATCTGACTACTTTGACCTATTTATTGCATTAAAGTCACATAAATTGAGCTATTTGTGATGTTAAAGTCAATTGTACTCCAATAGTTGTCAAGCTGATTCCACTCATATTAACTTATCTGTTATATTGATGTGACTTAAACTAAACTGTCTGTTCAACTCAATCTGACTACTTTGACCTATTTATTGCATTAAAGTTACAAAAATTGAGTTATCTGTGATATTAAAGCCAATTGTATTCCAATATTTGTGAAGCTGATTCCACTTATATTAACTTATCTGTTATAGTGATGTGACTTAAACTAAACTGTCTGTTCAACTCAATCTGACTACTTTGACCTATTTATTGCATTAAAGTTACATAAATTGATCTATTTGTGATGTTAAAGTCAATTGTACTCCAATAGTTGTGAAGGTGATTCCACTCATATTAACTTATCTGTTATATTGATGTGACTTATACTAAACTGTCTGTTCAACTCAATCTGACTACTTTGACCTATTTATTGCATTAAAGTTACATAAATTGAGTTATCTGTGATATTAAAGCCAATTGAATTCCAATATTTGTGAAGCTGATTCCACTGATATTAACTTATCTGTTATATTGATGTGACTTAAACTGAACTGTCTGTTCAACTCAATCTGACTACTTTGACCTATTTATTGCATTAAAGTTACATTAATCGAGCTATTTGTGATGTTAAAGTCAATTGTACTCCAATAGTTGTGAAGCTGATTCCACTGATATTAACTTATCTGTTATATTGATGTGACTTAAACTAAACTGCCTGTTCAACTCAATCTGACTACTTTGACCTATTTATTGCATGAAAGTAACATAAATTGAGCTATCTGTGATATTGAAGTCAATTGTTCTCCAATATTTGTGAAGGTGATTCCACTCATATTAACTTATCTGTTATATTGATGTGACTTAAACTAAACTGTCTGTTCAACTCAATCTGACTACTTTGACCTATTTATTGCATTAAAGTTACATAAATTGAGTTATCTGTGATATTAAAGCCAATTGAATTCCAATATTTGTGAAGCTGATTCCACTGATATTAACTTATCTGTTATATTGATGTGACTTAAACTGAACTGTCTGTTCAACTCAATCTGACTACTTTGACCTATTTATTGCATTAAAGTTACATTAATCGAGCTATTTGTGATGTTAAAGTCAATTGTACTCCAATAGTTGTGAAGCTGATTCCACTGATATTAACTTATCTGTTATATTGATGTGACTTAAACTAAACTGCCTGTTCAACTCAATCTGACTACTTTGACCTATTTATTGCATGAAAGTTACATAAATTGAGCTATCTGTGATATTGAAGTCAATTGTTCTCCAATATTTGTGAAGCTGATTCCACTGATATTAACTTATCTGTTATATTGATGTGACTTTAACTAAACTGTCTGTTCAACTCAATCTGACTATTTTGACCTATTTATTGCATTAAAGTTACATAAATTGAGCTATTTGTGATGTTAAAGTCAATTGTACTCCAATATTTGTGAAGCTGATTCCACTTATATTAACTTATCTGTTATATTGATGTGACTTAAACTAAACTGTCTGTTCAACTCAATCTGACTACTTTGACCTATTTATTGCATTAAAGTTACATTAATCGAGCTATTTGTGATGCTAAAGTCAATTGTACTCCAATAGTTGTGAAGCTGATTCCACTGATATTAACTTATCTGTTATATTGATGTTACTTAAACTAAACTGCCCGTTCAAATCAATCTGACTACTTTGACCTATTTATTGCATGAAAGTTACATAAATTGAGCTCTCTGTGATATTGAAGTCAATTGTACTCCAATATTTGTGAAGCTGTTTCCACTTATATTAACTTATCTGTTATATTGATGTGACTTTAACTAAACTGTCTTTTCAACTCAATCTGACTACTTTGACCTAGTTATTGCATTAAAGTTACATAAATTGAGTTATCTGTGATATTAAAGTCAATTGTACTCCAATATTTGTGAAGCTGATTCCACTGATATTAACTTATCTGCTATATTGATGTGACTTAAACTAAACTGTCTGTTCAACAAAATCTGACTACTTTGACCTATTTATTGCATTAAAGTCACATAAATTGAGCTATTTGTGATGTTAAAGTCAATTGTATTCCAATAGTTGTCAAGCTGATTCCACTCATATTAACTTATCTGTTATATTGATGTGACTTAAACTAAACTGTCTGTTCAACTCAATCTGACTACTTTGACCTATTTATTGCATTAAAGTTACAAAAATTGAGTTATCTGTGATATTAAAGCCAATTGTATTCCAATATTTGTGAAGCTGATTCCACTTATATTAACTTATCTGTTATAGTGATGTGACTTAAACTAAACTGTCTGTTCAACTCAATCTGACTACTTTGACCTATTTATTGCATTAAAGTTACATAAATTGATCTATTTGTGATGTTAAAGTCAATTGTACTCCAATAGTTGTGAAGGTGATTCCACTCATATTAACTTATCTGTTATACTGATGTGACTTATACTAAACTGTCTGTTCAACTCAATCTGACTACTTTGACCTATTTATTGCATTAAAGTTACATAAATTGAGTTATCTGTGATATTAAAGCCAATTGAATTCCAATATTTGTGAAGCTGATTCCACTGATATCAACTTATCTGTTATATTGATGTGACTTAAACTGAACTGTCTGTTCAACTCAATCTGACTACTTTGACCTATTTATTGCATTAAAGTTACATTAATCGAGCTATTTGTGATGTTAAAGTCAATTGTACTCCAATAGTTGTGAAGCTGATTCCACTGATATTAACTTATCTGTTATATTGATGTGACTTAAACTAAACTGCCTGTTCAACTCAATCTGACTACTTTGACCTATTTATTGCATGAAAGTTACATAAATTGAGCTATCTGTGATATTGAAGTCAATTGTTCTCCAATATTTGTGAAGCTGATTCCACTTATATTAACTTATCTGTTATATTGATGTGACTTTAACTAAACTGTCTGTTCAACTCAATCTGACTACTTTGACCTATTTATTGCATTAAAGTTACATAAATTGAGCTATTTGTGATGTTAAAGTCAATTGTACTCCGATATTTGTGAAGCTGATTCCACTGATATTAACTTATCTGTTATATTGATGTGACTTTAACTAAACTGTCTGTTCAACTCAATCTGACTACTTTGACCTATTTATTGCATTAAAGTTACATAAATTGAGCTTTTTGTTATGTTAAAGTCAATTGTATTCCAATAGTTGTGAACCTGATTCCACTGATATTAACTTATCTGTTATATTGATGTGACTTAAACTAAACTGTCTGTTCAACTCAATCTGACTACTTTGACCTAGTTATTGCATTAAAGTTACATAAATTGAGTTATCTGTGATATTAAAGTCAATTGTACTCCGATATTTGTGAAACTGATTCCACTGATATTAACTTATCTGTTATATTGATGTGACTTAAACTAAACTGTCTGTTGAACTCAATCTGAATACTTTGACCTATTTATTGCATTAAAGTCACATAAATTGAGCTATTTGTGATGTTAAAGTCAATTGTACTCCAATAGTTGTCAAGCTGATTCCACTCATATTAACTTATCTGTTATATTGATGTGACTTAAACTAAACTGTCTGTTCAACTCAATCTGACTACTTTGACCTATTTATTGTATTAAAGTTACAAAAATTGAGTTATCTGTGATATTAAAGCCAATTGTATTCCAATATTTGTGAAGCTGATTCCACTTATATTAACTTATCTGTTATATTGATGTGACTTAAACTAAACTGTCTGTTCAACTCAATCTGACTACTTTGACCTATTTATTGCATTAAAGTTGCATAAATTGAGTTATCTGTGATATTAAAGCCAATTGAATTCCAATATTTGTGAAGCTGATTCCACTGATATTAACTTATCTGTTATATTGATGTGACTTAAACTGAACTGTCTGTTCAACTCAATCTGACTACTTTGACCTATTTATTGCATTAAAGTTACATAAATTGATCTATTTGTGATGTTAAAGTCAATTGTACTCCAATAGTTGTGAAGCTGATTCCACTCATATTAACTTATCTGTTATATTGATGTGACTTAAAACTAAACTGTCTGTTCAACTCAATCTGACTACTTTGACCTATTTATTGCATTAAAGTTACATAAATTGAGTTATCTGTGATATTACAGCCAATTGAATTCCAATATTTGTGAAGCTGATTCCACTGATATTAACTTATCTGTTATATTGATGTGACTTAAACTGAACTGTCTGTTCAACTCAATCTGACTACTTTGACCTATTTATTGCATTAAAGTTACATTAATCGAGCTATTTGTGATGTTAAAGTCAATTGTACTCCAATAGTTGTGAAGCTGATTCCACTGATATTAACTTATCTGTTATATTGATGTGACTTAAACTAAACTGCCTGTTCAACTCAATCTGACTACTTTGACCTATTTATTGCATGAAAGTTACATAAATTGAGCTATCTGTGATATTGAAGTCAATTGTTCTCCAATATTTGTGAAGCTGATTCCACTTATATTAACTTATCTGTTATATTGATGTGACTTTAACTAAACTGTCTGTTCAACTCAATCTGACTACTTTGACCTATTTATTGCATTAAAGTTACATAAATTGAGCTATTTGTGATGTTAAAGTCAATTGTACTCCAATATTTGTGAAGCTGATTCCACTTATATTAACTTATCTGTTATATTGGTGTGACTTTAACTAAACTGTCTGTTCAACTCAATCTGACTACTTTGACCTATTTATTGCATTAAAGTTACATAAATTGAGCTATTTGTTATGTTAAAGTCAATTGTACTCCAATAGTTGTGAAGCTGATTCCACTGATATTAACTTATCTGTTATATTGATGTGACTTAAACTAAACTGTCTGTTCAACTCAATCTGACTACTGTGACCTAGTTATTGCATTAAAGTTACATAAATTGAGTTATCTGTGATATTAAAGTCAATTGTACTCCAATATTTGTGAAGCTGATTCCACTGATATTAACTTATCTGTTATATTGATGTGACTTAAACTGAACTGTCTGTTCAACTCAATCTGACTACTTTGACCTATTTATTGCATTAAAGTTACATAAATTGATCTATTTGTGATGTTAAAGTCAATTGTACTCCAATAGTTGTGAAGGTGATTCCACTCATATTAACTTATCTGTTATATTGATGTGACTTAAACTAAACTGTCTGTTCAACTCAATCTGACTACTTTGACCTATTTATTGCATTAAAGTTACATAAATTGAGTTATCTGTGATATTAAAGCCAATTGTATTCCAATATTTGTGAAGCTGATTCCACTTATATTAACTTATTTGTTATAGTGATGTGACTTAAACTAAACTGTCTGTTCAACTTAATCTGACTACTTTGACCTATTTATTGCATTAAAGTTACATAAATTGATCTATTTGTGATGTTAAAGTCAATTGTACTCCAATAGTTGTGAAGGTGATTCCACTCATATTAACTTATCTGTTATATTGATGTGACTTAAACTAAACTGTCTGTTCAATTCAATCTGACTACTTTGACCTATTTATTGCATTAAAGTTACATAAATTGAGTTATCTGTGATATTAAAGCCAATTGAATTCCAATATTTGTGAAGCTGATTCCACTGATATTAACTTATCTGTTATATTGATGTGACTTAAACTGAACTGTCTGTTCAACTCAATCTGACTACTTTGACCTATTTATTGCATTAAAGTTACATTAATCGAGCTATTTGTGATGTTAAAGTCAATTGTACTCCAATAGTTGTGAAGCTGATTCCACTGATATTAACTTATCTGTTATATTGATGTGACTTAAACTAAACTGCCTGTTCAACTCAATCTGACTACTTTGACCTATTTATTGCATGAAAGTTACATAAATTGAGCTATCTGTGATATTGAAGTCAATTGTTCTCCAATATTTGTGAAGCTGATTCCACTTATATTAACTTATCTGTTATATTGATGTGACTTTAACTAAACTGTCTGTTCAACTCAATCTGACTACTTTGACCTATTTATTGCATTAAAGTTACATAAATTGAGCTATTTGTGATGTTAAAGTCAATTGTACTCCAATATTTGTGAAGCTGATTCCACTTATATTAACTTATCTGTTATATTGATGTGACTTAAACTAAACTGTCTGTTCAACTCAATCTGACTACTTTGACCTATTTATTGCATTAAAGTTACATTAATCGAGCTATTTGTGATGCTAAAGTCAATTGTACTCCAATAGTTGTGAAGCTGATTCCACTGATATTAACTTATCTGTTATATTGATGTGACTTAAACTAAACTGCCCGTTCAAATCAATCTGACTACTTTGACCTATTTATTGCATGAAAGTTACATAAATTGAGCTCTCTGTGATATTGAAGTCAATTGTACTCCAATATTTGTGAAGCTGTTTCCACTTATATTAACTTATCTGTTATAGTGATGTGACTTAAACTAAACTGTCTGTTCAACTCAATCTGACTACTTTGACCTATTTATTGCATTAAAGTTACATAAATTGATCTATTTGTGATGTTAAAGTCAATTGTACTCCAATAGTTGTGAAGGTGATTCCACTCATATTAACTTATCTGTTATATTGATGTGACTTATACTAAACTGTCTGTTCAACTCAATCTGACTACTTTGACCTATTTATTGCATTAAAGTTACATAAATTGAGTTATCTGTGATATTAAAGCCAATTGAATTCCAATATTTGTGAAGCTGATTCCACTGATATTAACTTATCTGTTATATTGATGTGACTTAAACTGAACTGTCTGTTCAACTCAATCTGACTACTTTCACCTTATTATTGCATTAAAGTTACATTAATCGAGCTATTTGTGATGTTAAAGTCAATTGTACTCCAATAGTTGTGAAGCTGATTCCACTGATATTAACTTATCTGTTATATTGATGTGACTTAAACTAAACTGCCTGTTCAACTCAATCTGACTACTTTGACCTATTTATTGCATGAAAGTTACATAAATTGAGCTATCTGTGATATTGAAGTCAATTGTTCTCCAATATTTGTGAAGCTGATTCCACTGATATTAACTTATCTGTTATATTGATGTGACTTTAACTAAACTGTCTGTTCAACTCAATCTGACTACTTTGACCTATTTATTGCATTAAAGTTACATAAATTGAGCTATCTGTGATATTAAAGTCAATTGTACTCAAATATTTGTGAAGCTGATTCCACTGATATTAACTTATCTGTTATATTGATGTGACTTAAACTAAACTGTCTGTTCAACTCAATCTGACTACTTTGACCTATTTATTGCATTAAAGTTACATAAATTGAGTTATCTGTGATATTAAAGCCAATTGAATTCCAATATTTGTGAAGCTGATTCCACTGATATTAACTTATCTGTTATATTGATGTGACTTAAACTAAACTGTCTGTTCAACTCAATCTGACTACTTTGACCTATTTATTGCATTAAAGTTACATTAATCGAGCTATTTGTGATGTTAAAGTCAATTGTACTCCAATAGTTGTGAAGCTGATTCCACTGATATTAACTTATCTGTTATATTGATGTGACTTAAACTAAACTGCCTGTTCAACTCAATCTGACTACTTTGACCTATTTATTGCATGAAAGTTACATAAATTGAGCTATCTGTGATATTGAAGTCAATTGTTCTCCAATATTTGTGAAGCTGATTCCACTTATATTAACTTATCTGTTATATTGATGTGACTTTAACTAAACTGTCTGTTCAACTCAATCTGACTACTTTGACCTATTTATTGCATTAAAGTTACATAAATTGAGCTATTTGTGATGTTAAAGTCAATTGTACTCCAATATTATTGAAGCTGATTCCACTGATATTAACTTATCTGTTATATTGATGTGACTTAAACTAAACTGCCTGTTCAACTCAATCTGACTACTTTGACCTATTTATTGCATGAAAGTTACATAAATTGAGCTATCTGTGATATTGAAGTCAATTGTTCTCCAATATTTGTGAAGCTGATTCCACTTATATTAACTTATCTGTTATATTGATGTGACTTTAACTAAACTGTCTGTTCAACTCAATCTGACTACTTTGACCTATTTATTGCATTAAAGTTACATAAATTGAGCTATTTGTGATGTTAAAGTCAATTGTACTCCGATATTTGTGAAGCTGATTCCACTGATATTAACTTATCTGTTATATTGATGTGACTTAAACTAAACTGTCTGTAGAACTCAATCTGACTACTTTGACCTATTTATTGCATTAAAGTCACATAAATTGAGCTATTTGTGATGTTAAAGTCAATTGTACTCCAATAGTTGTCAAGCTGATTCCACTCATATTAACTTATCTGTTATATTGATGTGACTTAAACTGAACTGTCTGTTCAACTCAATCTGACTACTTTGACCTATTTATTGTATTAAAGTTACAAAAATTGAGTTATCTGTGATATTAAAGCCAATTGTATTCCAATATTTGTGAAGCTGATTCCACTTATATTAACTTATCTGTTATATTGATGTGACTTAAACTAAACTGTCTGTTCAACTCAATCTGACTACTTTGACCTATTTATTGCATTAAAGTTACATAAATTGAGTTATCTGTGATATTAAAGCCAATTGAATTCCAATATTTGTGAAGCTGATTCCACTGATATTAACTTATCTGTTATATTGATGTGACTTAAACTGAACTGTCTGTTCAACTCAATCTGACTACTTTGACCTATTTATTGCATTAAAGTTACATAAATTGATCTATTTGTGATGTTAAAGTCAATTGTACTCCAATAGTTGTGAAGCTGATTCCACTCATATTAACTTATCTGTTATATTGATGTGACTTAAACTAAACTGTCTGTTCAACTCAATCTGACTACTTTGACCTATTTATTGCATTAAAGTTACATAAATTGAGTTATCTGTGATATTAAAGCCAATTGAATTCCAATATTTGTGAAGCTGATTCCACTGATATTAACTTATCTGTTATATTGATGTGACTTAAACTGAACTGTCTGTTCAACTCAATCTGACTACTTTGACCTATTTATTGCATTAAAGTTACATTAATCGAGCTATTTGTGATGTTAAAGTCAATTGTACTCCAATAGTTGTGAAGCTGATTCCACTGATATTAACTTATCTGTTATATTGATGTGACTTAAACTAAACTGCCTGTTCAACTCAATCTGACTACTTTGACCTATTTATTGCATGAAAGTTACATAAATTGAGCTATCTGTGATATTGAAGTCAATTGTTCTCCAATATTTGTGAAGCTGATTCCACTTATATTAACTTATCTGTTATATTGATGTGACTTTAACTAAACTGTCTGTTCAACTCAATCTGACTACTTTGACCTATTTATTGCATTAAAGTTACATAAATTGAGCTATTTGTGATGTTAAAGTCAATTGTACTCCAATATTTGTGAAGCTGATTCCACTTATATTAACTTATCTGTTATATTGGTGTGACTTTAACTAAACTGTCTGTTCAACTCAATCTGACTACTTTGACCTATTTATTGCATTAAAGTTACATAAATTGAGCTATTTCTTATGTTAAAGTCAATTGTACTCCAATAGTTGTGAAGCTGATTCCACTGATATTAACTTATCTGTTATATTGATGTGACTTAAACTAAACTGTCTGTTCAACTCAATCTGACTACTTTGACCTAGTTATTGCATTAAAGTTACATAAATTGAGTTATCTGTGATATTAAAGTCAATTGTACTCCAATATTTGTGAAGCTGATTCCACTGATATTAACTTATCTGTTATATTGATGTGACTTAAACTAAACTGTGTGTTGAACTCAATCTGACTACTTTGACCTATTTATTGCATTAAAGTCACATAAATTGAGCTATTTGTGATGTTAAAGTCAATTGTACTCCAATAGTTGTGAAGCTGATTCCACTCATATTAACTTATCTGTTATATTAATGTGACTTAAACTGAACTGTCTGTTCAACTCAATCTGACTACTTTGACCTATTTATTGCATTAAAGTTACATAAATTGATCTATTTGTGATGTTAAAGTCAATTGTACTCCAATAGTTGTGAAGCTGATTCCACTCATATTAACTTATCTGTTATATTGATGTGACTTAAACTAAACTGTCTGTTCAACTCAATCTGACTACTTTGACCTATTTATTGCATTAAAGTTACATAAATTGAGTTATCTGTGTTATTAAAGCCAATTGAATTCCAATATTTGTGAAGCTGATTCCACTGATATTAACTTATCTGTTATATTGATGTGACTTAAACTGAACTGTCTGTTCAACTCAATCTGACTACTTTGACCTATTTATTGCATTAAAGTTACATTAATCGAGCTATTTGTGATGTTAAAGTCAATTGTACTCCAATAGTTGTGAAGCTGATTCCACTGATATTAACTTATCTGTTATATTGATGTGACTTAAACTAAACTGCCTGTTCAACTCAATCTGACTACTTTGACCTATTTATTGCATGAAAGTTACATAAATTGAGCTATCTGTGATATTGAAGTCAATTGTTCTCCAATATTTGTGAAGCTGATTCCACTTATATTAACTTATCTGTTATATTGATGTGACTTTAACTAAACTGTCTGTTCAACTCAATCTGACTACTTTGACCTATTTATTGCATTAAAGTTACATAAATTGAGCTATTTGTGATGTTAAAGTCAATTGTACTCCAATATTTGTGAAGCTGATTCCACTTATATTAACTTATCTGTTATATTGGTGTGACTTTAACTAAACTGTCTGTTCAACTCAATCTGACTACTTTGACCTATTTATTGCATTAAAGTTACATAAATTGAGCTATTTGTGATGTTAAAGTCAATTGTACTCCAATATTATTGAAGCTGATTCCACTGATATTAACTTATCTGTTATATTGATGTGACTTAAACTAAACTGCCTGTTCAACTCAATCTGACTACTTTGACCTATTTATTGCATGAAAGTTACATAAATTGAGCTATCTGTGATATTGAAGTCAATTGTTCTCCAATATTTGTGAAGCTGATTCCACTTATATTAACTTATCTGTTATATTGATGTGACTTTAACTAAACTGTCTGTTCAACTCAATCTGACTACTTTGACCTATTTATTGCATGAAAGTTACATAAATTGAGCTATCTGTGATATTGAAGTCAATTGTTCTCCAATATTTGTGAAGCTGATTCCACTTATATTAACTTATCTGTTATATTGATGTGACTTTAACTAAACTGTCTGTTCAACTCAATCTGACTACTTTGACCTATTTATTGCATTAAAGTTACATAAATTGAGCTATTTGTGATGTTAAAGTCAATTGTACTCCAATATTTGTGAAGCTGATTCCACTTATATTAACTTATCTGTTATATTGGTGTGACTTTAACTAAACTGTCTGTTCAACTCAATCTGACTACTTTGACCTATTTATTGCATTAAAGTTACATAAATTGAGTTATCTGTGATATTAAAGTCAATTGTACTCCAATATTTGTGAAGCTGATTCCACTGATATTAACTTATCTGTTATATTGATGTGACTTAAACTAAACTGTGTGTTGAACTCAATCTGACTACTTTGACCTATTTATTGCATTAAAGTCACATAAATTGAGCTATTTGTGATGTTAAAGTCAATTGTACTCCAATAGTTGTGAAGCTGATTCCACTCATATTAACTTATCTGTTATATTAATGTGACTTAAACTGAACTGTCTGTTCAACTCAATCTGACTACTTTGACCTATTTATTGCATTAAAGTTACATAAATTGATCTATTTGTGATGTTAAAGTCAATTGTACTCCAATAGTTGTGAAGCTGATTCCACTCATATTAACTTATCTGTTATATTGATGTGACTTAAACTAAACTGTCTGTTCAACTCAATCTGACTACTTTGACCTATTTATTGCATTAAAGTTACATAAATTGAGTTATCTGTGTTATTAAAGCCAATTGAATTCCAATATTTGTGAAGCTGATTCCACTGATATTAACTTATCTGTTATATTGATGTGACTTAAACTGAACTGTCTGTTCAACTCAATCTGACTACTTTGACCTATTTATTGCATTAAAGTTACATTAATCGAGCTATTTGTGATGTTAAAGTCAATTGTACTCCAATAGTTGTGAAGCTGATTCCACTGATATTAACTTATCTGTTATATTGATGTGACTTAAACTAAACTGCCTGTTCAACTCAATCTGACTACTTTGACCTATTTATTGCATGAAAGTTACATAAATTGAGCTATCTGTGATATTGAAGTCAATTGTTCTCCAATATTTGTGAAGCTGATTCCACTTATATTAACTTATCTGTTATATTGATGTGACTTTAACTAAACTGTCTGTTCAACTCAATCTGACTACTTTGACCTATTTATTGCATTAAAGTTACATAAATTGAGCTATTTGTGATGTTAAAGTCAATTGTACTCCAATATTTGTGAAGCTGATTCCACTTATATTAACTTATCTGTTATATTGGTGTGACTTTAACTAAACTGTCTGTTCAACTCAATCTGACTACTTTGACCTATTTATTGCATTAAAGTTACATAAATTGAGCTATTTGTGATGTTAAAGTCAATTGTACTCCAATATTATTGAAGCTGATTCCACTGATATTAACTTATCTGTTATATTGGTGTGACTTAAACTAAACTGCCTGTTCAACTCAATCTGACTACTTTGACCTATTTATTGCATGAAAGTTACATAAATTGAGCTATCTGTGATATTGAAGTCAATTGTTCTCCAATATTTGTGAAGCTGATTCCACTTATATTAACTTATCTGTTATATTGATGTGACTTTAACTAAACTGTCTGTTCAACTCAATCTGACTACTTTGACCTATTTATTGCATTAAAGTTACATAAATTGAGCTATTTGTGATGTTAAAGTCAATTGTACTCCAATATTTGTGAAGCTGATTCCACTGATATTAACTTATCTGTTATATTGATGTGACTTTAACTAAACTGTCTGTTCAACTCAATCTGACTACTTTGACCTATTTATTGCATTAAAGTTACATAAATTGAGCTTTTTGTTATGTTAAAGTCAATTGTACTCCAATAGTTGTGAAGCTGATTCCACTGATATTAACTTATCTGTTATATTGATGTGACTTAAACTAAACTGTCTGTTCAACTCAATCTGACTACTTTGACCTAGTTATTGCATTAAAGTTACATAAATTGAGTTATCTGTGATATTAAAGTCAATTGTACTCCGATATTTGTGAAGCTGATTCCACTGATATTAACTTATCTGTTATATTGATGTGACTTAAACTAAACTGTCTGTAGAACTCAATCTGACTACTTTGACCTATTTATTGCATTAAAGTCACATAAATTGAGCTATTTGTGATGTTAAAGTCAATTGTACTCCAATAGTTGTCAAGCTGATTCCACTCATATTAACTTATCTGTTATATTGATGTGACTTAAACTGAACTGTCTGTTCAACTCAATCTGACTACTTTGACCTATTTATTGTATTAAAGTTACAAAAATTGAGTTATCTGTGATATTAAAGCCAATTGTATTCCAATATTTGTGAAGCTGATTCCACTTATATTAACTTATCTGTTATATTGATGTGACTTAAACTAAACTGTCTGTTCAACTCAATCTGACTACTTTGACCTATTTATTGCATTAAAGTTACATAAATTGAGTTATCTGTGATATTAAAGCCAATTGAATTCCAATATTTGTGAAGCTGATTCCACTGATATTAACTTATCTGTTATATTGATGTGACTTAAACTGAACTGTCTGTTCAACTCAATCTGACTACTTTGACCTATTTATTGCATTAAAGTTACATAAATTGATCTATTTGTGATGTTAAAGTCAATTGTACTCCAATAGTTGTGAAGCTGATTCCACTCATATTAACTTATCTGTTATATTGATGTGACTTAAACTAAACTGTCTGTTCAACTCAATCTGACTACTTTGACCTATTTATTGCATTAAAGTTACATAAATTGAGTTATCTGTGATATTAAAGCCAATTGAATTCCAATATTTGTGAAGCTGATTCCACTGATATTAACTTATCTGTTATATTGATGTGACTTAAACTGAACTGTCTGTTCAACTCAATCTGACTACTTTGACCTATTTATTGCATTAAAGTTACATTAATCGAGCTATTTGTGATGTTAAAGTCAATTGTACTCCAATAGTTGTGAAGCTGATTCCACTGATATTAACTTATCTGTTATATTGATGTGACTTAAACTAAACTGCCTGTTCAACTCAATCTGACTACTTTGACCTATTTATTGCATGAAAGTTACATAAATTGAGCTATCTGTGATATTGAAGTCAATTGTTCTCCAATATTTGTGAAGCTGATTCCACTTATATTAACTTATCTGTTATATTGATGTGACTTTAACTAAACTGTCTGTTCAACTCAATCTGACTACTTTGACCTATTTATTGCATTAAAGTTACATAAATTGAGCTATTTGTGATGTTAAAGTCAATTGTACTCCAATATTTGTGAAGCTGATTCCACTTATATTAACTTATCTGTTATATTGGTGTGACTTTAACTAAACTGTCTGTTCAACTCAATCTGACTACTTTGACCTATTTATTGCATTAAAGTTACATAAATTGAGCTATTTCTTATGTTAAAGTCAATTGTACTCCAATAGTTGTGAAGCTGATTCCACTGATATTAACTTATCTGTTATATTGATGTGACTTAAACTAAACTGTCTGTTCAACTCAATCTGACTACTTTGACCTAGTTATTGCATTAAAGTTACATAAATTGAGTTATCTGTGATATTAAAGTCAATTGTACTCCAATATTTGTGAAGCTGATTCCACTGATATTAACTTATCTGTTATATTGATGTGACTTAAACTAAACTGTGTGTTGAACTCAATCTGACTACTTTGACCTATTTATTGCATTAAAGTCACATAAATTGAGCTATTTGTGATGTTAAAGTCAATTGTACTCCAATAGTTGTCAAGCTGATTCCACTCATATTAACTTATCTGTTATATTAATGTGACTTAAACTGAACTGTCTGTTCAACTCAATCTGACTACTTTGACCTATTTATTGCATTAAAGTTACATAAATTGATCTATTTGTGATGTTAAAGTCAATTGTACTCCAATAGTTGTGAAGCTGATTCCACTCATATTAACTTATCTGTTATATTGATGTGACTTAAACTAAACTGTCTGTTCAACTCAATCTGACTACTTTGACCTATTTATTGCATTAAAGTTACATAAATTGAGTTATCTGTGTTATTAAAGCCAATTGAATTCCAATATTTGTGAAGCTGATTCCACTGATATTAACTTATCTGTTATATTGATGTGACTTAAACTGAACTGTCTGTTCAACTCAATCTGACTACTTTGACCTATTTATTGCATTAAAGTTACATTAATCGAGCTATTTGTGATGTTAAAGTCAACTGTACTCCAATAGTTGTGAAGCTGATTCCACTGATATTAACTTATCTGTTATATTGATGTGACTTAAACTAAACTGTCTGTTCAACTCAATCTGACTACTTTGACCTATTTATTGCATTAAAGTTACATAAATTGAGCTATTTGTGATGTTAAAGTCAATTGTACTCCAATATTTGTGAAGCTGATTCCACTGATATTAACTTATCTGTTATATTGATGTGACTTTAACTAAACTGTCTGTTCAACTCAATCTGACTACTTTGACCTATTTATTGCATTAAAGTTACATAAATTGAGCTTTTTGTTATGTTAAAGTCAATTGTACTCCAATAGTTGTGAACCTGATTCCACTGATATTAACTTATCTGTTATATTGATGTGACTTAAACTAAACTGTCTGTAGAACTCAATCTGACTACTTTGACCTATTTATTGCATTAAAGTCACATAAATTGAGCTATTTGTGATGTTAAAGTCAATTGTACTCCAATAGTTGTCAAGCTGATTCCACTCATATTAACTTATCTGTTATATTGATGTGACTTAAACTGAACTGTCTGTTCAACTCAATCTGACTACTTTGACCTATTTATTGTATTAAAGTTACAAAAATTGAGTTATCTGTGATATTAAAGCCAATTGTATTCCAATATTTGTGAAGCTGATTCCACTTATATTAACTTATCTGTTATATTGATGTGACTTAAACTAAACTGTCTGTTCAACTCAATCTGACTACTTTGACCTATTTATTGCATTAAAGTTACATAAATTGAGTTATCTGTGATATTAAAGCCAATTGAATTCCAATATTTGTGAAGCTGATTCCACTGATATTAACTTATCTGTTATATTGATGTGACTTAAACTGAACTGTCTGTTCAACTCAATCTGACTACTTTGACCTATTTATTGCATTAAAGTTACATAAATTGATCTATTTGTGATGTTAAAGTCAATTGTACTCCAATAGTTGTGAAGCTGATTCCACTCATATTAACTTATCTGTTATATTGATGTGACTTAAACTAAACTGTCTGTTCAACTCAATCTGACTACTTTGACCTATTTATTGCATTAAAGTTACATAAATTGAGTTATCTGTGATATTAAAGCCAATTGAATTCCAATATTTGTGAAGCTGATTCCACTGATATTAACTTATCTGTTATATTGATGTGACTTAAACTGAACTGTCTGTTCAACTCAATCTGACTACTTTGACCTATTTATTGCATTAAAGTTACATTAATCGAGCTATTTGTGATGTTAAAGTCAATTGTACTCCAATAGTTGTGAAGCTGATTCCACTGATATTAACTTATCTGTTATATTGATGTGACTTAAACTAAACTGCCTGTTCAACTCAATCTGACTACTTTGACCTATTTATTGCATGAAAGTTACATAAATTGAGCTATCTGTGATATTGAAGTCAATTGTTCTCCAATATTTGTGAAGCTGATTCCACTTATATTAACTTATCTGTTATATTGATGTGACTTTAACTAAACTGTCTGTTCAACTCAATCTGACTACTTTGACCTATTTATTGCATTAAAGTTACATAAATTGAGCTATTTGTGATGTTAAAGTCAATTGTACTCCAATATTTGTGAAGCTGATTCCACTTATATTAACTTATCTGTTATATTGGTGTGACTTTAACTAAACTGTCTGTTCAACTCAATCTGACTACTTTGACCTATTTATTGCATTAAAGTTACATAAATTGAGCTATTTCTTATGTTAAAGTCAATTGTACTCCAATAGTTGTGAAGCTGATTCCACTGATATTAACTTATCTGTTATATTGATGTGACTTAAACTAAACTGTCTGTTCAACTCAATCTGACTACTTTGACCTAGTTATTGCATTAAAGTTACATAAATTGAGTTATCTGTGATGTTAAAGTCAATTGTACTCCAATATTTGTGAAGCTGATTCCACTGATATTAACTTATCTGTTATATTGATGTGACTTAAACTAAACTGTGTGTTGAACTCAATCTGACTACTTTGACCTATTTATTGCATTAAAGTCACATAAATTGAGCTATTTGTGATGTTAAAGTCAATTGTACTCCAATAGTTGTCAAGCTGATTCCACTCATATTAACTTATCTGTTATATTAATGTGACTTAAACTGAACTGTCTGTTCAACTCAATCTGACTACTTTGACCTATTTATTGCATTAAAGTTACATAAATTGATCTATTTGTGATGTTAAAGTCAATTGTACTCCAATAGTTGTGAAGGTGATTCCACTCATATTAACTTATCTGTTATATTGATGTGACTTAAACTAAACTGTCTGTTCAACTCAATCTGACTACTTTGACCTATTTATTGCATTAAAGTTACATAAATTGAGTTATCTGTGTTATTAAAGCCAATTGAATTCCAATATTTGTGAAGCTGATTCCACTGATATTAACTTATCTGTTATATTGATGTGACTTAAACTGAACTGTCTGTTCAACTCAATCTGACTACTTTGACCTATTTATTGCATTAAAGTTACATTAATCGAGCTATTTGTGATGTTAAAGTCAATTGTACTCCAATAGTTGTGAAGCTGATTCCACTGATATTAACTTATCTGTTATATTGATGTGACTTAAACTAAACTGCCTGTTCAACTCAATCTGACTACTTTGACCTATTTATTGCATGAAAGTTACATAAATTGAGCTATCTGTGATATTGAAGTCAATTGTACTCCAATATTTGTGAAGCTGATTCCACTTATATTAACTTATCTGTTATATTGATGTGACTTTAACTAAACTGTCTGTTCAACTCAATCTGACTACTTTGACCTATTTATTGCATTAAAGTTACATAAATTGAGCTATTTGTGATGTTAAAGTCAATTGTACTCCAATATTTGTGAAGCTGATTCCACTTATATTAACTTATCTGTTATATTGGTGTGACTTTAACTAAACTGTCTGTTCAACTCAATCTGACTACTTTGACCTATTTATTGCATTAAAGTTACATAAATTGAGCTATTTCTTATGTTAAAGTCAATTGTACTCCAATAGTTGTGAAGCTGATTCCACTGATATTAACTTATCTGTTATATTGATGTGACTTAAACTAAACTGTCTGTTCAACTCAATATGACTACTTTGACCTAGTTATTGCATTAAAGTTACATAAATTGAGTTATCTGTGATATTAAAGTCAATTGTACTCCAATATTTGTGAAGCTGATTCCACTGATATTAACTTATCTGTTATATTGATGTGACTTAAACTAAACTGTCTGTTGAACTCAATCTGACTACTTTGACCTATTTATTGCATTAAAGTCACATAAATTGAGCTATTTGTGATGTTAAAGTCAATTGTACTCCAATAGTTGTCAAGCTGATTCCACTCATATTAACTTATCTGTTATATTAATGTGACTTAAACTGAACTATCTGTTCAACTCAATCTGACTACTTTGACCTATTTATTGCATTAAAGTTACATAAATTGATCTATTTGTGATGTTAAAGTCAATTGTACTCCAATAGTTGTGAAGGTGATTCCACTCATATTAACTTATCTGTTATATTGATGTGACTTAAACTAAACTGTCTGTTCAACTCAATCTGACTACTTTGACCTATTTATTGCATTAAAGTTACATAAATTGAGTTATCTGTGATATTAAAGCCAATTGTATTCCAATATTTGTGAAGCTGATTCCACTTATATTAACTTATTTGTTATAGTGATGTGACTTAAACTAAACTGTCTGTTCAACTCAATCTGACTACTTTGACCTATTTATTGCATTAAAGTTACATAAATTGATCTATTTGTGATGTTAAAGTCAATTGTACTCCAATAGTTGTGAAGGTGATTCCACTCATATTAACTTATCTGTTATATTGATGTGACTTAAACCAAACTGTCTGTTCAACTCAATCTGACTACTTTGACCTATTTATTGCATTAAAGTTACATAAATTGAGTTATCTGTGATATTAAAGCCAATTGAATTCCAATATTTGTGAAGCTGATTCCACTGATATTAACTTATCTGTTATATTGATGTGACTTAAACTGAACTGTCTGTTCAACTCAATCTGACTACTTTGACCTATTTATTGCATTAAAGTTACATTAATCGAGCTATTTGTGATGTTAAAGTCAATTGTACTCCAATAGTTGTCAAGCTGATTCCACTGATATTAACTTATCTGTTATATTGATGTGACTTAAACTAAACTGCCTGTTCAACTCAATCTGACTACTTTGACCTATTTATTGCATGAAAGTTACATAAATTGAGCTATCTGTGATATTGAAGTCAATTGTTCTCCAATATTTGTGAAGCTGATTCCACTGATATTAACTTATCTGTTATATTGATGTGACTTTAACTAAACTGTCTGTTCAACTCAATCTGACTACTTTGACCTATTTATTGCATTAAAGTTACATAAATTGAGCTATTTGTGATGTTAAAGTCAATTGTACTCCAATATTTGTGAAGCTGATTCCACTTATATTAACTTATCTGTTATATTGATGTGACTTAAACTAAACTGTCTGTTCAACTCAATCTGACTACTTTGACCTATTTATTGCATTAAAGTTACATTAATCGAGCTATTTGTGATGCTAAAGTCAATTGTACTCCAATAGTTGTGAAGCTGATTCCACTGATATTAACTTATCTGTTATATTGATGTGACTTAAACTAAACTGCCCGTTCAAATCAATCTGACTACTTTGACCTATTTATTGCATGAAAGTTACATAAATTGAGCTCTCTGTGATATTGAAGTCAATTGTACTCCAATATTTGTGAAGCTGTTTCCACTTATATTAACTTATCTGTTATATTGATGTGACTTTAACTAAACTGTCTTTTCAACTCAATCTGACTACTTTGACCTAGTTATTGCATTAAAGTTACATAAATTGAGTTATCTGTGATATTAAAGTCAATTGTACTCCAATAGTTGTGAAGCTGATTCCACTCATATTAACTTATCTGTTATATTGATGTGACTTAAACTAAACTGTCTGTTCAACTCAATCTGACTACTTTGACCTATTTATTGCATTAAAGTTACAAAAATTGAGTTATCTGTGATATTAAAGCCAATTGTATTCCAATATTTGTGAAGCTGATTCCACTTATATTAACTTATCTGTTATAGTGATGTGACTTAAACTAAACTGTCTGTTCAACTCAATCTGACTACTTTGACCTATTTATTGCATTAAAGTTACATAAATTGATCTATTTGTGATGTTAAAGTCAATTGTACTCCAATAGTTGTGAAGGTGATTCCACTCATATTAACTTATCTGTTATATTGATGTGACTTATACTAAACTGTCTGTTCAACTCAATCTGACTACTTTGACCTATTTATTGCATTAAAGTTACATAAATTGAGTTATCTGTGATATTAAAGCCAATTGAATTCCAATATTTGTGAAGCTGATTCCACTGATATTAACTTATCTGTTATATTGATGTGACTTAAACTGAACTGTCTGTTCAACTCAATCTGACTACTTTGACCTATTTATTGCATTAAAGTTACATTAATCGAGCTATTTGTGATGTTAAAGTCAATTGTACTCCAATAGTTGTGAAGCTGATTCCACTGATATTAACTTATCTGTTATATTGATGTGACTTAAACTAAACTGCCTGTTCAACTCAATCTGACTACTTTGACCTATTTATTGCATGAAAGTTACATAAATTGAGCTATCTGTGATATTGAAGTCAATTGTTCTCCAATATTTGTGAAGCTGATTCCACTTATATTAACTTATCTGTAATATTGATGTGACTTTAACTAAACTGTCTGTTCAACTCAATCTGACTACTTTGACCTATTTATTGCATTAAAGTTACATAAATTGAGCTATTTGTGATGTTAAAGTCAATTGTACTCCAATATTTGTGAAGCTGATTCCACAGATATTAACTTATCTGTTATATTGATGTGACTTTAACTAAACTGTCTGTTCAACTCAATCTGACTACTTTGACCTATTTATTGCATTAAAGTTACATAAATTGAGCTATCTGTGATATTAAAGTCAATTGTACTCAAATATTTGTGAAGCTGATTCCACTGATATTAACTTATCTGTTATATTGATGTGACTTAAACTAAACTGTCTGTTCAACTCAATCTGACTACTTTGACCTATTTATTGCATTAAAGTTACATAAATTGAGTTATCTGTGATATTAAAGCCAATTGAATTCCAATATTTGTGAAGCTAATTCCACTGATATTAACTTATCTGTTATATTGATGTGACTTAAACTAAACTGTCTGTTCAACAAAATCTGACTACTTTGACCTATTTATTGTATTAAAGTTACAAAAATTGAGTTATCTGTGATATTAAAGCCAATTGTATTCCAATATTTGTGAAGCTGATTCCACTTATATTAACTTATCTGTTATATTGATGTGACTTAAACTAAACTGACTGTTCAACTCAATCTGACTACTTTGACCTATTTATTGCATTAAAGTTACATAAATTGATCTATTTGTGATGTTAAAGTCAATTGTACTCCAATAGTTGTGAAGCTGATTCCACTCATATTAACTTATCTGTTATAGTGATGTGACTTAAACTAAACTGTCTGTTCAACTCAATCTGACTACTTTGACCTATTTATTGCATGAAAGTTACATAAATTGATCTATTTGTGATGTTAAAGTCAATTGTACTCCAATAGTTGTGAAGGTGATTCCACTCATATTAACTTATCTGTTATATTGATGTGACTTATACTAAACTGTCTGTTCAACTCAATCTGACTACTTTGACCTATTTATTGCATTAAAGTTACATAAATTGAGTTATCTGTGATATTAAAGCCAATTGAATTCCAATATTTGTGAAGCTGATTCCACTGATATTAACTTATCTGTTATATTGATGTGACTTAAACTGAACTGTCTGTTCAACTCAATCTGACTACTTTGACCTATTTATTGCATTAAAGTTACATTAATCGAGCTATTTGTGATGTTAAAGTCAATTGTACTCCAATAGTTGTGAAGCTGATTCCACTGATATTAACTTATCTGTTATATTGATGTGACTTAAACTAAACTGCCTGTTCAACTCAATCTGACTACTTTGACCTATTTATTGCATGAAAGTTACATAAATTGAGCTATCTGTGATATTGAAGTCAATTGTTCTCCAATATTTGTGAAGCTGATTCCACTTATATTAACTTATCTGTAATATTGATGTGACTTTAACTAAACTGTCTGTTCAACTCAATCTGACTACTTTGACCTATTTATTGCATTAAAGTTACATAAATTGAGCTATTTGTGATGTTAAAGTCAATTGTACTCCAATATTTGTGAAGCTGATTCCACAGATATTAACTTATCTGTTATATTGATGTGACTTTAACTAAACTGTCTGTTCAACTCAATCTGACTACTTTGACCTATTTATTGCATTAAAGTTACATAAATTGAGCTATCTGTGATATTAAAGTCAATTGTACTCAAATATTTGTGAAGCTGATTCCACTGATATTAACTTATCTGTTATATTGATGTGACTTAAACTAAACTGTCTGTTCAACTCAATCTGACTACTTTGACCTATTTATTGCATTAAAGTTACATAAATTGAGTTATCTGTGATATTAAAGCCAATTGAATTCCAATATTTGTGAAGCTGATTCCACTGATATTAACTTATCTGTTATATTGATGTGACTTAAACTAAACTGTCTGTTCAACAAAATCTGACTACTTTGACCTATTTATTGTATTAAAGTTACAAAAATTGAGTTATCTGTGATATTAAAGCCAATTGTATTCCAATATTTGTGAAGCTGATTCCACTTATATTAACTTATCTGTTATATTGATGTGACTTAAACTAAACTGACTGTTCAACTCAATCTGACTACTTTGACCTATTTATTGCATTAAAGTTACATAAATTGATCTATTTGTGATGTTAAAGTCAATTGTACTCCAATAGTTGTGAAGCTGATTCCACTCATATTAACTTATCTGTTATATTAATGTGACTTAAACTAAACTGTCTGTTCAACTCAATCTGACTACTTTGACCTATTTATTGCATGAAAGTTACATAAATTGAGCTATCTGTGATATTAAAGTCGATTGTACTCCAATATTTGTGAAGCTGATTCCACTGATATTAACTGATCTGTTATATTGATGTGACTTAAACTAAACTGTCTGTTCAACTCAATCTGACTACTTTGACCTATTTATTGCATTAAAGTTACATTAATCGAGCTATTTGTGATGCTAAAGTCAATTGTACTCCAATAGTTGTGAAGCTGATTCCACTGATATTAACTTATCTGTTATATTGATGTGACTTAAACTAAACTGCCCGTTCAAATCAATCTGACTACTTTGACCTATTTATTGCATGAAAGTTACATAAATTGAGCTATCTGTGATATTGAAGTCAATTGTACTCCAATATTTGTGAAGCTGATTCCACTTATACTAACTTATCTGTTATATTGATGTGACTTTAACTAAACTGTCTGTTCAACTCAATCTGACTACTTTGACCTAGTTATTGCATTAAAGTTACATAAATTGAGTTATCTGTGATATTAAAGTCAATTGTACTCCAATATTTGTGAAGTTGATTCCACTGATATTAACTTATCTGTTATATTGATGTGACTTAAACTAAACTGTCTGTTCAACAAAATCTGACTACTTTCACCTATTTATTGCATTAAAGTCACATAAATTGAGTTATCTGTGATATTAAAGCCAATTGTATTCCAATATTTGTGAAGCTGATTCCACTTATATTAACTTATTTGTTATAGTGATGTGACTTAAACTAAACTGTCTGTTCAACTCAATCTGACTACTTTGACCTATTTATTGCATTAAAGTTACATAAATTGATCTATTTGTGATGTTAAAGTCAATTGTACTCCAATAGTTGTGAAGGTGATTCCACTCATATTAACTTATCTGTTATATTGATGTGACTTAAACTAAACTGTCTGTTCAACTCAATCTGACTACTTTGACCTATTTATTGCATTAAAGTTACATAAATTGAGTTATCTGTGATATTAAAGCCAATTGAATTCCAATATTTGTGAAGCTGATTCCACTGATATTAACTTATCTGTTATATTGATGTGACTTAAACTGAACTGTCTGTTCAACTCAATCTGACTACTTTGACCTATTTATTGCATTAAAGTTACATTAATCGAGCTATTTGTGATGTTAAAGTCAATTGTACTCCAATAGTTGTGAAGCTGATTCCACTGATATTAACTTATCTGTTATATTGATGTGACTTAAACTAAACTGCCTGTTCAACTCAATCTGACTACTTTGACCTATTTATTGCATGAAAGTTACATAAATTGAGCTATCTGTGATATTGAAGTCAATTGTTCTCCAATATTTGTGAAGCTGATTCCACTTATATTAACTTATCTGTTATATTGATGTGACTTTAACTAAACTGTCTGTTCAACTCAATCTGACTACTTTGACCTATTTATTGCATTAAAGTTACATAAATTGAGCTATTTGTGATGTTAAAGTCAATTGTACTCCAATAGTTGTGAAGCTGATTCCACTTATATTAACTTATCTGTTATATTGATGTGACTTAAACTAAACTACCCGTTCAAATCAATCTGACTACTTTGACCTATTTATTGCATGAAAGTTACATAAATTGAGCTCTCTGTGATATTGAAGTCAATTGTACTCCAATATTTGTGAAGCTGTTTCCACTTATATTAACTTATCTGTTATATTGATGTGACTTTAACTAAACTGTCTTTTCAACTCAATCTGACTACTTTGACCTAGTTATTGCATTAAAGTTACATAAATTGAGTTATCTGTGATATTAAAGTCAATTGTACTCCAATATTTGTGAAGCTGATTCCACTGATATTAACTTATCTGTTATATTGATGTGACTTAAACTAAACTGTCTGTTCAACAAAATCTGACTACTTTGACCTATTTATTGCATTAAAGTCACATAAATTGAGCTATTTGTGATGTTAAAGTCAATTGTACTCCAATAGTTGTCAAGCTGATTCCACTCATATTAACTTATCTGTTATATTGATGTGACTTAAACTAAACTGTCTGTTCAACTCAATCTGACTACTTTGACCTATTTATTGCATTAAAGTTACAAAAATTGAGTTATCTGTGATATTAAAGCCAATTGTATTCCAATATTTGTGAAGCTGATTCCACTTATATTAACTTATCTGTTATAGTGATGTGACTTAAACTAAACTGTCTGTTCAACTCAATCTGACTACTTTGACCTATTTATTGCATTAAAGTTACATAAATTGATCTATTTGTGATGTTAAAGTCAATTGTACTCCAATAGTTGTGAAGGTGATTCCACTCATATTAACTTATCTGTTATATTGATGTGACTTATACTAAACTGTCTGTTCAACTCAATCTGACTACTTTGAAGCTGATTCCACTGATATTAACTTATCTGTTATATTGATGTGACTTAAACTGAACTGTCTGTTCAACTCAATCTGACTACTTTGACCTATTTATTGCATTAAAGTTACATTAATCGAGCTATTTGTGATGTTAAAGTCAATTGTACTCCAATAGTTGTGAAGGTGATTCCACTGATATTAACTTATCTGTTATATTGATGTGACTTAAACTAAACTGCCTGTTCAACTCAATCTGACTACTTTGACCTATTTATTGCATGAAAGTTACATAAATTGAGCTATCTGTGATATTGAAGTCAATTGTTCTCCAATATTTGTGAAGCTGATTCCACTTATATTAACTTATCTGTTATATTGATGTGACTTTAACTAAACTGTCTGTTCAACTCAATCTGACTACTTTGACCTATTTATTGCATTAAAGTTACATAAATTGAGCTATTTGTGATGTTAAAGTCAATTGTACTCCAATATTTGTGAAGCTGATTCCACTGATATTAACTTATCTGTTATATTGATGTGACTTTAACTAAACTGTCTGTTCAACTCAATCTGACTACTTTGACCTATTTATTGCATTAAAGTTACATAAATTGAGCTTTTTGTTATGTTAAAGACAATTGTACTCCAAAAGTTGTGAACCTGATTCCACTGATATTAACTTATCTGTTATATTGATGTGACTTAAACTAAACTGTCTGTTCAACTCAATCTGACTACTTTGACCTAGTTATTGCATTAAAGTTACATAAATTGAGTTATCTGTGATATTAAAGTCAATTGTACTCCGATATTTGTGAAGCTGATTCCACTGATATTAACTTATCTGTTATATTGATGTGACTTAAACTAAACTGTCTGTTGAACTCAATCTGACTACTTTCACCTATTTATTGCATTAAAGTCACATAAATTGAGCTATTTGTGATGTTAAAGTCAATTGTACTCCAATAGTTGTGAAGCTGATTCCACTCATATTAACTTATCTGTTATATTGATGTGACTTAAACTAAACTGTCTGTTCAACTCAATCTGACTACTTTGACCTATTTATTGCATTAAAGTTACATAAATTGAGTTATCTGTGATATTAAAGCCAATTGAATTCCAATATTTGTGAAGCTGATTCCACTGATATTAACTTATCTGTTATATTGATGTGACTTAAACTGAACTGTCTGTTCAACTCAATCTGACTACTTTGACCTATTTATTGCATTAAAGTTACATTAATCGAGCTATTTGTGATGTTAAAGTCAATTGTACTCCAATAGTTGTGAAGCTGATTCCACTGATATTAACTTATCTGTTATATTGATGTGACTTAAACTAAACTGCCTGTTCAACTCAATCTGACTACTTTGACCTATTTATTGCATGAAAGTTACATAAATTGAGCTATCTGTGATATTGAAGTCAATTGTTCTCCAATATTTGTGAAGCTGATTCCACTTATATTAACTTATCTGTTATATTGATGTGACTTTAACTAAACTGTCTGTTCAACTCAATCTGACTACTTTGACCTATTTATTGCATTAAAGTTACATAAATTGAGCTATTTGTGATGTTAAAGTCAATTGTACTCCAATATTTGTGAAGCTGATTCCACTGATATTAACTTATCTGTTATATTGATGTGACTTTAACTAAACTGTCTGTTCAACTCAATCTGACTACTTTGACCTATTTATTGCATTAAAGTTACATAAATTGAGCTATCTGTGATATTAAAGTCAATTGTACTCAAATATTTGTGAAGCTGATTCCACTGATATTAACTTATCTGTTATATTGATGTGACTTAAACTAAACTGTCTGTTCAACTCAATCTGACTACTTTGACCTATTTATTGCATTAAAGTTACATAAATTGAGTTATCTGTGATATTAAAGCCAATTGAATTCCAATATTTGTGAAGCTGATTCCACTGATAT
Organism: Ostrea denselamellosa; assembly: GCA_024699665.1. Taxonomy (NCBI): domain Eukaryota; kingdom Metazoa; phylum Mollusca; class Bivalvia; order Ostreida; family Ostreidae; genus Ostrea; species Ostrea denselamellosa. The sequence goes on from JAMZEH010000090.1 coordinate 467,608, forward strand.
TAACTTATCTGTTATATTGATGTGACTTAAACTAAACTGTCTGTTCAACAAAATCTGACTACTTTGACCTATTTATTGTATTAAAGTTACAAAAATTGAGTTATCTGTGATATTAAAGCCAATTGTATTCCAATATTTGTGAAGCTGATTCCACTTATATTAACTTATCTGTTATATTGATGTGACTTAAACTAAACTGACTGTTCAACTCAATCTGACTACTTTGACCTATTTATTGCATTAAAGTTACATAAATTGATCTATTTGTGATGTTAAAGTCAATTGTACTCCAATAGTTGTGAAGCTGATTCCACTCATATTAACTTATCTGTTATATTGATGTGACTTAAACTAAACTGTCTGTTCAACTCAATCTGACTACTTTGACCTATTTATTGCATGAAAGTTACATAAATTGAGCTATCTGTGATATTAAAGTCGATTGTACTCCAATATTTGTGAAGCTGATTCCACTGATATTAACTGATCTGTTATATTGATGTGACTTAAACTAAACTGTCTGTTCAACTCAATCTGACTACTTTGACCTATTTATTGCATTAAAGTTACATTAATCGAGCTATTTGTGATGCTAAAGTCAATTGTACTCCAATAGTTGTGAAGCTGATTCCACTGATATTAACTTATCTGTTATATTGATGTGACTTAAACTAAACTGCCCGTTCAAATCAATCTGACTACTTTGACCTATTTATTGCATGAAAGTTACATAAATTGAGCTATCTGTGATATTGAAGTCAATTGTACTCCAATATTTGTGAAGCTGATTCCACTTATACTAACTTATCTGTTATATTGATGTGACGTTAACTAAACTGTCTGTTCAACTCAATCTGACTACTTTGACCTAGTTATTGCATTAAAGTTACATAAATTGAGTTATCTGTGATATTAAAGTCAATTGTACTCCAATATTTGTGAAGCTGATTCCACTGATATTAACTTATCTGTTATATTGATGTGACTTAAACTAAACTGTCTGTTCAACAAAATCTGACTACTTTGACCTATTTATTGCATTAAAGTCACATAAATTGAGCTATTTGTGATGTTAAAGTCAATTGTACTCCAATAGTTGTCAAGCTGATTCCACTGATATCAACTTATCTGTTATATTGATGTGACTTAAACTAAACTGTCTGTTCAACTCAATCTGACTACTTTGACCTATTTATTGCATTAAAGTTACAAAAATTGAGTTATCTGTGATATTAAAGCCAATTGTATTCCAATATTTATGAAGCTGATTCCACTTATATTAACTTATTTGTTATAGTGATGTGACTTAAACTAAACTGTCTGTTCAACTCAATCTGACTACTTTGACCTATTTATTGCATTAAAGTTACATAAATTGATCTATTTGTGATGTTAAAGTCAATTGTACTCCAATAGTTGTGAAGGTGATTCCACTCATATTAACTTATCTGTTATATTGATGTGACTTAAACTAAACTGTCTGTTCAACTCAATCTGACTACTTTGACCTATTTATTGCATGAAAGTTACATAAATTGAGTTATCTGTGATATTAAAGCCAATTGAATTCCAATATTTGTGAAGCTGATTCCACTGATATTAACTTATCTGTTATATTGATGTGACTTAAACTGAACTGTCTGTTCAACTCAATCTGACTACTTTGACCTATTTATTGCATTAAAGTTACATTAATCGAGCTATTTGTGATGTTAAAGTCAATTGTACTCCAATAGTTGTGAAGCTGATTCCACTGATATTAACTTATCTGTTATATTGATGTGACTTAAACTAAACTGCCTGTTCAACTCAATCTGACTACTTTGACCTATTTATTGCATGAAAGTTACATAAATTGAGCTATCTGTGATATTGAAGTCAATTGTTCTCCAATATTTGTGAAGCTGATTCCACTTATATTAACTTATCTGTTATATTGATGTGACTTTAACTAAACTGTCTGTTCAACTCAATCTGACTACTTTGACCTATTTATTGCATTAAAGTTAAATAAATTGAGCTATTTGTGATGTTAAAGTCAATTGTACTCCAATAGTTGTGAAGCTGATTCCACTTATATTAACTTATCTGTTATATTGATGTGACTTAAACTAAACTGCCCGTTCAAATCAATCTGACTACTTTGACCTATTTATTGCATGAAAGTTACATAAATTGAGCTCTCTGTGATATTGAAGTCAATTGTACTCCAATATTTGTGAAGCTGTTTCCACTTATATTAACTTATCTGTTATATTGATGTGACTTTAACTAAACTGTCTTTTCAACTCAATCTGACTACTTTGACCTAGTTATTGCATTAAAGTTACATAAATTGAGTTATCTGTGATATTAAAGTCAATTGTACTCCAATATTTGTGAAGCTGATTCCACTGATATTAACTTATCTGTTATATTGATGTGACTTAAACTAAACTGTCTGTTCAACAAAATCTGACTACTTTGACCTATTTATTGCATTAAAGTCACATAAATTGAGCTATTTGTGATGTTAAAGTCAATTGTACTCCAATAGTTGTCAAGCTGATTCCACTCATATTAACTTATCTGTTATATTGATGTGACTTAAACTAAACTGTCTGTTCAACTCAATCTGACTACTTTGACCTATTTATTGCATTAAAGTTACATAAATTGAGTTATCTGTGATATTAAAGCCAATTGAATTCCAATATTTGTGAAGCTGATTCCACTGATATTAATTTATCTGTTATATTGATGTGACTTAAACTGAACTGTCTGTTCAACTCAATCTGACTACTTTGACCTATTTATTGCATTAAAGTTACATTAATCGAGCTATTTGTGATGTTAAAGTCAATTGTACTCCAATAGTTGTGAAGCTGATTCCACTGATATTAACTTATCTGTTATATTGATGTGACTTAAACTAAACTGCCTGTTCAACTCAATCTGACTACTTTGACCTATTTATTGCATGAAAGTTACATAAATTGAGCTATCTGTGATATTGAAGTCAATTGTTCTCCAATATTTGTGAAGCTGATTCCACTTATATTAACTTATCTGTTATATTGATGTGACTTTAACTAAACTGTCTGTTCAACTCAATCTGACTACTTTGACCTATTTATTGCATTAAAGTTACATAAATTGAGCTATTTGTGATGTTAAAGTCAATTGTACTCCAATATTTGTGAAGCTGATTCCACTGATATTAACTTATCTGTTATATTGATGTGACTTTAACTAAACTGTCTGTTCAACTCAATCTGACTACTTTGACCTATTTATTGCATTAAAGTTACATAAATTGAGCTTTTTGTTATGTTAAAGTCAATTGTACTCCAATAGTTGTGAACCTGATTCCACTGATATTAACTTATCTGTTATATTGATGTGACTTAAACTAAACTGTCTGTTCAACTCAATCTGACTACTTTGACCTAGTTATTGCATTAAAGTTACATAAATTGAGTTATCTGTGATATTAAAGTCAATTGTACTCCGATATTTGTGAAGCTGATTCCACTGATATTAACTTATCTGTTATATTGATGTGACTTAAACTAAACTGTCTGTTGAACTCAATCTGACTACTTTGACCTATTTATTGCATTAAAGTCACATAAATTGAGCTATTTGTGATGTTAAAGTCAATTGTACTCCAATAGTTGTGAAGCTGATTCCACTCATATTAACTTATCTGTTATATTGATGTGACTTAAACTAAACTGTCTGTTCAACTCAATCTGACTACTTTGACCTATTTATTGCATTAAAGTTACAAAAATTGAGTTATCTGTGATATTAAAGCCAATTGTATTCCAATATTTGTGAAGCTGATTCCACTTATATTAACTTATCTGTTATAGTGATGTGACTTAAACTAAACTGTCTGTTCAACTCAATCTGACTACTTTGACCTATTTATTGCATTAAAGTTACATAAATTGATCTATTTGCGATGTTAAAGTCAATTGTACTCCAATAGTTGTGAAGGTGATTCCACTCATATTAACTTATCTGTTATATTGATGTGACTTATACTAAACTGTCTGTTCAACTCAATCTGACTACTTTGACCTATTTATTGCATTAAAGTTACATAAATTGAGTTATCTGTGATATTAAACCAATTGAATTCCAATATTTGTGAAGCTGATTCCACTGATATTAACTTATCTGTTATATTGATGTGACTTAAACTGAACTGTCTGTTCAACTCAATCTGACTACTTTGACCTATTTATTGCATTAAAGTTACATTAATCGAGCTATTTGTGATGTTAAAGTCAATTGTACTCCAATAGTTGTGAAGCTGATTCCACTGATATTAACTTATCTGTTATATTGATGTGACTTAAACTAAACTGCCTGTTCAACTCAATCTGACTACTTTGACCTATTTATTGCATGAAAGTTACATAAATTGAGCTATCTGTGATATTAAAGTCAATTGTACTCAAATATTTGTGAAGCTGATTCCACTGATATTAACTTATCTGTTATATTGATGTGACTTAAACTAAACTATCTGTTCAACTCAATCTGACTACTTTGACCTATTTATTGCATTAAAGTTACATAAATTGAGTTATCTGTGATATTAAAGCCAATTGAATTCCAATATTTGTGAAGCTGATTCCACTGATATTAACTTATCTGTTATATTGATGTGACTTAAACTGAACTGTCTGTTCAACTCAATCTGACTACTTTGACCTATTTATTGCATTAAAGTTACATTAATCGAGCTATTTGTGATGTTAAAGTCAATTGTACTCCAATAGTTGTGAAGGTGATTCCACTGATATTAACTTATCTGTTATATTGATGTGACTTAAACTAAACTGCCTGTTCAACTCAATCTGACTACTTTGACCTATTTATTGCATGAAAGTTACATAAATTGAGCTATCTGTGATATTGAAGTCAATTGTTCTCCAATATTTGTGAATCTGATTCCACTTATATTAACTTATCTGTTATATTGATGTGACTTTAACTAAACTGTCTGTTCAACTCAATCTGACTACTTTGACCTATTTATTGCATTAAAGTTACATAAATTGAGCTATTTGTGATGTTAAAGTCAATTGTACTCCAATATTTGTGAAGCTGATTCCACTGATATTAACTTATCTGTTATATTGATGTGACTTTAACTAAACTGTCTGTTCAACTCAATCTGACTACTTTGACCTATTTATTGCATTAAAGTTACATAAATTGAGCTTTTTGTTATGTTAAAGTCAATTGTACTCCAATAGTTGTGAACCTGATTCCACTGATATTAACTTATCTGTTATATTGATGTGACTTAAACTAAACTGTCTGTTCAACTCAATCTGACTACTTTGACCTAGTTATTGCATTAAAGTTACATAAATTGAGTTATCTGTGATATTAAAGTCAATTGTACTCCGATATTTGTGAAGCTGATTCCACTGATATTAACTTATCTGTTATATTGATGTGACTTAAACTAAACTGTCTGTTGAACTCAATCTGACTACTTTGACCTATTTATTGCATTAAAGTCACATAAATTGAGCTATTTGTGATGTTAAAGTCAATTGTACTCCAATAGTTGTGAAGCTGATTCCACTGATATTAACTTATCTGTTATATTGATGTGACTTAAACTAAACTGTCTGTTCAACTCAATCTGACTACTTTGACCTATTTATTGCATTAAAGTTACAAAAATTGAGTTATCTGTGATATTAAAGCCAATTGTATTCCAATATTTGTGAAGCTGATTCCACTTATATTAACTTATCTGTTATAGTGATGTGACTTAAACTAAACTGTCTGTTCAACTCAATCTGACTACTTTGACCTATTTATTGCATTAAAGTTACATAAATTGATCTATTTGTGATGTTAAAGTCAATTGTACTCCAATAGTTGTGAAGGTGATTCCACTCATAATAACTTATCTGTTATATTGATGTGACTTATACTAAACTGTCTGTTCAACTCAATCTGACTACTTTGACCTATTTATTGCATTAAAGTTACATAAATTGAGTTATCTGTGATATTAAACCAATTGAATTCCAATATTTGTGAAGCTGATTCCACTGATATTAACTTATCTGTTATATTGATGTGACTTAAACTGAACTGTCTGTTCAACTCAATCTGACTACTTTGACCTATTTATTGCATTAAAGTTACATTAATCGAGCTATTTGTGATGTTAAAGTCAATTGTACTCCAATAGTTGTGAAGCTGATTCCACTGATATTAACTTATCTGTTATATTGATGTGACTTAAACTAAACTGCCTGTTCAACTCAATCTGACTACTTTGACCTATTTATTGCATGAAAGTTACATAAATTGAGCTATCTGTGATATTAAAGTCAATTGTACTCAAATATTTGTGAAGCTGATTCCACTGATATTAACTTATCTGTTATATTGATGTGACTTAAACTAAACTGTCTGTTCAACTCAATCTGACTACTTTGACCTATTTATTGCATTAAAGTTACATAAATTGAGTTATCTGTGATATTAAAGCCAATTGAATTCCAATATTTGTGAAGCTGATTCCACTGATATTAACTTATCTGTTATATTGATGTGACTTAAACTAAACTGTCTGTTCAACAAAATCTGACTACTTTGACCTATTTATTGTATTAAAGTTACAAAAATTGAGTTATCTGTGATATTAAAGCCAATTGTATTCCAATATTTGTGAAGCTGATTCCACTTATATTAACTTATCTGTTATATTGATGTGACTTAAACTAAACTGACTGTTCAACTCAATCTGACTACTTTGACCTATTTATTGCATTAAAGTTACATAAATTGATCTATTTGTGATGTTAAAGTCAATTGTACTCCAATAGTTGTGAAGCTGATTCCACTCATATTAACTTATCTGTTATATTGATGTGACTTAAACTAAACTGTCTGTTCAACTCAATCTGACTACTTTGACCTATTTATTGCATGAAAGTTACATAAATTGAGCTATCTGTGATATTAAAGTCGATTGTACTCCAATATTTGTGAAGCTGATTCCACTGATATTAACTGATCTGTTATATTGATGTGACTTAAACTAAACTGTCTGTTCAACTCAATCTGACTACTTTGACCTATTTATTGCATTAAAGTTACATTAATCGAGCTATTTGTGATGCTAAAGTCAATTGTACTCCAATAGTTGTGAAGCTGATTCCACTGATATTAACTTATCTGTTATATTGATGTGACTTAAACTAAACTGCCCGTTCAAATCAATCTGACTACTTTGACCTATTTATTGCATGAAAGTTACATAAATTGAGCTATCTGTGATATTGAAGTCAATTGTACTCCAATATTTGTGAAGCTGATTCCACTGATACTAACTTATCTGTTATATTGATGTGACTTTAACTAAACTGTCTGTTCAACTCAATCTGACTACTTTGACCTAGTTATTGCATTAAAGTTACATAAATTGAGTTATCTGTGATATTAAAGTCAATTGTACTCCAATATTTGTGAAGCTGATTCCACTGATATTAACTTATCTGTTATATTGATGTGACTTAAACTAAACTGTCTGTTCAACAAAATCTGACTACTTTGACCTATTTATTGCATTAAAGTCACATAAATTGAGCTATTTGTGATGTTAAAGTCAATTGTACTCCAATAGTTGTCAAGCTGATTCCACTGATATCAACTTATCTGTTATATTGATGTGACTTAAACTAAACTGTCTGTTCAACTCAATCTGACTACTTTGACCTATTTATTGCATTAAAGTTACAAAAATTGAGTTATCTGTGATATTAAAGCCAATTGTATTCCAATATTTGTGAAGCTGATTCCACTTATATTAACTTATTTGTTATATTGATGTGACTTAAACTAAACTGTCTGTTCAACTCAATCTGACTACTTTGACCTATTTATTGCATTAAAGTTACATAAATTGAGTTATCTGTGATATTAAAGCCAATTGAATTCCAATATTTGTGAAGCTGATTCCACTGATATTAACTTATCTGTTATATTGATGTGACTTAAACTGAACTGTCTGTTCAACTCAATCTGACTACTTTGACCTATTTATTGCATTAAAGTTACATTAATCGAGCTATTTGTGATGTTAAAGTCAATTGTACTCCAATAGTTGTGAAGCTGATTCCACTGATATTAACTTATCTGTTATATTGATGTGACTTAAACTAAACTGCCTGTTCAACTCAATCTGACTACTTTGACCTATTTATTGCATGAAAGTTACATAAATTGAGCTATCTGTGATATTGAAGTCAATTGTTCTCCAATATTTGTGAAGCTGATTCCACTTATATTAACTTATCTGTTATATTGATGTGACTTTAACTAAACTGTCCGTTCAACTCAATCTGACTACTTTGACCTATTTATTGCATTAAAGTTACATAAATTGAGCTATTTGTGATGTTAAAGTCAATTGTACTCCAATAGTTGTGAAGCTGATTCCACTTATATTAACTTATCTGTTATATTGATGTGACTTAAACTAAACTGCCCGTTCAAATCAATCTGACTACTTTGACCTATTTATTGCATGAAAGTTACATAAATTGAGCTCTCTGTGATATTGAAGTCAATTGTACTCCAATATTTGTGAAGCTGTTTCCACTTATATTAACTTATCTGTTATATTGATGTGACTTTAACTAAACTGTCTTTTCAACTCAATCTGACTACTTTGACCTAGTTATTGCATTAAAGTTACATAAATTGAGTTATCTGTGATATTAAAGTCAATTGTACTCCAATATTTGTGAAGCTGATTCCACTGATATTAACTTATCTGTTATATTGATGTGACTTAAATTAAACTGTCTGTTCAACAAAATCTGACTACTTTGACCTATTTATTGCATTAAAGTCACATAAATTGAGCTATTTGTGATGTTAAAGTCAATTGTACTCCAATAGTTGTCAAGCTGATTCCACTCATATTAACTTATCTGTTATATTGATGTGACTTAAACTAAACTGTCTGTTCAACTCAATCTGACTACTTTGACCTATTTATTGCATTAAAGTTACATAAATTGATCTATTTGTGATGTTAAAGTCAATTGTACTCCAATAGTTGTGAATGTGATTCCACTCATATTAACTTATCTGTTATATTGATGTGACTTATACTAAACTGCCTGTTCAACTCAATCTGACTACTTTGACCTATTTATTGCATGAAAGTTACATAAATTGAGCTATCTGTGATATTGAAGTCAATTGTTCTCCAATATTTGTGAATCTGATTCCACTTATATTAACTTATCTGTTATATTGATGTGACTTTAACTAAACTGTCTGTTCAACTCAATCTGACTACTTTGACCTATTTATTGCATTAAAGTTACATAAATTGAGCTATTTGTGATGTTAAAGTCAATTGTACTCCAATATTTGTGAAGCTGATTCCACTGATATTAACTTATCTGTTATATTGATGTGACTTTAACTAAACTGTCTGTTCAACTCAATCTGACTACTTTGACCTATTTATTGCATTAAAGTTACATAAATTGAGCTTTTTGTTATGTTAAAGTCAATTGTACTCCAATAGTTGTGAACCTGATTCCACTGATATTAACTTATCTGTTATATTGATGTGACTTAAACTAAACTGTCTGTTCAACTCAATCTGACTACTTTGACCTAGTTATTGCATTAAAGTTACATAAATTGAGTTATCTGTGATATTAAAGTCAATTGTACTCCGATATTTGTGAAGCTGATTCCACTGATATTAACTTATCTGTTATATTGATGTGACTTAAACTAAACTGTCTGTTGAACTCAATCTGACTACTTTGACCTATTTATTGCATTAAAGTCACATAAATTGAGCTATTTGTGATGTTAAAGTCAATTGTACTCCAATAGTTGTGAAGCTGATTCCACTGATATTAACTTATCTGTTATATTGATGTGACTTAAACTAAACTGTCTGTTCAACTCAATCTGACTACTTTGACCTATTTATTGCATTAAAGTTACAAAAATTGAGTTATCTGTGATATTAAAGCCAATTGTATTCCAATATTTGTGAAGCTGATTCCACTTATATTAACTTATCTGTTATAGTGATGTGACTTAAACTAAACTGTCTGTTCAACTCAATCTGACTACTTTGACCTATTTATTGCATTAAAGTTACATAAATTGATCTATTTGTGATGTTAAAGTCAATTGTACTCCAATAGTTGTGAAGGTGATTCCACTCATAATAACTTATCTGTTATATTGATGTGACTTATACTAAACTGTCTGTTCAACTCAATCTGACTACTTTGACCTATTTATTGCATTAAAGTTACATAAATTGAGTTATCTGTGATATTAAACCAATTGAATTCCAATATTTGTGAAGCTGATTCCACTGATATTAACTTATCTGTTATATTGATGTGACTTAAACTGAACTGTCTGTTCAACTCAATCTGACTACTTTGACCTATTTATTGCATTAAAGTTACATTAATCGAGCTATTTGTGATGTTAAAGTCAATTGTACTCCAATAGTTGTGAAGCTGATTCCACTGATATTAACTTATCTGTTATATTGATGTGACTTAAACTAAACTGCCTGTTCAACTCAATCTGACTACTTTGACCTATTTATTGCATGAAAGTTACATAAATTGAGCTATCTGTGATATTAAAGTCAATTGTACTCAAATATTTGTGAAGCTGATTCCACTGATATTAACTTATCTGTTATATTGATGTGACTTAAACTAAACTGTCTGTTCAACTCAATCTGACTACTTTGACCTATTTATTGCATTAAAGTTACATAAATTGAGTTATCTGTGATATTAAAGCCAATTGAATTCCAATATTTGTGAAGCTGATTCCACTGATATTAACTTATCTGTTATATTGATGTGACTTAAACTAAACTGTCTGTTCAACAAAATCTGACTACTTTGACCTATTTATTGTATTAAAGTTACAAAAATTGAGTTATCTGTGATATTAAAGCCAATTGTATTCCAATATTTGTGAAGCTGATTCCACTTATATTAACTTATCTGTTATATTGATGTGACTTAAACTAAACTGACTGTTCAACTCAATCTGACTACTTTGACCTATTTATTGCATTAAAGTTACATAAATTGATCTATTTGTGATGTTAAAGTCAATTGTACTCCAATAGTTGTGAAGCTGATTCCACTGATATTAACTTATCTGTTATATTGATGTGACTTAAACTAAACTGTCTGTTCAACTCAATCTGACTACTTTGACCTATTTATTGCATGAAAGTTACATAAATTGAGCTATCTGTGATATTAAAGTCGATTGTACTCCAATATTTGTGAAGCTGATTCCACTGATATTAACTGATCTGTTATATTGATGTGACTTAAACTAAACTGTCTGTTCAACTCAATCTGACTACTTTGACCTATTTATTGCATTAAAGTTACATTAATCGAGCTATTTGTGATGCTAAAGTCAATTGTACTCCAATAGTTGTGAAGCTGATTCCACTGATATTAACTTATCTGTTATATTGATGTGACTTAAACTAAACTGCCCGTTCAAATCAATCTGACTACTTTGACCTATTTATTGCATGAAAGTTACATAAATTGAGCTATCTGTGATATTGAAGTCAATTGTACTCCAATATTTGTGAAGCTGATTCCACTGATACTAACTTATCTGTTATATTGATGTGACTTTAACTAAACTGTCTGTTCAACTCAATCTGACTACTTTGACCTAGTTATTGCATTAAAGTTACATAAATTGAGTTATCTGTGATATTAAAGTCAATTGTACTCCAATATTTGTGAAGCTGATTCCACTGATATTAACTTATCTGTTATATTGATGTGACTTAAACTAAACTGTCTGTTCAACAAAATCTGACTACTTTGACCTATTTATTGCATTAAAGTCACATAAATTGAGCTATTTGTGATGTTAAAGTCAATTGTACTCCAATAGTTGTCAAGCTGATTCCACTGATATCAACTTATCTGTTATATTGATGTGACTTAAACTAAACTGTCTGTTCAACTCAATCTGACTACTTTGACCTATTTATTGCATTAAAGTTACAAAAATTGAGTTATCTGTGATATTAAAGCCAATTGTATTCCAATATTTGTGAAGCTGATTCCACTTATATTAACTTATTTGTTATATTGATGTGACTTAAACTAAACTGTCTGTTCAACTCAATCTGACTACTTTGACCTATTTATTGCATTAAAGTTACATAAATTGAGTTATCTGTGATATTAAAGCCAATTGAATTCCAATATTTGTGAAGCTGATTCCACTGATATTAACTTATCTGTTATATTGATGTGACTTAAACTGAACTGTCTGTTCAACTCAATCTGACTACTTTGACCTATTTATTGCATTAAAGTTACATTAATCGAGCTATTTGTGATGTTAAAGTCAATTGTACTCCAATAGTTGTGAAGCTGATTCCACTGATATTAACTTATCTGTTATATTGATGTGACTTAAACTAAACTGCCTGTTCAACTCAATCTGACTACTTTGACCTATTTATTGCATGAAAGTTACATAAATTGAGCTATCTGTGATATTGAAGTCAATTGTTCTCCAATATTTGTGAAGCTGATTCCACTTATATTAACTTATCTGTTATATTGATGTGACTTTAACTAAACTGTCCGTTCAACTCAATCTGACTACTTTGACCTATTTATTGCATTAAAGTTACATAAATTGAGCTATTTGTGATGTTAAAGTCAATTGTACTCCAATAGTTGTGAAGCTGATTCCACTTATATTAACTTATCTGTTATATTGATGTGACTTAAACTAAACTGCCCGTTCAAATCAATCTGACTACTTTGACCTATTTATTGCATGAAAGTTACATAAATTGAGCTCTCTGTGATATTGAAGTCAATTGTACTCCAATATTTGTGAAGCTGTTTCCACTTATATTAACTTATCTGTTATATTGATGTGACTTTAACTAAACTGTCTTTTCAACTCAATCTGACTACTTTGACCTAGTTATTGCATTAAAGTTACATAAATTGAGTTATCTGTGATATTAAAGTCAATTGTACTCCAATATTTGTGAAGCTGATTCCACTGATATTAACTTATCTGTTATATTGATGTGACTTAAATTAAACTGTCTGTTCAACAAAATCTGACTACTTTGACCTATTTATTGCATTAAAGTCACATAAATTGAGCTATTTGTGATGTTAAAGTCAATTGTACTCCAATAGTTGTCAAGCTGATTCCACTCATATTAACTTATCTGTTATATTGATGTGACTTAAACTAAACTGTCTGTTCAACTCAATCTGACTACTTTGACCTATTTATTGCATTAAAGTTACATAAATTGATCTATTTGTGATGTTAAAGTCAATTGTACTCCAATAGTTGTGAATGTGATTCCACTCATATTAACTTATCTGTTATATTGATGTGACTTATACTAAACTGTCTGTTCAACTCAATCTGACTACTTTGACCTATTTATTGCATTAAAGTTACATAAATTGAGTTATCTGTGATATTAAAGCCAATTGAATTCCAATATTTGTGAAGCTGATTCCACTGATATTAACTTATCTGTTATATTGATGTGACTTAAACTGAACTGTCTGTTCAACTCAATCTGACTACTTTGACCTATTTATTGCATTAAAGTTACATTAATCGAGCTATTTGTGATGTTAAAGTCAATTGTACTCCAATAGTTGTGAAGCTGATTCCACTGATATTAACTTATCTGTTATATTGATGTGACTTAAACTAAACTGCCTGTTCAACTCAATCTGACTACTTTGACATATTTATTGCATGAAAGTTACATAAATTGAGCTATCTGTGATATTGAAGTCAATTGTTCTCCAATATTTGTGAAGCTGATTCCACTTATATTAACTTATCTGTTATATTGATGTGACTTTAACTAAACTGTCTGTTCAACTCAATCTGACTACTTTGACCTATTTATTGCATTAAAGTTACATAAATTGAGCTATTTGTAATGTTAAAGTCAATTGTACTCCAATATTTGTGAAGCTGATTCCACTGATATTAACTTATCTGTTATATTGATGTGACTTTAACTAAACTGTCTGTTCAACTCAATCTGACTACTTTGACCTATTTATTGCATTAAAGTTACATAAATTGAGCTTTTTGTTATGTTAAAGTCAATTGTACTCCAATAGTTGTGAACCTGATTCCACTTATATTAACTTTTCTGTTATATTGATGTGACTTAAACTAAACTGTCTGTTCAACTCAATCTGACTACTTTGACCTATTTATTGCATTAAAGTTACATAAATTGATCTATTTGTGATGTTAAAGTCAATTGTACTCCAATAGTTGTGAATGTGATTCCACTCATATTAACTTATCTGTTATATTGATGTGACTTATACTAAACTGTCTGTTCAACTCAATCTGACTACTTTGACCTATTTATTGCATTAAAGTTACATAAATTGAGTTATCTGTGATATTAAAGCCAATTGAATTCCAATATTTGTGAAGCTGATTCCACTGATATTAACTTATCTGTTATATTGATGTGACTTAAACTGAACTGTCTGTTCAACTCAATCTGACTACTTTGACCTATTTATTGCATTAAAGTTACATTAATCGAGCTATTTGTGATGTTAAAGTCAATTGTACTCCAATAGTTGTGAAGCTGATTCCACTGATATTAACTTATCTGTTATATTGATGTGACTTAAACTAAACTGCCTGTTCAACTCAATCTGACTACTTTGACATATTTATTGCATGAAAGTTACATAAATTGAGCTATCTGTGATATTGAAGTCAATTGTTCTCCAATATTTGTGAAGCTGATTCCACTTATATTAACTTATCTGTTATATTGATGTGACTTTAACTAAACTGTCTGTTCAACTCAATCTGACTACTTTGACCTATTTATTGCATTAAAGTTACATAAATTGAGCTATTTGTAATGTTAAAGTCAATTGTACTCCAATATTTGTGAAGCTGATTCCACTGATATTAACTTATCTGTTATATTGATGTGACTTTAACTAAACTGTCTGTTCAACTCAATCTGACTACTTTGACCTATTTATTGCATTAAAGTTACATAAATTGAGCTTTTTGTTATGTTAAAGTCAATTGTACTCCAATAGTTGTGAACCTGATTCCACTTATATTAACTTTTCTGTTATATTGATGTGACTTAAACTAAACTGTCTGTTCAACTCAATCTGACTACTTTGACCTAGTTATTGCATGAAAGTTACATAAATTGAGTTATCTGTGATATTAAAGTCAATTGTACTCCGATATTTGTGAAGCTGATTCCACTGATATCAACTTATCTGTTATATTGATGTGACTTAAACTAAACTGTCTGTTGAACTCAATCTGACTACTTTGACCTATTTATTGCATTAAAGTCACATAAATTGAGCTATTTGTGATGTTAAAGTCAATTGTACTCCAATAGTTGTCAAGCTGATTCCACTCATATTAACTTATCTGTTATATTGATGTGACTTAAACTAAACTGTCTGTTCAACTCAATCTGACTACTTTGACCTATTTATTGCATTAAAGTTACAAAAATTGAGTTATCTGTGATATTAAAGCCAATTGTATTCCAATATTTGTGAAGCTGATTCCACTTATATTAACTTATCTGTTATAGTGATGTGACTTAAACTAAACTGTCTGTTGAACTCAATCTGACTACTTTGACCTATTTATTGCATTAAAGTTACATAAATTGATCTATTTGTGATGTTAAAGTCAATTGTACTCCAATAGTTGTGAAGGTGATTCCACTCATATTAACTTATCTGTTATATTGATGTGACTTATACTAAACTGTCTGTTCAACTCAATCTGACTACTTTGACCTATTTATTGCATTAAAGTTACATAAATTGAGTTATCTGTGATATTAAAGCCAATTGAATTCCAATATTTGTGAAGCTGATTCCACTGATATTAACTTATCTGTTATATTGATGTGACTTAAACTGAACTGTCTGTTCAACTCAATCTGACTACTTTGACCTATTTATTGCATTAAAGTTACATTAATCGAGCTATTTGTGATGTTAAAGTCAATTGTACTCCAATAGTTGTGAAGCTGATTCCACTGATATTAACTTATCTGTTATCTTGATGTGACTTAAACTAAACTGCCTGTTCAACTCAATCTGACTACTTTGACCTATTTATTGCATGAAAGTTACATAAATTGAGCTATCTGTGATATTAAAGTCAATTGTACTCCGATATTTGTGAAGCTGATTCCACTGATATCAACTTATCTGTTATATTGATGTGACTTAAACTAAACTGTCTGTTGAACTCAATCTGACTACTTTGACCTATTTATTGCATTAAAGTCACATAAATTGAGCTATTTGTGATGTTAAAGTCAATTGTACTCCAATAGTTGTCAAGCTGATTCCACTCATATTAACTTATCTGTTATATTGATGTGACTTAAACTAAACTGTCTGTTCAACTCAATCTGACTACTTTGACCTATTTATTGCATTAAAGTTACAAAAATTGAGTTATCTGTGATATTAAAGTCGATTGTACTCCAATATTTGTGAAGCTGATTCCACTGATATTAACTGATCTGTTATATTGATGTGACTTAAACTAAACTGTCTGTTCAACTCAATCTGACTACTTTGACCTATTTATTGCATTAAAGTTACATTAATCGAGCTATTTGTGATGCTAAAGTCAATTGTACTCCAATAGTTGTGAAGCTGATTCCACTGATATTAACTTATCTGTTATATTGATGTGACTTAAACTAAACTGCCCGTTCAAATCAATCTGACTACTTTGACCTATTTATTGCATGAAAGTTACATAAATTGAGCTATCTGTGATATTGAAGTCAATTGTACTCCAATATTTGTGAAGCTGATTCCACTGATACTAACTTATCTGTTATATTGATGTGACTTTAACTAAACTGTCTGTTCAACTCAATCTGACTACTTTGACCTAGTTATTGCATTAAAGTCACATAAATTGAGCTATTTGTGATGTTAAAGTCAATTGTACTCCAATAGTTGTCAAGCTGATTCCACTGATATCAACTTATCTGTTATATTGATGTGACTTAAACTGAACTGTCTGTTCAACTCAATCTGACTACTTTGACCTATTTATTGCATTAAAGTTACAAAAATTGAGTTATCTGTGATATTAAAGCCAATTGTATTCCAATATTTGTGAAGCTGATTCCACTTATATTAACTTATTTGTTATATTGATGTGACTTAAACTAAACTGTCTGTTCAACTCAATCTGACTACTTTGACCTATTTATTGCATTAAAGTTACATAAATTGAGTTATCTGTGATATTAAAGCCAATTGAATTCCAATATTTGTGAAGCTGATTCCACTGATATTAACTTATCTGTTATATTGATGTGACTTAAACTGAACTGTCTGTTCAACTCAATCTGACTACTTTGACCTATTTATTGCATTAAAGTTACATTAATCGAGCTATTTGTGATGTTAAAGTCAATTGTACTCCAATAGTTGTCAAGCTGATTCCACTGATATTAACTTATCTGTTATATTGATGTGACTTAAACTAAACTGCCTGTTCAACTCAATCTGACTACTTTGACCTATTTATTGCATGAAAGTTACATAAATTGAGCTATCTGTGATATTGAAGTCAATTGTTCTCCAATATTTGTGAAGCTGATTCCACTTATATTAACTTATCTGTTATATTGATGTGACTTTAACTAAACTGTCCGTTCAACTCAATCTGACTACTTTGACCTATTTATTGCATTAAAGTTACATAAATTGAGCTATTTGTGATGTTAAAGTCAATTGTACTCCAATAGTTGTGAAGCTGATTCCACTTATATTAACTTATCTGTTATATTGATGTGACTTAAACTAAACTGCCCGTTCAAATCAATCTGACTACTTTGACCTATTTATTGCATGAAAGTTACATAAATTGAGCTCTCTGTGATATTGAAGTCAATTGTACTCCAATATTTGTGAAGCTGTTTCCACTTATATTAACTTATCTGTTATATTGATGTGACTTTAACTAAACTGTCTTTTCAACTCAATCTGACTACTTTGACCTATTTATTGCATTAAAGTTACATAAATTGAGTTATCTGTGATATTAAAGTCAATTGTACTCCAATATTTGTGAAGCTGATTCCACTGATATTAACTTATCTGTTATATTGATGTGACTTAAATTAAACTGTCTGTTCAACAAAATCTGACTACTTTGACCTATTTATTGCATTAAAGTCACATAAATTGAGCTATTTGTGATGTTAAAGTCAATTGTACTCCAATAGTTGTCAAGCTGATTCCACTCATATTAACTTATCTGTTATATTGATGTGACTTAAACTAAACTGTCTGTTCAACTCAATCTGACTACTTTGACCTATTTATTGCATTAAAGTTACATAAATTGATCTATTTGTGATGTTAAAGTCAATTGTACTCCAATAGTTGTGAATGTGATTCCACTCATATTAACTTATCTGTTATATTGATGTGACTTATACTAAACTGTCTGTTCAACTCAATCTGACTACTTTGACCTATTTATTGCATTAAAGTTACATAAATTGAGTTATCTGTGATATTAAAGCCAATTGAATTCCAATATTTGTGAAGCTGATTCCACTGATATTAACTTATCTGTTATATTGATGTGACTTAAACTGAACTGTCTGTTCAACTCAATCTGACTACTTTGACCTATTTATTGCATTAAAGTTACATTAATCGAGCTATTTGTGATGTTAAAGTCAATTGTACTCCAATAGTTGTGAAGCTGATTCCACTGATATTAACTTATCTGTTATATTGATGTGACTTAAACTAAACTGCCTGTTCAACTCAATCTGACTACTTTGACATATTTATTGCATGAAAGTTACATAAATTGAGCTATCTGTGATATTGAAGTCAATTGATCTCCAATATTTGTGAAGCTGATTCCACTTATATTAACTTATCTGTTATATTGATGTGACTTTAACTAAACTGTCTGTTCAACTCAATCTGACTACTTTGACCTATTTATTGCATTAAAGTTACATAAATTGAGCTATTTGTGATGTTAAAGTCAATTGTACTCCAATATTTGTGAAGCTGATTCCACTGATATTAACTTATCTGTTATATTGATGTGACTTTAACTAAACTGTCTGTTCAACTCAATCTGACTACTTTGACCTATTTATTGCATTTAAGTTACATAAATTGAGCTTTTTGTTATGTTAAAGTCAATTGTACTCCAATAGTTGTGAACCTGATTCCACTTATATTAACTTTTCTGTTATATTGATGTGACTTAAACTAAACTGTCTGTTCAACTCAATCTGACTACTTTGACCTAGTTATTGCATGAAAGTTACATAAATTGAGTTATCTGTGATATTAAAGTCAATTGTACTCCGATATTTGTGAAGCTGATTCCACTGATATCAACTTATCTGTTATATTGATGTGACTTAAACTAAACTGTCTGTTGAACTCAATCTGACTACTTTGACCTATTTATTGCATTAAAGTCACATAAATTGAGCTATTTGTGATGTTAAAGTCAATTGTACTCCAATAGTTGTCAAGCTGATTCCACTCATATTAACTTATCTGTTATATTGATGTGACTTAAACTAAACTGTCTGTTCAACTCAATCTGACTACTTTGACCTATTTATTGCATTAAAGTTACAAAAATTGAGTTATCTGTGATATTAAAGCCAATTGTATTCCAATATTTGTGAAGCTGATTCCACTTATATTAACTTATCTGTTATAGTGATGTGACTTAAACTAAACTGTCTGTTCAACTCAATCTGACTACTTTGACCTATTTATTGCATTAAAGTTACATAAATTGATCTATTTGTGATGTTAAAGTCAATTGTACTCCAATAGTTGTGAAGGTGATTCCACTCATATTAACTTAGCTGTTATATTGATGTGACTTATACTAAACTGTCTGTTCAACTCAATCTGACTACTTTGACCTATTTATTGCATTAAAGTTACATAAATTGAGTTATCTGTGATATTAAAGCCAATTGAATTCCAATATTTGTGAAGCTGATTCCACTGATATTAACTTATCTGTTATATTGATGTGACTTAAACTGAACTGTCTGTTCAACTCAATCTGACTACTTTGACCTATTTATTGCATTAAAGTTACATTAATCGAGCTATTTGTGATGTTAAAGTCAATTGTACTCCAATAGTTGTGAAGCTGATTCCACTGATATTAACTTATCTGTTATCTTGATGTGACTTAAACTAAACTGCCTGTTCAACTCAATCTGACTACTTTGACCTATTTATTGCATGAAAGTTACATAAATTGAGCTATCTGTGATATTAAAGTCAATTGTACTCCGATATTTGTGAAGCTGATTCCACTGATATCAACTTATCTGTTATATTGATGTGACTTAAACTAAACTGTCTGTTGAACTCAATCTGACTACTTTGACCTATTTATTGCATTAAAGTCACATAAATTGAGCTATTTGTGATGTTAAAGTCAATTGTACTCCAATAGTTGTCAAGCTGATTCCACTCATATTAACTTATCTGTTATATTGATGTGACTTAAACTAAACTGTCTGTTCAACTCAATCTGACTACTTTGACCTATTTATTGCATTAAAGTTACAAAAATTGAGTTATCTGTGATATTAAAGCCAATTGTATTCCAATATTTGTGAAGCTGATTCCACTTATATTAACTTATCTGTTATAGTGATGTGACTTAAACTAAACTGTCTGTTCAACTCAATCTGACTACTTTGACCTATTTATTGCATTAAAGTTACATAAATTGATCTATTTGTGATGTTAAAGTCAATTGTACTCCAATAGTTGTGAAGGTGATTCCACTCATATTAACTTATCTGTTATATTGATGTGACTTATACTAAACTGTCTGTTCAACTCAATCTGACTACTTTGACCTATTTATTGCATTAAAGTTACATAAATTGAGTTAACTGTGATATTAAAGCCAATTGAATTCCAATATTTGTGAAGCTGATTCCACTGATATTAACTTATCTGTTATATTGATGTGACTTAAACTGAACTGTCTGTTCAACTCAATCTGACTACTTTGACCTATTTATTGCATTAAAGTTACATTAATCGAGCTATTTGTGATGTTAAAGTCAATTGTACTCCAATAGTTGTGAAGCTGATTCCACTGATATTAACTTATCTGTTATATTGATGTGACTTAAACTAAACTGCCTGTTCAACTCAATCTGACTACTTTGACCTATTTATTGCATGAAAGTTACATAAATTGAGCTATCTGTGATATTGAAGTCAATTGTTCTCCAATATTTGTGAAGCTGATTCCACTGATATTAACTTATCTGTTATATTGATGTGACTTTAACTAAACTGTCTGTTCAACTCAATCTGACTACTTTGACCTATTTATTGCATTAAAGTTACATAAATTGAGCTATTTGTGATGTTAAAGTCAATTGTACTCCAATATTTGTGAAGCTGATTCCACTGATATTAACTTATCTGTTATATTGATGTGACTTTAACTAAACTGTCTGTTCAACTCAATCTGACTACTTTGACCTATTTATTGCATTAAAGTTACATAAATTGAGCTATCTGTGATATTAAAGTCAATTGTACTCAAATATTTGTGAAGCTGATTCCACTGATATTAACTTATCTGTTATATTGATGTGACTTAAACTAAACTGTCTGTTCAACTCAATCTGACTACTTTGACCTATTTATTGCATTAAAGTTACATAAATTGAGTTATCTGTGATATTAAAGCCAATTGAATTCCAATATTTGTGAAGCTGATTCCACTGATATTAATTTATCTGTTATATTGATGTGACTTAAACTAAACTGTCTGTTCAACAAAATCTGACTACTTTGACCTATTTATTGTATTAAAGTTGCAAAAATTGAGTTATCTGTGATATTAAAGCCAATTGTATTCCAATATTTGTGAAGCTGATTCCACTTATATTAACTTATCTGTTATATTGATGTGACTTAAACTAAACTGACTGTTCAACTCAATCTGACTACTTTGACCTATTTATTGCATTAAAGTTACATAAATTGATCTATTTGTGATGTTAAAGTCAATTGTACTCCAATAGTTGTGAAGCTGATTCCACTCATATTAACTTATCTGTTATATTGATGTGACTTAAACTAAACTGTCTGTTCAACTCAATCTGACTACTTTGACCTATTTATTGCATGAAAGTTACATAAATTGAGCTATCTGTGATATTAAAGTCGATTGTACTCCAATATTTGTGAAGCTGATTCCACTGATATTAACTGATCTGTTATATTGATGTGACTTAAACTAAACTGTCTGTTCAACTCAATCTGACTACTTTGACCTATTTATTGCATTAAAGTTACATTAATCGAGCTATTTGTGATGCTAAAGTCAATTGTACTCCAATAGTTGTGAAGCTCATTCCACTGATATTAACTTATCTGTTATATTGATGTGACTTAAACTAAACTGCCCGTTCAAATCAATCTGACTACTTTGACCTATTTATTGCATGAAAGTTACATAAATTGAGCTATCTGTGATATTGAAGTCAATTGTACTCCAATATTTGTGAAGCTGATTCCACTTATACTAACTTATCTGTTATATTGATGTGACTTTAACTAAACTGTCTGTTCAACTCAATCTGACAACTTTGACCTAGTTATTGCATTAAAGTTACATAAATTGAGTTATCTGTGATATTAAAGTCAATTGTACTCCAATATTTGTGAAGCTGATTCCACTGATATTAACTTATCTGTTATATTGATGTGACTTAAACTAAACTGTCTGTTCAACAAAATCTGACTACTTTGACCTATTTATTGCATTAAAGTCACATAAATTGAGCTATTTGTGATGTTAAAGTCAATTGTACTCCAATAGTTGTCAAGCTGATTCCACTGATATCAACTTATCTGTTATATTGATGTGACTTAAACTAAACTGTCTGTTCAACTCAATCTGACTACTTTGACCTATTTATTGCATTAAAGTTACAAAAATTGAGTTATCTGTGATATTAAAGCCAATTGTATTCCAATATTTGTGAAGCTGATTCCACTTATATTAACTTATTTGTTATAGTGATGTGACTTAAACTAAACTGTCTGTTCAACTCAATCTGACTACTTTGACCTATTTATTGCATTAAAGTTACATAAATTGATCTATTTGTGATGTTAAAGTCAATTGTACTCCAATAGTTGTGAAGGTGATTCCACTCATATTAACTTATCTGTTATATTGATGTGACTTAAACTAAACTGTCTGTTCAACTCAATCTGACTACTTTGACCTATTTATTGCATTAAAGTTACATAAATTGAGTTATCTGTGATATTAAAGCCAATTGAATTCCAATATTTGTGAAGTTGATTCCACTGATATTAACTTATCTGTTATATTGATGTGACTTAAACTGAACTGTCTGTTCAACTCAATCTGACTACTTTGACCTATTTATTGCATTAAAGTTACATTAATCGAGCTATTTGTGATGTTAAAGTCAATTGTACTCCAATAGTTGTCAAGCTGATTCCACTGATATTAACTTATCTGTTATATTGATGTGACTTAAACTAAACTGCCTGTTCAACTCAATCTGACTACTTTGACCTATTTATTGCATGAAAGTTACATAAATTGAGCTATCTGTGATATTGAAGTCAATTGTTCTCCAATATTTGTGAAGCTGATTCCACTTATATTAACTTATCTGTTATATTGATGTGACTTTAACTAAACTGTCTGTTCAACTCAATCTGACTACTTTGACCTATTTATTGCATTAAAGTTACATAAATTGAGCTATTTGTGATGTTAAAGTCAATTGTACTCCAATAGTTGTGAAGCTGATTCCACTTATATTAACTTATCTGTTATATTGATGTGACTTAAACTAAACTGCCCGTTCAAATCAATCTGACTACTTTGACCTATTTATTGCATGAAAGTTACATAAATTGAGCTCTCTGTGATATTGAAGTCAATTGTACTCCAATATTTGTGAAGCTGTTTCCACTTATATTAACTTATCTGTTATATTGATGTGACTTTAACTAAACTGTCTTTTCAACTCAATCTGACTACTTTGACCTAGTTATTGCATTAAAGTTACATAAATTGAGTTATCTGTGATATTAAAGTCAATTGTACTCCAATATTTGTGAAGCTGATTCCACTGATATTAACTTATCTGTTATATTGATGTGACTTAAACTAAACTGTCTGTTCAACAAAATCTGACTACTTTGACCTATTTATTGCATTAAAGTCACATAAATTGAGCTATTTGTGATGTTAAAGTCAATTGTACTCCAATAGTTGTCAAGCTGATTCCACTCATATTAACTTATCTGTTATATTGATGTGACTTAAACTAAACTGTCTGTTCAACTCAATCTGACTACTTTGACCTATTTATTGCATTAAAGTTACAAAAATTGAGTTATCTGTGATATTAAAGCCAATTGTATTCCAATATTTGTGAAGCTGATTCCACTTATATTAACTTATCTGTTATAGTGATGTGACTTAAACTAAACTGTCTGTTCAACTCAATCTGACTACTTTGACCTATTTATTGCATTAAAGTTACATAAATTGATCTATTTGTGATGTTAAAGTCAATTGTACTCCAATAGTTGTGAAGGTGATTCCACTCATATTAACTTATCTGTTATATTGATGTGACTTATACTAAACTGTCTGTTCAACTCAATCTGACTACTTTGACCTATTTATTGCATTAAAGTTACATAAATTGAGTTATCTGTGATATTAAAGCCAATTGAATTCCAATATTTGTGAAGCTGATTCCACTGATATTAACTTATCTGTTATATTGATGTGACTTAAACTGAACTGTCTGTTCAACTCAATCTGACTACTTTGACCTATTTATTGCATTAAAGTTACATTAATCGAGCTATTTGTGATGTTAAAGTCAATTGTACTCCAATAGTTGTGAAGGTGATTCCACTGATATTAACTTATCTGTTATATTGATGTGACTTAAACTAAACTGCCTGTTCAACTCAATCTGACTACTTTGACCTATTTATTGCATGAAAGTTACATAAATTGAGCTATCTGTGATATTGAAGTCAATTGTTCTCCAATATTTGTGAAGCTGATTCCACTTATATTAACTTATCTGTTATATTGATGTGACTTTAACTAAACTGTCTGTTCAACTCAATCTGACTACTTTGACCTATTTATTGCATTAAAGTTACATAAATTGAGCTATTTGTGATGTTAAAGTCAATTGTACTCCAATATTTGTGAAGCTGATTCCACTGATATTAACTTATCTGTTATATTGATGTGACTTTAACTAAACTGTCTGTTCAACTCAATCTGACTACTTTGACCTATTTATTGCATTAAAGTTACATAAATTGAGCTTTTTGTTATGTTAAAGTCAATTGTACTCCAATAGTTGTGAACCTGATTCCACTGATATTAACTTATCTGTTATATTGATGTGACTTAAACTAAACTGTCTGTTCAACTCAATCTGACTACTTTGACCTAGTTATTGCATTAAAGTTACATAAATTGAGTTATCTGTGATATTAAAGTCAATTGTACTCCGATATTTGTGAAGCTGATTCCACTGATATTAACTTATCTGTTATATTGATGTGACTTAAACTAAACTGTCTGTTGAACTCAATCTGACTACTTTGACCTATTTATTGCATTAAAGTCACATAAATTGAGCTATTTGTTATGTTAAAGTCAATTGTACTCCAATAGTTGTGAAGCTGATTCCACTCATATTAACTTATCTGTTATATTGATGTGACTTAAACTAAACTGTCTGTTCAACTCAATCTGACTACTTTGACCTATTTATTGCATTAAAGTTACAAAAATTGAGTTATCTGTGATATTAAAGCCAATTGTATTCCAATATTTGTGAAGCTGATTCCACTTATATTAACTTATCTGTTATAGTGATGTGACTTAAACTAAACTGTCTGTTCAACTCAATCTGACTACTTTGACCTATTTATTGCATTAAAGTTACATAAATTGATCTATTTGTGATGTTAAAGTCAATTGTACTCCAATAGTTGTGAAGGTGATTCCACTCATATTAACTTATCTGTTATATTGATGTGACTTATACTAAACTGTCTGTTCAACTCAATCTGACTACTTTGACCTATTTATTGCATTAAAGTTACATAAATTGAGTTATCTGTGATATTAAACCAATTGAATTCCAATATTTGTGAAGCTGATTCCACTGATATTAACTTATCTGTTATATTGATGTGACTTAAACTGAACTGTCTGTTCAACTCAATCTGACTACTTTGACCTATTTATTGCATTAAAGTTACATTAATCGAGCTATTTGTGATGTTAAAGTCAATTGTACTCCAATAGTTGTGAAGCTGATTCCACTGATATTAACTTATCTGTTATATTGATGTGACTTAAACTAAACTGCCTGTTCAACTCAATCTGACTACTTTGACCTATTTATTGCATGAAAGTTACATAAATTGAGCTATCTGTGATATTAAAGTCAATTGTACTCAAATATTTGTGAAGCTGATTCCACTGATATTAACTTATCTGTTATATTGATGTGACTTAAACTAAACTGTCTGTTCAACTCAATCTGACTACTTTGACCTATTTATTGCATTAAAGTTACATAAATTGAGTTATCTGTGATATTAAAGCCAATTGAATTCCAATATTTGTGAAGCTGATTCCACTGATATTAACTTATCTGTTATATTGATGTGACTTAAACTAAACTGTCTGTTCAACAAAATCTGACTACTTTGACCTATTTATTGTATTAAAGTTACAAAAATTGAGTTATCTGTGATATTAAAGCCAATTGTATTCCAATATTTGTGAAGCTGATTCCACTTATATTAACTTATCTGTTATATTGATGTGACTTAAACTAAACTGACTGTTCAACTCAATCTGACTACTTTGACCTATTTATTGCATTAAAGTTACATAAATTGATCTATTTGTGATGTTAAAGTCAATTGTACTCCAATAGTTGTGAAGCTGATTCCACTCATATTAACTTATCTGTTATATTGATGTGACTTAAACTAAACTGTCTGTTCAACTCAATCTGACTACTTTGACCTATTTATTGCATGAAAGTTACATAAATTGAGCTATCTGTGATATTAAAGTCGATTGTACTCCAATATTTGTGAAGCTGATTCCACTGATATTAACTGATCTGTTATATTGATGTGACTTAAACTAAACTGTCTGTTCAACTCAATCTGACTACTTTGACCTATTTATTGCATTAAAGTTACATTAATCGAGCTATTTGTGATGCTAAAGTCAATTGTACTCCAATAGTTGTGAAGCTGATTCCACTGATATTAACTCATCTGTTATATTGATGTGACTTAAACTAAACTGCCCGTTCAAATCAATCTGACTACTTTGACCTATTTATTGCATGAAAGTTACATAAATTGAGCTATCTGTGATATTGAAGTCAATTGTACTCCAATATTTGTGAAGCTGATTCCACTGATACTAACTTATCTGTTATATTGATGTGACTTTAACTAAACTGTCTGTTCAACTCAATCTGACTACTTTGACCTAGTTATTGCATTAAAGTTACATAAATTGAGTTATCTGTGATATTAAAGTCAATTGTACTCCAATATTTGTGAAGCTGATTCCACTGATATTAACTTATGTGTTATATTGATGTGACTTAAACTAAACTGTCTGTTCAACAAAATCTGACTACTTTGACCTATTTATTGCATTAAAGTTACATAAATTGATCTATTTGTGATGTTAAAGTCAATTGTACTCCAATAGTTGTGAAGGTGATTCCACTCATATTAACTTATCTGTTATATTGATGTGACTTATACTAAACTGTCTGTTCAACTCAATCTGACTACTTTGACCTATTTATTGCATTAAAGTTACATAAATTGAGTTATCTGTGATATTAAACCAATTGAATTCCAATATTTGTGAAGCTGATTCCACTGATATTAACTTATCTGTTATATTGATGTGACTTAAACTGAACTGTCTGTTCAACTCAATCTGACTACTTTGACCTATTTATTGCATTAAAGTTACATTAATCGAGCTATTTGTGATGTTAAAGTCAATTGTACTCCAATAGTTGTGAAGCTGATTCCACTCATATTAACTTATCTGTTATATTGATGTGACTTAAACTAAACTGTCTGTTCAACTCAATCTGACTACTTTGACCTATTTATTGCATTAAAGTTACAAAAATTGAGTTATCTGTGATATTAAAGCCAATTGTATTCCAATATTTGTGAAGCTGATTCCACTTATATTAACTTATCTGTTATAGTGATGTGACTTAAACTAAACTGTCTGTTCAACTCAATCTGACTACTTTGACCTATTTATTGCATTAAAGTTACATAAATTGATCTATTTGTGATGTTAAAGTCAATTGTACTCCAATAGTTGTGAAGGTGATTCCACTCATATTAACTTATCTGTTATATTGATGTGACTTATACTAAACTGTCTGTTCAACTCAATCTGACTACTTTGACCTATTTATTGCATTAAAGTTACATAAATTGAGTTATCTGTGATATTAAACCAATTGAATTCCAATATTTGTGAAGCTGATTCCACTGATATTAACTTATCTGTTATATTGATGTGACTTAAACTGAACTGTCTGTTCAACTCAATCTGACTACTTTGACCTATTTATTGCATTAAAGTTACATTAATCGAGCTATTTGTGATGTTAAAGTCAATTGTACTCCAATAGTTGTGAAGCTGATTCCACTGATATTAACTTATCTGTTATATTGATGTGACTTAAACTAAACTGCCTGTTCAACTCAATCTGACTACTTTGACCTATTTATTGCATGAAAGTTACATAAATTGAGCTATCTGTGATATTAAAGTCAATTGTACTCAAATATTTGTGAAGCTGATTCCACTGATATTAACTTATCTGTTATATTGATGTGACTTAAACTAAACTGTCTGTTCAACTCAATCTGACTACTTTGACCTATTTATTGCATTAAAGTTACATAAATTGAGTTATCTGTGATATTAAAGCCAATTGAATTCCAATATTTGTGAAGCTGATTCCACTGATATTAACTTATCTGTTATATTGATGTGACTTAAACTAAACTGTCTGTTCAACAAAATCTGACTACTTTGACCTATTTATTGTATTAAAGTTACAAAAATTGAGTTATCTGTGATATTAAAGCCAATTGTATTCCAATATTTGTGAAGCTGATTCCACTTATATTAACTTATCTGTTATATTGATGTGACTTAAACTAAACTGACTGTTCAACTCAATCTGACTACTTTGACCTATTTATTGCATTAAAGTTACATAAATTGATCTATTTGTGATGTTAAAGTCAATTGTACTCCAATAGTTGTGAAGCTGATTCCACTCATATTAACTTATCTGTTATATTGATGTGACTTAAACTAAACTGTCTGTTCAACTCAATCTGACTACTTTGACCTATTTATTGCATGAAAGTTACATAAATTGAGCTATCTGTGATATTAAAGTCGATTGTACTCCAATATTTGTGAAGCTGATTCCACTGATATTAACTGATCTGTTATATTGATGTGACTTAAACTAAACTGTCTGTTCAACTCAATCTGACTACTTTGACCTATTTATTGCATTAAAGTTACATTAATCGAGCTATTTGTGATGCTAAAGTCAATTGTACTCCAATAGTTGTGAAGCTGATTCCACTGATATTAACTCATCTGTTATATTGATGTGACTTAAACTAAACTGCCCGTTCAAATCAATCTGACTACTTTGACCTATTTATTGCATGAAAGTTACATAAATTGAGCTATCTGTGATATTGAAGTCAATTGTACTCCAATATTTGTGAAGCTGATTCCACTGATACTAACTTATCTGTTATATTGATGTGACTTTAACTAAACTGTCTGTTCAACTCAATCTGACTACTTTGACCTAGTTATTGCATTAAAGTTACATAAATTGAGTTATCTGTGATATTAAAGTCAATTGTACTCCAATATTTGTGAAGCTGATTCCACTGATATTAACTTATGTGTTATATTGATGTGACTTAAACTAAACTGTCTGTTCAACAAAATCTGACTACTTTGACCTATTTATTGCATTAAAGTCACATAAATTGAGCTATTTGTGATGTTAAAGTCAATTGTACTCCAATAGTTGTCAAGCTGATTCCACTGATATCAACTTATCTGTTATATTGATGTGACTTAAACTAAACTGTCTGTTCAACTCAATCTGACTACTTTGACCTATTTATTGCATTAAAGTTACAAAAATTGAGTTATCTGTGATATTAAAGCCAATTGTATTCCAATATTTGTGAAGCTGATTCCACTTATATTAACTTATTTGTTATATTGATGTGACTTAAACTAAACTGTCTGTTCAACTCAATCTGACTACTTTGACCTATTTATTGCATTAAAGTTACATAAATTGAGTTATCTGTGATATTAAAGCCAATTGAATTCCAATATTTGTGAAGCTGATTCCACTGATATTAACTTATCTGTTATATTGATGTGACTTAAACTGAACTGTCTGTTCAACTCAATCTGACTACTTTGACCTATTTATTGCATTAAAGTTACATTAATCGAGCTATTTGTGATGTTAAAGTCAATTGTACTCCAATAGTTGTGAAGCTGATTCCACTCATATTAACTTATCTGTTATATTGATGTGACTTAAACTAAACTGCCTGTTCAACTCAATCTGACTACTTTGACCTATTTATTGCATGAAAGTTACATAAATTGAGCTATCTGTGATATTGAAGTCAATTGTTCTCCAATATTTGTGAAGCTGATTCCACTTATATTAACTTATCTGTTATATTGATGTGACTTTAACTAAACTGTCTGTTCAACTCAATCTGACTACTTTGACCTATTTATTGCATTAAAGTTACATAAATTGAGCTATTTGTGATGTTAAAGTCAATTGTACTCCAATAGTTGTGAAGCTGATTCCACTTATATTAACTTATCTGTTATATTGATGTGACTTAAACTAAACTGCCCGTTATAATCAATCTGACTACTTTGACCTATTTATTGCATGAAAGTTACATAAATTGAGCTCTCTGTGATATTGAAGTCAATTGTACTCCAATATTTGTGAAGCTGTTTCCACTTATATTAACTTATCTGTTATATTGATGTGACTTTAACTAAACTGTCTTTTCAACTCAATCTGACTACTTTGACCTAGTTATTGCATTAAAGTTACATAAATTGAGTTATCTGTGATATTAAAGTCAATTGTACTCCAATATTTGTGAAGCTGATTCCACTGATATTAACTTATCTGTTATATTGATGTGACTTAAACTAAACTGTCTGTTCAACAAAATCTGACTACTTTGACCTATTTATTGCATTAAAGTCACATAAATTGAGCTATTTGTGATGTTAAAGTCAATTGTACTCCAATAGTTGTCAAGCTGATTCCACTCATATTAACTTATCTGTTATATTGATGTGACTTAAACTAAACTGTCTGTTCAACTCAATCTGACTACTTTGACCTATTTATTGCATTAAAGTTACAAAAATTGAGTTATCTGTGATATTAAAGCCAATTGTATTCCAATATTTGTGAAGCTGATTCCACTTATATTAACTTATCTGTTATAGTGATGTGACTTAAACTAAACTGTCTGTTCAACTCAATCTGACTACTTTGACCTATTTATTGCATTAAAGTTACATAAATTGATCTATTTGTGATGTTAAAGTCAATTGTACTCCAATAGTTGTGAAGGTGATTCCACTCATATTAACTTATCTGTTATATTGATGTGACTTATACTAAACTGTCTGTTCAACTCAATCTGACTACTTTGACCTATTTATTGCATTAAAGTTACATAAATTGAGTTATCTGTGATATTAAAGCCAATTGAATTCCAATATTTGTGAAGCTGATTCCACTGATATTAACTTATCTGTTATATTGATGTGACTTAAACTGAACTGTCTGTTCAACTCAATCTGACTACTTTGACCTATTTATTGCATTAAAGTTACATTAATCGAGCTATTTGTGATGTTAAAGTCAATTGTACTCCAATAGTTGTGAAGCTGATTCCACTGATATTAACTTATCTGTTATATTGATGTGACTTAAACTAAACTGCCTGTTCAACTCAATCTGACTACTTTGACATATTTATTGCATGAAAGTTACATAAATTGAGCTATCTGTGATATTGAAGTCAATTGTTCTCCAATATTTGTGAAGCTGATTCCACTGATATTAACTTATCTGTTATATTGATGTGACTTTAACTAAACTGTCTGTTCAACTCAATCTGACTACTTTGACCTATTTATTGCATTAAAGTTACATAAATTGAGCTATTTGTGATGTTAAAGTCAATTGTACTCCAATATTTGTGAAGCTGATTCCACTGATATTAACTTATCTGTTATATTGATGTGACTTTAACTAAACTGTCTGTTCAACTCAATCTGACTACTTTGACCTATTTATTGCATTAAAGTTACATAAATTGAGCTTTTTGTTATGTTAAAGTCAATTGTACTCCAATAGTTGTGAACCTGATTCCACTTATATTAACTTATCTGTTATATTGATGTGACTTAAACTAAACTGTCTGTTCAACTCAATCTGACTACTTTGACCTAGTTATTGCATTAAAGTTACATAAATTGAGTTATCTGTGATATTAAAGTCAATTGTACTCCGATATTTGTGAAGCTGATTCCACTGATATTAACTTATCTGTTATATTGATGTGACTTAAACTAAACTGTCTGTTGAACTCAATCTGACTACTTTGACCTATTTATTGCATTAAAGTCACATAAATTGAGCTATTTGTGATGTTAAAGTCAATTGTACTCCAATAGTTGTGAAGCTGATTCCACTCATATTAACTTATCTGTTATATTGATGTGACTTAAACTAAACTGTCTGTTCAACTCAATCTGACTACTTTGACCTATTTATTGCATTAAAGTTACAAAAATTGAGTTATCTGTGATATTAAAGCCAATTGTATTCCAATATTTGTGAAGCTGATTCCACTTATATTAACTTATCTGTTATAGTGATGTGACTTAAACTAAACTGTCTGTTCAACTCAATCTGACTACTTTGACCTATTTATTGCATTAAAGTTACATAAATTGATCTATTTGTGATGTTAAAGTCAATTGTACTCCAATAGTTGTGAAGGTGATTCCACTCATATTAACTTATCTGTTATATTGATGTGACTTATACTAAACTGTCTGTTCAACTCAATCTGACTACTTTGACCTATTTATTGCATTAAAGTTACATAAATTGAGTTATCTGTGATATTAAAGCCAATTGAATTCCAATATTTGTGAAGCTGATTCCACTGATATTAACTTATCTGTTATATTGATGTGACTTAAACTGAACTGTCTGTTCAACTCAATCTGACTACTTTGACCTATTTATTGCATTAAAGTTACATTAATCGAGCTATTTGTGATGTTAAAGTCAATTGTACTCCAATAGTTGTGAAGCTGATTCCACTGATATTAACTTATCTGTTATATTGATGTGACTTAAACTAAACTGCCTGTTCAACTCAATCTGACTACTTTGACCTATTTATTGCATGAAAGTTACATAAATTGAGCTATCTGTGATATTGAAGTCAATTGTTCTCCAATATTTGTGAAGCTGATTCCACTTATATTAACTTATCTGTTATATTGATGTGACTTTAACTAAACTGTCTGTTCAACTCAATCTGACTACTTTGACCTATTTATTGCATTAAAGTTACATAAATTGAGCTATTTGTGATGTTAAAGTCAATTGTACTCCAATATTTGTGAAGCTGATTCCACTGATATTAACTTATCTGTTATATTGATGTGACTTAAACTAAACTGTCTGTTCAACTCAATCTGACTACTTTGACCTATTTATTGCATTAAAGTTACATAAATTGAGCTTTTTGTTATGTTAAAGTCAATTGTACTCCAATAGTTGTGAACCTGATTCCACTGATATTAACTTATATGTTATATTGATGTGACTTAAACTAAACTGTCTGTTCAACTCAATCTGACTACTTTGACCTAGTTATTGCATTAAAGTTACATAAATTGAGTTATCTGTGATATTAAAGTCAATTGTACTCCGATATTTGTGAAGCTGATTCCACTGATATTAACTTATCTGTTATATTGATGTGACTTAAACTAAACTGTCTGTTCAACTCAATCTGACTACTTTGACCTATTTATTGCATTAAAGTCACATAAATTGAGCTATTTGTGATGTTAAAGTCAATTGTACTCCAATAGTTGTCAAGCTGATTCCACTGATATTAACTTATCTGTTATATTGATGTGACTTAAACTAAACTGTCTGTTCAACTCAATCTGACTACTTTGACCTATTTATTGTATTAAAGTTACAAAAATTGAGTTATCTGTGATATTAAAGCCAATTGTATTCCAATATTTGTGAAGCTGATTCCACTTATATTAACTTATCTGTTATATTGATGTGACTTAAACTAAACTGTCTGTTCAACTCAATCTGACTACTTTGACCTATTTATTGCATTAAAGTTACATAAATTGAGTTATCTGTGATATTAAAGCCAATTGAATTCCAATATTTGTGAAGCTGATTCCACTGATATTAACTTATCTGTTATATTGATGTGACTTAAACTGAACTGTCTGTTCAACTCAATCTGACTACTTTGAC
Organism: Ostrea denselamellosa; assembly: GCA_024699665.1. Classification (NCBI taxonomy): domain Eukaryota; kingdom Metazoa; phylum Mollusca; class Bivalvia; order Ostreida; family Ostreidae; genus Ostrea; species Ostrea denselamellosa. The sequence continues at coordinate 502,550 of JAMZEH010000090.1, forward strand.
CTATTTATTGCATTAAAGTTACATAAATTGAGTTATCTGTGATATTAAAGCCAATTGAATTCCAATATTTGTGAAGCTGATTCCACTGATATTAACTTATCTGTTATATTGATGTGACTTAAACTGAACTGTCTGTTCAACTCAATCTGACTACTTTGACCTATTTATTGCATTAAAGTTACATCAATCGAGCTATTTGTGATGTTAAAGTCAATTGTACTCCAAAAGTTGTGAAGCTGATTCCACTCATATTAACTTATCTGTTATATTGATGTGACTTAAACTAAACTGCCTGTTCAACTCAATCTGACTACTTTGACCTATTTATTGCATGAAAGTTACATAAATTGAGCTATCTGTGATATTGAAGTCAATTGTTCTCCAATATTTGTGAAGCTGATTCCACTTATATTAACTTATCTGTTATATTGATGTGACTTTAACTAAACTGTCTGTTCAACTCAATCTGACTACTTTGACCTATTTATTGCATTAAAGTTACATAAATTGAGCTATTTGTGATGTTAAAGTCAATTGTACTCCAATATTTGTGAAGCTGATTCCACTTATATTAACTTATCTGTTATATTGGTGTGACTTTAACTAAACTGTCTGTTCAACTCAATCTGACTACTTTGACCTATTTATTGCATTAAAGTTACATAAATTGAGCTATTTGTTATGTTAAAGTCAATTGTACTCCAATAGTTGTGAAGCTGATTCCACTGATATTAACTTATCTGTTATATTGATGTGACTTAAACTAAACTGTCTGTTCAACTCAATCTGACTACTTTGACCTAGTTATTGCATTAAAGTTACATAAATTGAGTTATCTGTGATATTAAAGTCAATTGTACTCCAATATTTGTGAAGCTGATTCCACTGATATTAACTTATCTGTTATATTGATGTGACTTAAACTAAACTGTCTGTTGAACTCAATCTGACTACTTTGACCTATTTATTGCATTAAAGTCACATAAATTGAGCTATTTGTGATGTTAAAGTCAATTGTACTCCAATAGTTGTGAAGCTGATTCCACTCATATTAACTTATCTGTTATATTGATGTGACTTAAACTAAACTGTCTGTTCAACTCAATCTGACTACTTTGACCTATTTATTGCATTAAAGTTACAAAAATTGAGTTATCTGTGATATTAAAGCCAATTGTATTCCAATATTTGTGAAGCTGATTCCACTTATATTAACTTATCTGTTATAGTGATGTGACTTAAACTAAACTGTCTGTTCAACTCAATCTGACTACTTTGACCTATTTATTGCATTAAAGTTACATAAATTGATCTATTTGTGATGTTAAAGTCAATTGTACTCCAATATTTGTGAAGGTGATTCCACTGATATTAACTTATCTGTTATATTGATGTGACTTATACTAAACTGTCTGTTCAACTCAATCTGACTACTTTGACCTATTTATTGCATTAAAGTTACATAAATTGAGTTATCTGTGATATTAAAGCCAATTGAATTCCAATATTTGTGAAGCTGATTCCACTGATATTAACTTATCTGTTATATTGATGTGACTTAAACTGAACTGTCTGTTCAACTCAATCTGACTACTTTGACCTATTTATTGCATTAAAGTTACATTAATCGAGCTATTTGTGATGTTAAAGTCAATTGTACTCCAATAGTTGTGAAGCTGATTCCACTGATATTAACTTATCTGTTATATTGATGTGACTTAAACTAAACTGCCTGTTCAACTCAATCTGACTACTTTGACCTATTTATTGCATGAAAGTTACATAAATTGAGCTATCTGTGATATTGAAGTCAATTGTTCTCCAATATTTGTGAAGCTGATTCCACTTATATTAACTTATCTGTTATATTGATGTGACTTTAACTAAACTGTCTGTTCAACTCAATCTGACTACTTTGACCTATTTATTGCATTAAAGTTACATAAATTGAGCTATTTGTGATGTTAAAGTCAATTGTACTCCAATATTTGTGAAGCTGATTCCACTGATATTAACTTATCTGTTATATTGATGTGACTTTAACTAAACTGTCTGTTCAACTCAATCTGACTACTTTGACCTATTTATTGCATTAAAGTTACATAAATTGAGCTTTTTGTTATGTTAAAGTCAATTGTACTCCAATAGTTGTGAACCTGATTCCACTGATATTAACTTATATGTTATATTGATGTGACTTAAACTAAACTGTCTGTTCAACTCAATCTGACTACTTTGACCTAGTTATTGCATTAAAGTTACATAAATTGAGTTATCTGTGATATTAAAGTCAATTGTACTCCGATATTTGTGAAGCTGATTCCACTGATATTAACTTATCTGTTATATTGATGTGACTTAAACTAAACTGTCTGTTGAACTCAATCTGACTACTTTGACCTATTTATTGCATTAAAGTCACATAAATTGAGCTATTTGTGATGTTAAAGTCAATTGTACTCCAATAGTTGTCAAGCTGATTCCACTGATATTAACTTATCTGTTATATTGATGTGACTTAAACTAAACTGTCTGTTCAACTCAATCTGACTACTTTGACCTATTTATTGTATTAAAGTTACAAAAATTGAGTTATCTGTGATATTAAAGCCAATTGTATTCCAATATTTGTGAAGCTGATTCCACTTATATCAACTTATCTGTTATATTGATGTGACTTAAACTAAACTGTCTGTTCAACTCAATCTGACTACTTTGACCTATTTATTGCATTAAAGTTACATAAATTGAGTTATCTGTGATATTAAAGCCAATTGAATTCCAATATTTGTGAAGCTGATTCCACTGATATTAACTTATCTGTTATATTGATGTGACTTAAACTGAACTGTCTGTTCAACTCAATCTGACTACTTTGACCTATTTATTGCATTAAAGTTACATTAATCGAGCTATTTGTGATGTTAAAGTCAATTGTACTCCAATAGTTGTGAAGCTGATTCCACTGATATTAACTTATCTGTTATATTGATGTGACTTAAACTAAACTGCCTGTTCAACTCAATCTGACTACTTTGACCTATTTATTGCATGAAAGTTACATAAATTGAGCTATCTGTGATATTGAAGTCAATTGTTCTCCAATATTTGTGAAGCTGATTCCACTTATATTAACTTATCTGTTATATTGATGTGACTTTAACTAAACTGTCTGTTCAACTCAATCTGACTACTTTGACCTATTTATTGCATTAAAGTTACATAAATTGAGCTATTTGTGATGTTAAAGTCAATTGTACTCCAATATTTGTGAAGCTGATTCCACTTATATTAACTTATCTGTTATATTGGTGTGACTTTAACTAAACTGTCTGTTCAACTCAATCTGACTACTTTGACCTATTTATTGCATTAAAGTTACATAAATTGAGCTATTTGTTATGTTAAAGTCAATTGTACTCCAATAGTTGTGAAGCTGATTCCACTGATATTAACTTATCTGTTATATTGATGTGACTTAAACTAAACTGTCTGTTCAACTCAATCTGACTACTTTGACCTAGTTATTGCATTAAAGTTACATAAATTGAGTTATCTGTGATATTAAAGTCAATTGTACTCCAATATTTGTGAAGCTGATTCCACTGATATTAACTTATCTGTTATATTGATGTGACTTAAACTAAACTGTCTGTTGAACTCAATCTGACTACTTTGACCTATTTATTGCATTAAAGTCACATAAATTGAGCTATTTGTGATGTTAAAGTCAATTGTACTCCAATAGTTGTCAAGCTGATTCCACTCATATTAACTTATCTGTTATATTGATGTGACTTAAACTGAACTGTCTGTTCAACTCAATCTGACTACTTTGACCTATTTATTGCATTAAAGTTACATAAATTGATCTATTTGTGATGTTAAAGTCAATTGTACTCCAAAAGTTGTGAAGCTGATTCCACTCATATTAACTTATCTGTTATATTGATGTGACTTAAACTAAACTGTCTGTTCAACTCAATCTGACTACTTTGACCTATTTATTGCATTAAAGTTACATAAATTGAGTTATCTGTGATATTAAAGCCAATTGAATTCCAATATTTGTGAAGCTGATTCCACTGATATTAACTTATCTGTTATATTGATGTGACTTAAACTGAACTGTCTGTTCAACTCAATCTGACTACTTTGACCTATTTATTGCATTAAAGTTACATTAATCGAGCTATTTGTGATGTTAAAGTCAATTGTACTCCAATAGTTGTCAAGCTGATTCCACTGATATTAACTTATCTGTTATATTGATGTGACTTAAACTAAACTGCCTGTTCAACTCAATCTGACTACTTTGACCTATTTATTGCATGAAAGTTACATAAATTGAGCTATCTGTGATATTGAAGTCAATTGTTCTCCAATATTTGTGAAGCTGATTCCACTTATATTAACTTATCTGTTATATTGATGTGACTTTAACTAAACTGTCTGTTCAACTCAATCTGACTACTTTGACCTATTTATTGCATTAAAGTTACATAAATTGGGCTATTTGTGATGTTAAAGTCAATTGTACTCCAATATTTGTGAAGCTGATTCCACTTATATTAACTTATCTGTTATATTGGTGTGACTTTAACTAAACTGTCTGTTCAACTCAATCTGACTACTTTGACCTATTTATTGCATTAAAGTTACATAAATTGAGCTATTTGTTATGTTAAAGTCAATTGTACTCCAATAGTTGTGAAGCTGATTCCACTGATATTAACTTATCTGTTATATTGATGTGACTTAAACTAAACTGTCTGTTCAACTCAATCTGACTACTTTGACCTATTTATTGCATTAAAGTTACATAAATTGATCTATTTGTGATGTTAAAGTCAATTGTACTCCAAAAGTTGTGAAGCTGATTCCACTGATATTAACTTATCTGTTATATTGATGTGACTTAAACTAAACTGTCTGTTCAACTCAATCTGACTACTTTGACCTATTTATTGCATTAAAGTTACATAAATTGAGTTATCTGTGATATTAAAGCCAATTGAATTCCAATATTTGTGAAGCTGATTCCACTGATATTAACTTATCTGTTATATTGATGTGACTTAAACTGAACTGTCTGTTCAACTCAATCTGACTACTTTGACCTATTTATTGCATTAAAGTTACATAAATTGAGCTATTTGTGATGTTAAAGTCAATTGTACTCCAATATTTGTGAAGCTGATTCCACTGATATTAACTTATCTGTTATATTGATGTGACTTAAACTAAACTGTCTGTTCAACTCAATCTGACTACTTTGACCTATTTATTGCATTAAAGTTACATAAATTGAGCTTTTTGTTATGTTAAAGTCAATTGTACTCCAATAGTTGTGAACCTGATTCCACTGATATTAACTTATATGTTATATTGATGTGACTTAAACTAAACTGTCTGTTCAACTCAATCTGACTACTTTGACCTAGTTATTGCATTAAAGTTACATAAATTGAGTTATCTGTGATATTAAAGTCAATTGTACTCCGATATTTGTGAAGCTGATTCCACTGATATTAACTTATCTGTTATATTGATGTGACTTAAACTAAACTGTCTGTTGAACTCAATCTGACTACTTTGACCTATTTATTGCATTAAAGTCACATAAATTGAGCTATTTGTGATGTTAAAGTCAATTGTACTCCAATAGTTGTCAAGCTGATTCCACTGATATTAACTTATCTGTTATATTGATGTGACTTAAACTAAACTGTCTGTTCAACTCAATCTGACTACTTTGACCTATTTATTGTATTAAAGTTACAAAAATTGAGTTATCTGTGATATTAAAGCCAATTGTATTCCAATATTTGTGAAGCTGATTCCACTTATATCAACTTATCTGTTATATTGATGTGACTTAAACTAAACTGTCTGTTCAACTCAATCTGACTACTTTGACCTATTTATTGCATTAAAGTTACATAAATTGAGTTATCTGTGATATTAAAGCCAATTGAATTCCAATATTTGTGAAGCTGATTCCACTGATATTAACTTATCTGTTATATTGATGTGACTTAAACTGAACTGTCTGTTCAACTCAATCTGACTACTTTGACCTATTTATTGCATTAAAGTTACATTAATCGAGCTATTTGTGATGTTAAAGTCAATTGTACTCCAATAGTTGTGAAGCTGATTCCACTGATATTAACTTATCTGTTATATTGATGTGACTTAAACTAAACTGCCTGTTCAACTCAATCTGACTACTTTGACCTATTTATTGCATGAAAGTTACATAAATTGAGCTATCTGTGATATTGAAGTCAATTGTTCTCCAATATTTGTGAAGCTGATTCCACTTATATTAACTTATCTGTTATATTGATGTGACTTTAACTAAACTGTCTGTTCAACTCAATCTGACTACTTTGACCTATTTATTGCATTAAAGTTACATAAATTGAGCTATTTGTTATGTTAAAGTCAATTGTACTCCAATAGTTGTCAAGCTGATTCCACTGATATTAACTTATCTGTTATATTGATGTGACTTAAACTAAACTGTCTGTTCAACTCAATCTGACTACTTTGACCTATTTATTGTATTAAAGTTACAAAAATTGAGTTATCTGTGATATTAAAGCCAATTGTATTCCAATATTTGTGAAGCTGATTCCACTTATATCAACTTATCTGTTATATTGATGTGACTTAAACTAAACTGTCTGTTCAACTCAATCTGACTACTTTGACCTATTTATTGCATTAAAGTTACATAAATTGAGTTATCTGTGATATTAAAGCCAATTGAATTCCAATATTTGTGAAGCTGATTCCACTGATATTAACTTATCTGTTATATTGATGTGACTTAAACTGAACTGTCTGTTCAACTCAATCTGACTACTTTGACCTATTTATTGCATTAAAGTTACATTAATCGAGCTATTTGTGATGTTAAAGTCAATTGTACTCCAATAGTTGTGAAGCTGATTCCACTGATATTAACTTATCTGTTATATTGATGTGACTTAAACTAAACTGCCTGTTCAACTCAATCTGACTACTTTGACCTATTTATTGCATGAAAGTTACATAAATTGAGCTATCTGTGATATTGAAGTCAATTGTTCTCCAATATTTGTGAAGCTGATTCCACTTATATTAACTTATCTGTTATATTGATGTGACTTTAACTAAACTGTCTGTTCAACTCAATCTGACTACTTTGACCTATTTATTGCATTAAAGTTACATAAATTGAGCTATTTGTGATGTTAAAGTCAATTGTACTCCAATATTTGTGAAGCTGATTCCACTTATATTAACTTATCTGTTATATTGGTGTGACTTTAACTAAACTGTCTGTTCAACTCAATCTGACTACTTTGACCTATTTATTGCATTAAAGTTACATAAATTGAGCTATTTGTTATGTTAAAGTCAATTGTACTCCAATAGTTGTGAAGCTGATTCCACTGATATTAACTTATCTGTTATATTGATGTGACTTAAACTAAACTGTCTGTTCAACTCAATCTGACTACTTTGACCTAGTTATTGCATTAAAGTTACATAAATTGAGTTATCTGTGATATTAAAGTCAATTGTACTCCAATATTTGTGAAGCTGATTCCACTGATATTAACTTATCTGTTATATTGATGTGACTTAAACTAAACTGTCTGTTGAACTCAATCTGACTACTTTGACCTATTTATTGCATTAAAGTCACATAAATTGAGCTATTTGTGATGTTAAAGTCAATTGTACTCCAATAGTTGTCAAGCTGATTCCACTCATATTAACTTATCTGTTATATTGATGTGACTTAAACTGAACTGTCTGTTCAACTCAATCTGACTACTTTGACCTATTTATTGCATTAAAGTTACATAAATTGATCTATTTGTGATGTTAAAGTCAATTGTACTCCAAAAGTTGTGAAGCTGATTCCACTCATATTAACTTATCGGTTATATTGATGTGACTTAAACTAAACTGTCTGTTCAACTCAATCTGACTACTTTGACCTATTTATTGCATTAAAGTTACATAAATTGAGTTATCTGTGATATTAAAGCCAATTGAATTCCAATATTTGTGAAGCTGATTCCACTGATATTAACTTATCTGTTATATTGATGTGACTTAAACTGAACTGTCTGTTCAACTCAATCTGACTACTTTGACCTATTTATTGCATTAAAGTTACATTAATCGAGCTATTTGTGATGTTAAAGTCAATTGTACTCCAATAGTTGTCAAGCTGATTCCACTGATATTAACTTATCTGTTATATTGATGTGACTTAAACTAAACTGCCTGTTCAACTCAATCTGACTACTTTGACCTATTTATTGCATGAAAGTTACATAAATTGAGCTATCTGTGATATTGAAGTCAATTGTTCTCCAATATTTGTGAAGCTGATTCCACTTATATTAACTTATCTGTTATATTGATGTGACTTTAACTAAACTGTCTGTTCAACTCAATCTGACTACTTTGACCTATTTATTGCATTAAAGTTACATAAATTGGGCTATTTGTGATGTTAAAGTCAATTGTACTCCAATATTTGTGAAGCTGATTCCACTTATATTAACTTATCTGTTATATTGGTGTGACTTTAACTAAACTGTCTGTTCAACTCAATCTGACTACTTTGACCTATTTATTGCATTAAAGTTACATAAATTGAGCTATTTGTTATGTTAAAGTCAATTGTACTCCAATAGTTGTGAAGCTGATTCCACTGATATTAACTTATCTGTTATATTGATGTGACTTAAACTAAACTGTCTGTTCAACTCAATCTGACTACTTTGACCTATTTATTGCATTAAAGTTACATAAATTGATCTATTTGTGATGTTAAAGTCAATTGTACTCCAAAAGTTGTGAAGCTGATTCCACTGATATTAACTTATCTGTTATATTGATGTGACTTAAACTAAACTGTCTGTTCAACTCAATCTGACTACTTTGACCTATTTATTGCATTAAAGTTACATAAATTGAGTTATCTGTGATATTAAAGCCAATTGAATTCCAATATTTGTGAAGCTGATTCCACTGATATTAACTTATCTGTTATATTGATGTGACTTAAACTGAACTGTCTGTTCAACTCAATCTGACTACTTTGACCTATTTATTGCATTAAAGTTACATAAATTGAGCTATTTGTGATGTTAAAGTCAATTGTACTCCAATATTTGTGAAGCTGATTCCACTGATATTAACTTATCTGTTATATTGATGTGACTTAAACTAAACTGTCTGTTCAACTCAATCTGACTACTTTGACCTATTTATTGCATTAAAGTTACATAAATTGAGCTTTTTGTTATGTTAAAGTCAATTGTACTCCAATAGTTGTGAACCTGATTCCACTGATATTAACTTATATGTTATATTGATGTGACTTAAACTAAACTGTCTGTTCAACTCAATCTGACTACTTTGACCTAGTTATTGCATTAAAGTTACATAAATTGAGTTATCTGTGATATTAAAGTCAATTGTACTCCGATATTTGTGAAGCTGATTCCACTGATATTAACTTATCTGTTATATTGATGTGACTTAAACTAAACTGTCTGTTGAACTCAATCTGACTACTTTGACCTATTTATTGCATTAAAGTCACATAAATTGAGCTATTTGTGATGTTAAAGTCAATTGTACTCCAATAGTTGTCAAGCTGATTCCACTGATATTAACTTATCTGTTATATTGATGTGACTTAAACTAAACTGTCTGTTCAACTCAATCTGACTACTTTGACCTATTTATTGTATTAAAGTTACAAAAATTGAGTTATCTGTGATATTAAAGCCAATTGTATTCCAATATTTGTGAAGCTGATTCCACTTATATCAACTTATCTGTTATATTGATGTGACTTAAACTAAACTGTCTGTTCAACTCAATCTGACTACTTTGACCTATTTATTGCATTAAAGTTACATAAATTGAGTTATCTGTGATATTAAAGCCAATTGAATTCCAATATTTGTGAAGCTGATTCCACTGATATTAACTTATCTGTTATATTGATGTGACTTAAACTGAACTGTCTGTTCAACTCAATCTGACTACTTTGACCTATTTATTGCATTAAAGTTACATTAATCGAGCTATTTGTGATGTTAAAGTCAATTGTACTCCAATAGTTGTGAAGCTGATTCCACTGATATTAACTTATCTGTTATATTGATGTGACTTAAACTAAACTGCCTGTTCAACTCAATCTGACTACTTTGACCTATTTATTGCATGAAAGTTACATAAATTGAGCTATCTGTGATATTGAAGTCAATTGTTCTCCAATATTTGTGAAGCTGATTCCACTTATATTAACTTATCTGTTATATTGATGTGACTTTAACTAAACTGTCTGTTCAACTCAATCTGACTACTTTGACCTATTTATTGCATTAAAGTTACATAAATTGAGCTATTTGTGATGTTAAAGTCAATTGTACTCCAATATTTGTGAAGCTGATTCCACTTATATTAACTTATCTGTTATATTGGTGTGACTTTAACTAAACTGTCTGTTCAACTCAATCTGACTACTTTGACCTATTTATTGCATTAAAGTTACATAAATTGAGCTATTTGTTATGTTAAAGTCAATTGTACTCCAATAGTTGTGAAGCTGATTCCACTGATATTAACTTATCTGTTATATTGATGTGACTTAAACTAAACTGTCTGTTCAACTCAATCTGACTACTTTGACCTAGTTATTGCATTAAAGTTACATAAATTGAGTTATCTGTGATATTAAAGTAAATTGTACTCCAATATTTGTGAAGCTGATTCCACTGATAATAACTTATCTGTTATATTGATGTGACTTAAACTAAACTGTCTGTTGAACTCAATCTGACTACTTTGACCTATTTATTGCATTAAAGTCACATAAATTGAGCTATTTGTGATGTTAAAGTCAATTGTACTCCAATAGTTGTCAAGCTGATTCCACTCATATTAACTTATCTGTTATATTGATGTGACTTAAACTGAACTGTCTGTTCAACTCAATCTGACTACTTTGACCTATTTATTGCATTAAAGTTACATAAATTGATCTATTTGTGATGTTAAAGTCAATTGTACTCCAAAAGTTGTGAAGCTGATTCCACTCATATTAACTTATCTGTTATATTGATGTGACTTAAACTAAACTGTCTGTTCAACTCAATCTGACTACTTTGACCTATTTATTGCATTAAAGTTACATAAATTGAGTTATCTGTGATATTAAAGCCAATTGAATTCCAATATTTGTGAAGCTGATTCCACTGATATTAACTTATCTGTTATATTGATGTGACTTAAACTGAACTGTCTGTTCAACTCAATCTGACTACTTTGACCTATTTATTGCATTAAAGTTACATTAATCGAGCTATTTGTGATGTTAAAGTCAATTGTACTCCAATAGTTGTGAAGCTGATTCCACTGATATTAACTTATCTGTTATATTGATGTGACTTAAACTAAACTGCCTGTTCAACTCAATCTGACTACTTTGACCTATTTATTGCATGAAAGTTACATAAATTGAGCTATCTGTGATATTGAAGTCAGTTGTTCTCCAATATTTGTGAAGCTGATTCCACTTATATTAACTTATCTGTTATATTGATGTGACTTTAACTAAACTGTCTGTTCAACTCAATCTGACTACTTTGACCTATTTATTGCATTAAAGTTACATAAATTGGGCTATTTGTGATGTTAAAGTCAATTGTACTCCAATAGTTGTCAAGCTGATTCCACTTATATTAACTTATCTGTTATATTGGTGTGACTTTAACTAAACTGTCTGTTCAACTCAATCTGACTACTTTGACCTATTTATTGCATTAAAGTTACATAAATTGAGCTATTTGTTATGTTAAAGTCAATTGTACTCCAATAGTTGTGAAGCTGATTCCACTGATATTAACTTATCTGTTATATTGATGTGACTTAAACTAAACTGTCTGTTCAACTCAATCTGACTACTTTGACCTAGTTATTGCATTAAAGTTACATAAATTGAGTTATCTGTGATATTAAAGTCAATTGTACTCCAATATTTGTGAAGCTGATTCCACTGATATTAACTTATCTGTTATATTGATGTGACTTAAACTAAACTGTCTGTTGAACTCAATCTGACTACTTTGACCTATTTATTGCATTAAAGTCACATAAATTGAGCTATTTGTGATGTTAAAGTCAATTGTACTCCAATAGTTGTCAAGCTGATTCCACTCATATTAACTTATCTGTTATATTGATGTGACTTAAACTGAACTGTCTGTTCAACTCAATCTGACTACTTTGACCTATTTATTGCATTAAAGTTACATAAATTGATCTATTTGTGATGTTAAAGTCAATTGTACTCCAAAAGTTGTGAAGCTGATTCCACTGATATTAACTTATCTGTTATATTGATGTGACTTAAACTAAACTGTCTGTTCAACTCAATCTGACTACTTTGACCTATTTATTGCATTAAAGTTACATAAATTGAGTTATCTGTGATATTAAAGCCAATTGAATTCCAATATTTGTGAAGCTGATTCCACTGATATTAACTTATCTGTTATATTGATGTGACTTAAACTGAACTGTCTGTTCAACTCAATCTGACTACTTTGACCTATTTATTGCATTAAAGTTACATTAATCGAGCTATTTGTGATGTTAAAGTCAATTGTACTCCAATAGTTGTGAAGCTGATTCCACTGATATTAACTTATCTGTTATATTGATGTGACTTAAACTAAACTGCCTGTTCAACTCAATCTGACTACTTTGACCTATTTATTGCATGAAAGTTACATAAATTGAGCTATCTGTGATATTGAAGTCAATTGTTCTCCAATATTTGTGAAGCTGATTCCACTTATATTAACTTATCTGTTATATTGATGTGACTTTAACTAAACTGTCTGTTCAACTCAATCTGACTACTTTGACCTATTTATTGCATTAAAGTTACATAAATTGGGCTATTTGTGATGTTAAAGTCAATTGTACTCCAATATTTGTGAAGCTGATTCCACTTATATTAACTTATCTGTTATATTGGTGTGACTTTAACTAAACTGTCTGTTCAACTCAATCTGACTACTTTGACCTATTTATTGCATTAAAGTTACATAAATTGAGCTATTTGTTATGTTAAAATCAATTGTACTCCAATAGTTGTCAAGCTAATTCCACTGATATTAACTTATCTGTTATATTGATGTGACTTAAACTAAACTGTCTGTTCAACTCAATCTGACTACTTTGACCTAGTTATTGCATTAAAGTTACATAAATTGAGTTATCTGTGATATTAAAGTCAATTGTACTCCAATATTTGTGAAGCTGATTCCACTGATATTAACTTATCTGTTATATTGATGTGACTTAAACTAAACTGTCTGTTGAACTCAATCTGACTACTTTGACCTATTTATTGCATTAAAGTCACATAAATTGAGCTATTTGTGATGTTAAAGTCAATTGTACTCCAATAGTTGTCAAGCTGATTCCACTCATATTAACTTATCTGTTATATTGATGTGACTTAAACTAAACTGTCTGTTCAACTCAATCTGACTACTTTGACCTATTTATTGCATCAAAGTTACATAAATTGATCTATTTGTGATGTTAAAGTCAATTGTACTCCAATAGTTGTGAAGGTGATTCCACTCATATTAACTTATCTGTTATATTGATGTGACTTATACTAAACTGTCTGTTCAACTCAATCTGACTACTTTGACCTATTTATTGCATTAAAGTTACATAAATTGAGTTATCTGTGATATTAAAGCCAATTGAATTCCAATATTTGTGAAGCTGATTCCACTGATATTAACTTATCTGTTATATTGATGTGACTTAAACTGAACTGTCTGTTCAACTCAATCTGACTACTTTGACCTATTTATTGCATTAAAGTTACATTAATCGAGCTATTTGTGATGTTAAAGTCAATTGTACTCCAATAGTTGTGAAGCTGATTCCACTGATATTAACTTATCTGTTATATTGATGTGACTTAAACTAAACTGTCTGTTCAACTCAATCTGACTACTTTGACCTAGTTATTGCATTAAATTTACATAAATTGAGTTATCTGTGATATTAAAGTCAATTGTACTCCAATATTTGTGAAGCTGATTCCACTGATATTAACTTATCTGTTATATTGATGTGACTTAAACTAAACTGTCTGTTGAACTCAATCTGACTACTTTGACCTATTTATTGCATTAAAGTTACATAAATTGAGCTATTTGTGATGTTAAAGTCAATTGTACTCCAATAGTTGTCAAGCTGATTCCACTCATATTAACTTATCTGTTATATTGATGTGACTTAAACTAAACTGTCTGTTCAACTCAATCTGACTACTTTGACCTATTTATTGTATTAAAGTTACAAAAATTGAGTTATCTGTGATATTAAAGCCAATTGTATTCCAATATTTGTGAAGCTGATTCCACTTATATTAACTTATCTGTTATATTGATGTGACTTAAACTAAACTGTCTGTTCAACTCAATCTGACTACTTTGACCTATTTATTGCATTAAAGTTACATAAATTGAGTTATCTGTGATATTAAAGCCAATTGAATTCCAATAGTTGTCAAGCTGATTCCACTCATATTAACTTATCTGTTATATTGATGTGACTTAAACTAAACTGTCTGTTCAACTCAATCTGACTACTTTGACCTATTTATTGCATCAAAGTTACATAAATTGATCTATTTGTGATGTTAAAGTCAATTGTACTCCAATAGTTGTGAAGGTGATTCCACTCATATTAACTTATCTGTTATATTGATGTGACTTATACTAAACTGTCTGTTCAACTCAATCTGACTACTTTGACCTATTTATTGCATTAAAGTTACATAAATTGAGTTATCTGTGATATTAAAGCCAATTGAATTCCAATATTTGTGAAGCTGATTCCACTGATATTAACTTATCTGTTATATTGATGTGACTTAAACTGAACTGTCTGTTCAACTCAATCTGACTACTTTGACCTATTTATTGCATTAAAGTTACATTAATCGAGCTATTTGTGATGTTAAAGTCAATTGTACTCCAATATTTGTGAAGCTGATTCCACTGATATTAACTTATCTGTTATATTGATGTGACTTAAACTAAACTGTCTGTTGAACTCAATCTGACTACTTTGACCTATTTATTGCATTAAAGTCACATAAATTGAGCTATTTGTGATGTTAAAGTCAATTGTACTCCAATAGTTGTCAAGCTGATCCCACTCATATTAACTTATCTGTTATATTGATGTGACTTAAACTAAACTGTCTGTTCAACTCAATCTGACTACTTTGACCTATTTATTGTATTAAAGTTACAAAAATTGAGTTATCTGTGATATTAAAGCCAATTGTATTCCAATATTTGTGAAGCTGATTCCACTTATATTAACTTATCTGTTATATTGATGTGACTTAAACTAAACTGTCTGTTCAACTCAATCTGACTACTTTGACCTATTTATTGCATTAAAGTTACATAAATTGAGTTATCTGTGATATTAAAGCCAATTGAATTCCAATATTTGTAAAGCTGATTCCACTGATATTAACTTATCTGTTATATTGATGTGACTTAAACTAAACTGTCTGTTGAACTCAATCTGACTACTTTGACCTATTTATTGCATTAAAGTCACATAAATTGAGCTATTTGTGATGTTAAAGTCAATTGTACTCCAATAGTTGTCAAGCTGATTCCACTCATATTAACTTATCTGTTATATTGATGTGACTTAAACTAAACTGTCTGTTCAACTCAATCTGACTACTTTGACCTATTTATTGTATTAAAGTTACAAAAATTGAGTTATCTGTGATATTAAAGCCAATTGTATTCCAATATTTGTGAAGCTGATTCCATTTATATTAACTTATCTGTTATATTGATGTGACTTAAACTAAACTGTCTGTTCAACTCAATCTGACTACTTTGACCTATTTATTGCATTAAAGTTACATAAATTGAGTTATCTGTGATATTAAAGCCAATTGAATTCCAATATTTGTGAAGCTGATTCCACTGATATTAACTTATCTGTTATATTGATGTGACTTAAACTGAACTGTCTGTTCAACTCAATCTGACTACTTTGACCTATTTATTGCATTAAAGTTACATAAATTGATCTATTTGTGATGTTAAAGTCAATTGTACTCCAATAGTTGTGAAGGTGATTCCACTCATATTAACTTTTCTGTTATATTGATGTGACTTAAACTAAACTGTCTGTTCAACTCAATCTGACTACTTTGACCTATTTATTGCATTAAAGTTACATAAATTGAGTTATCTGTGATATTAAAGCCAATTGAATTCCAATATTTGTGATGCTGATTCCACTGATATTAACTTATCTGTTATATTGATGTGACTTAAACTAAACTGTCTGTTCAACTCAATCTGACTACTTTGACCTAGTTATTGCATTAAAGTTACATAAATTGAGTTATCTGTGATATTAAAGCCAATTGAATTCCAATA